>OZ038499.1:105428144-105463144 GCA_964036315.1 Acanthosepion esculentum | reverse complement strand
AAGAAAGAAAGAAATTTATTTTTTCGTGTCTCGATCTCATGTTGATGGCGGTGAACATGACGGGAAAAGAAAGCAAGCAAGCAAGAAAGAAAGAAAGAAAGAAAGTGTGAGGAAATATTTCAAAAAGAGATGGTAAGTAACAAAAAGAAAAAAGAAAGAGGAATGACGTTATGAGTAAACTAGAAACTGAACAAAATGAAAAAATAATAAATGGCAAAAAAAGTCAAGAAATCCGACGTTTAGGTAAAAGCAAAGCAAGCGATTCCATCTTGATCGCTTTTTCTTTCATTTCTGTCGTGTCAGACAAAATATGTGTTAGACTTTCACTACTTCAACTGTTCCCGCCAAGTGTTAAAGGCTTTACTTGTCGTTGCTATGCAACCGACTAAAATTTAATTTTAAAAAAATAGCGAGAACACTGGAAAAAGATTCTCTTGAGTCTTTCAAGAACACCTGATGTGTTATCTTTTCGCCTCCTATACAAAAACATTACTCATCATAACATAGACAAACGCATCCATGCACCAATTAAATATCATATATATATATATATATATATA
Source organism: Acanthosepion esculentum (assembly GCA_964036315.1). Classification (NCBI taxonomy): domain Eukaryota; kingdom Metazoa; phylum Mollusca; class Cephalopoda; order Sepiida; family Sepiidae; genus Acanthosepion; species Acanthosepion esculentum. The sequence goes on along the minus strand of OZ038499.1, from coordinate 105,462,584 downwards.
TATATATATATATATATATATGCATAGCGAGCACACACACACATACAGACACACACACACACACACATAATGGTATGCGTGTACACGCACATACACAATGTCTGGCATAAACAGCAATTTCAAAACATCGTTATCTACTAAATGGCTACAAGTGAGTGAGTACTCAGTTATATTTTTTTATATGCCATGTCCCTTCAGAACGTGGACGGTTAATGGCTCTCCACACCATTCTATTATTTGTAGCCCTTAGTAATGTTTATTTCCTTACTATCTATCCTAACCCCCCTTCTGCCATCCATTCATCAGTTCTAACCTTCACGTCAAGTTCCCCGCCATGCCACGCCCATAGTATCGAACCACCCACACTCCCTCCGTATTCCATTAGTGAGAAGTAAATTCCACTCAAACAGCTTCTTCCTGCGAACCACTGCCCTGTGGAACCAACTCCCAACAGGGTGATTTCCCGATCAGTACAATTTTAACAAGTTCAAATCTAGTCAGTTATGTGCCATGCGTGATACACGCTTAGGCGATCATGTATCTCTCGATGCATGACTGACGAGGCAGATTTTTTACCGAAGTAGGTTGCCATTTCTTTCTGCGGTAGATCAGATGCCATCCAAAGGTATAGAACTCGGTCTGTCCTGTTATTTACCTACTGCTAGTGGGGGAGACGAAGAGGATTCATACCTTAGCGTGAAAGTGTATATAATGGATTCGACTGGAATTCGAACTCGACTCTCCGATTCCTCAATCCAAGCTACCACATCCTAAATAATTTTCTAACAGAAAACAGTATCCCTGCTTTCCCTCCTGAAGCCAATGTACTGATGATAAGACGGGGGTGGCTCTGCTGATGACATAGGTATACATAGTTTCGAATAAGTGTGTGTAATGGATTCCACAGGAATTCTTTTCTTATATAGAAAGTTATTTGTTTCTTTAGATTAATATAAAATTAAACTACAATCTACAAAAATTTAAATAATAATATAGAAAAATAAAAGTATAAAATTTGAAATGACAATATGAAAATAAACTAGATTAAAAAACGGCGTCCTCATCGTAAGGAAAAATACGTAGGGAAACATTTTCTTATATCAGTCAGTTATGTGCCATGAGTGATACACGCTTAGGCGATCATGTAACTTTCGATACATGACTGACGAGGCAGATATTTTCCCGCAATGGGTTGCCATTTCTTTCTGTTGTAGACCAGTTACCATCCATGGCTTTAGAACCCGGTCTATCCTGCTATTTACCCATAGCTGTAGGAAGAAGAGGAGGATTCAAACCTTCCCAAATGGTCAGTCGGTTATGTGCCATGTGTGATACACGCTTAGGCGATCATGTATCTTTTGATACATGACTGACGAGGCAGATATTTTTTCTCCGCAGTAGGTTGCCATGTCTTTCTCCGGTAGACCAGTTGCCATCCAAGGCTTTAGAACCCGGCCTGTCCTGCTATTTACCCATAGCTGGGGGCAGGGATAAGAAGTGGATTTCACAAGGGTATTAGCACGTAAGTAAATGTAGGGTTAACCGTTATCTTCCAAACCTATCCACATAAACTGTGTCTCTTACTCATTAACACACTGTTTTGAGTGGCTCCCGTGCCTTACTGTAAACAAATAATGTACACAGGTTCGTTAGGTACATTACTCGCTGTTTCTCCCTGCTCCGCTTGCCTTCATTATGTTTTGTGAGTGTCAAATTCTCCAACCACTCTTTCCTCATTATATGTTCAAGAAATTCCAGCTGCTTCTTTTAGATTCTAAGTAACATTTTCCTTAAGACTTGTTCGTTGCTCAGATTTTCCATTCATATTATTATCAGCATTCTTGTATGCTACCACGTCTTTGCTGCCTCAAATTTCCTCTTCATCTGTAAAGAAATTCCAAACATTCTTTGCTGTATAGGACAAGAGTTCTAAAAGAGGGTCTGCTTCAGTTTTTTTATTTGACAATTAGTTATGAATGAAGACAAATTACTCTACATGTATTCAAGTTTAAAATCCGCCAACTTTTTATAGATAGATAGATACTGAACATACACGAGTAGATAGATAGATAGATAGATAGATAGATAGATTGCTAGCTAGCTAGCTAGATAGATAGATACTGAACATACACGAGTAGATAGATAGATAGATAGATAGATAGATAGATAGATAGATAGATAGATAGATAGATAGATAGTGTTGTGTAGGATCCACCTAATCTGCATAGGTGACTACCAACTATATAAATAATGGTTGGTACCGGAAGACGAGGGGAGGAATCACGAGATTCAACTAGAGACTCTGATCGACTGCGACTAGTCAACACATTCTCCAGTAACGTCTTCCCAGAAATATACAGAAATACTATATGTACTTATTGTGTACACTTTCTTGTTATAATACATTCTTGTTCTAAGTACATTTTGTGTTGCATTATTATTCCATGCAATAGGCGAGATTCAACAATGAGTCAAGACTCAACAGATAGATAGATAGATAGATAGATAGATAGATAGATAGATAGATAGATACTGAACATACACGAGTAGATGGATAGATAGATAGATAGATAGATAGATAGATAGATAGATAGATACTGAACATACACGAGTAGATAGATAGATAGATAGATAGATAGATAGATAGATAGATAGATAGATAGATAGATACTGAACATACACGAGTAGATAGATAGATAGATAGATAGATAGATAGATAGATAGATAGATAGATAGATACTGAACATACACGAGTAGATAGATAGATAGATAGATAGATAGATAGATAGATAGATAGATAGATAGATAGATAGATACTGAACATACAGGAGTAGATAGATAGATAGATAGATAGATAGATAGATAGATAGATAGATAGATAGATAGATACATAGATAGATAGATAGATAGATAGATACTGAACATATACGAGTAGATAGATAGATAGATAGATAGATAGATAGATAGATAGATAGATAGATAGATTAAATTTGTACATCTCTTCTATGAAAATAATCCATGTAAATATATAAGGTGACTTTTTAAGCGCCACTTAAAGGCAGCACAAGGCTGAAAGTATGGGGTACCCAGTGAGGACCGAACTTACTATTCAGTCGTAATTCATCAAGAGAGGCAAGTTTGCTAACACCACACCGCGTGAAACTACGCGCATGCAAATGTATAAGTACGAATATAAAAAAGAATGAACATTTTAAATAACATATTCTTTATCATTTGGAATGCACCTTTTCAATCGGTCAATCCTGGAAAGTGAGGGATTGATATTCATCACTCTTTTCTTCGTTTCTAATGAAATTTCCCTGTTTCTTAACACTTTCCTTTGCTTCTGGAAGGCATCTTTCAATATTCAAACGTAACTTTGGATTTCGTTCACATTTTTCTGTTGCCTGTTAAAGCACTTTAAGTTTCTGCATTTCATTTTGACATATCCAATTCATAGCACGCATTGTTATTGCTACTGCCAAACACAATACACCCTGTATCCGACAAAGATGGACTTACGTGCCCGCAATAAGACGAATTATCAAAAGAAGAGTTTTTCCATTGACACCGCTTTTATTTTAACTACCTTCACTCCTCGTCAATGTTTACTGTTTTAAAAAGCAATGATTAGAATTGGAATAAAACCTAAATATATGATGAAAGTTAATTTATACATTTTTTTATTCTTGAGAATTTACATCAAAGTATTAACAGATCACGACATCTAACAGATGTAATTTAAATCTTTATTATTGCATTATTCCAAAATTTTAGCACATCAGCAGATATCTATTAATGTCAATAACTGAGCACAAATTGTTATTAATTAACAAAGTTAGTAATTAGTGTATAATATTATCCGTAACTAGATGTACAAGAATGTTGTTTTTGATAAAAGTTAAAAAAATAACCATAAATATATAAAAAATGCGTATATTATTGAAAATTCCTTTTTCCACAATATAGCTATTTGTGTTATGTTAGGGGGTTTCCAATTAAAAAAAAATGATCTGCATTCCTCAAAGCCTTGTGCTTTTAACTATTGTAATCACTAAACTGGATTCGATCGAATTTCTAGAGTTTTCATAAAATTAGTTCGGGGTGGGGGGGTAATAGATATAAAAAATATTTCTGCCATGACTTTAATAAAAGAAAACATATTTATAATAATTTCGATCATCGGTGAATAGTTTCTGAAAGTTTCATTAACATCCAACAATTATTTTTATTTTTGTAAGATTTTCCAAATTAATGTGTTTCATAGAACAAAAAAAAACGTGCTAAAAATTGTATATGTTATTTTAGTAGTTCTGGTGATACAAAGAGAAATAAGGTTTATTTTAATCAAAATTTAGAATGTTCTAAAAAGAAGGAAAATTTTAAAAAAATAATTAAAAAAAACTTTGGTCTTTCCTCTTAATAATAACATAAACATTTAGACGATAAAAGTTTGGCGTCTTTTTCATCATGCTATGATCTTTTTTTTAGCGATCTCATGGAGGTACCTAGTTTTATTCCAATTCTAATGATCGCCTTATTACGAGCAGTAAGTCTATGTTTGCCGTGTCTTTTTACAATTTCTGGTTAGTCCTTTCTTCCCGTTGTCCTTTACTGTCACGTCGAGGAGTTCTTCAGTTTTCATTCTATCTCAATACTATATAATCTGTGTACCTTATGTTACTAAGATCGTGTCTACTAATAATAAAAGTTGATGAGACGTGTAGTTCTCTTAGCATTCCCTCCTGTAAGTGTCAAACCAGTAAAAAATATTTATCCTTAATGACCACTCGAATGAAATGGAACAAGAATGAACGGAAAAGAGGTGGCTTTTTAAAGGTTAAGAAAGAACCGGAAAGACGAGAATTAAATACGCGGTCGAGACAAATGAATTATGAATGAAAAATGAAGACAAAATATACATGAAAAGTACAGTAAAGAAAAAAGTATTGGGTTTATGCGTTACTTGAACTCAGGATCTCTCGCACCGTAAGACAGAATCATACCCCGGAGTAAAAACGAAACAAGCGCTTCTCCTTAATCTACATTTAACGTAGAATTCAGTCAGTTATGTGCCATGCACGACACATGCTTAGGCGATCATGTATCTTTAGATACATGACTGACGTGGCAGATTTTGTTTAGGTTGCTATTTCTTTCTGCAGTAGACCAGTTGCCACCCAAGGCTATAGAACCCGGTCTGTTCTGCTATTTACTCATAGATGGTGGACGGGAGAAGAATGGATTCATACCTTTCCCAAGGGTATTCAAAATGGCGTTGAATTAGAACCCAATTATTCTGCTGAGTAATAAGAGAATCGCATATTAAAGTAAATTCAAATACGCTGCGGATATCAACTGGCTCGTTGGTCTAGGGGTATGATTCTCGCTTAGGGTGCGAGAGGTCCCGGGTTCAAATCCCGGACGAGCCCAAATCAATTTTTCCCCATTTGGCAAAGTAATTTTTATAATTTTCAGTGCATGGTATTTGGACTGAATGCCGAAACATGCTAAAGCATTTCTCTCTCTCTCTCTCTCTCTCTCTCTCTCTCTCTCTCTCTCTCTCTATATATATATATATATATATATATATATATATAAGTCAACACTTAGAGGTGACAGTCTGTTTTATGCTAGATGCAATCGTCAGGTGGCCTGACGATTGCATCTAGCATGAAACAGACTTTTATATTTACACACGCTCTATCTCTGATAATGAGCACTTTATCCCATAAATATAGCACACTTTAAGACTATATTCCTTCATATATATATATATATATATATATATATATATGTATGTATATATTCAAACTTTGGATGTTTTAGCATATTCCGACATTCATTCTGCATATACATATATATATATATATATGCATGTTTCATTAAAAACGACAGACAAGGTACTACGATTAAACTTTTTATTTAATTTTTCTGGTGTTCGAACAAGAATATTCTTTACAGGACACAAGGTTGTGTAGCAACTGTCCAAATGTTTTATGTTTCCGAGCGCTTTCGGCTATACCTTTAGCCATTATCAAGGATGATTCGATTTTTCAGCTTAATTGAGTGTGTGCATTAAGTGTATGTCTTAGTGTGTAGTAGGGATGATTTTAATTTCCGAATATGGTTAGCACATTTTGGCTTTGTTCGTAGTTAATATTGTTATGTGTTATATATATATATATATATATATATATATATATATATATATATATATATATATATACTGGCCGATGGATAAATGCCAAGCAGTACAGCATGGTGTTTCCAAATGTATGGTAGAGGGAATTGCGTCATGGTGCTCTTTTCTCACATACGGTGCCCAACTGAGCCTACTAAGCTGTGCGGTGGACAAAATCAAAAACAAAGAACGCGCATGCACAAAATAAAATAAAAAATCAAATGGCGACAATTTAACCATCGCACTCAGTATATATATATATATATATATATATATATATATATATATATATATATATATATATATATGATGGACTCTCCCGTCGAACTCGACGTATGAGGTTTCAGACAGATCAGTTCCCAGAAACTGAAAACCCGACACCCACACAAGATTTGATTATAGTGGTGAAGGCTTTGTGCAGGGCCATCCACACTTTTTGGAGGGACGAATACAGGGACCTGGTGCAACGGATGCCACAAGGTCCCCAAACGACTCTCCGCAGGTTTTGAATTTAGAGTTGTCCATCTCCTAGACCAGTTGCCATCCAAGGCTATAGAACCCAGTCTGTCCTGCTATTTATCCATATATATATATATATATATATATATATATATATATATATATATATATATATATATATGTATATGGGATCACTAGATTATTTTATAAGATATTATTTACAAACATTATATCAGCAAAATAACTTTTCGAGTAGTAGAAATTATACATTTATATAATGTAAAACGAAATTCAATTTAAAATAATATCGGTTCCATGTCTCCGTTCTGTCGGAAGTATTTAGTTTGTGGTTGAAGAAAATAATTGTAGATCAGCCTAAAGAAGGAATGTCAGTGGGTAACACTGAGAAAAGACTGGAGCATTTCTGTCATATAGGTTCTATGAATATATTTTTTTCAGCGCCGTTTCTTTTAGCTTGTAGATGTTCATGGCACGCCAGAGATCCCTTTTCTCTATTATCTGTGAAATGATATGACTTATTAGTAAAGATGGTGTAGTGGTTTGCCGTTGCCTTCTCCATGATTTTGAATTACGAATAGTCCTTCTCCTAAACTGTCATTTCAGAGTTAGAATCTACGTTTGATATTTAACCTTTAGCTGATATTAATGCAAAAATGAACGAATGCGTTTTGGCCGGATATAGTGAGTATTATTTTGTATGACTTCTGTCCCGTCCCGTAAGCATTATGGCATTACCTTCAATATCTACATGACTATAGCTGTTAGTATCTAGACATCCAAATCCTGATTTTGATGACATCCGGCATCAAGGCTTCTATTCTGGAGATTGGAGGTTTTGAGAAGCGTGGAACTACCTTTTAATTGCATTTGTTACCAGGCCCACCCTGACCTGGGGTGGTAGCACCTGTTAGGGTCCCAGCTATGGGAAAATAGTGAACCCCCAAAAGAAAAAACACTATGAAAGTATAAAAATACATTTTAATAGTAACAATGCCATCTACAGATAACGTTGCTGGTTCTTCTTTGGATTTTGTCTAGAATCTCTAGGTATCAAACAGAAGCACCAGGCCATGTTTGACAGCAATATTTGATGCATGGATTATCTCGCGATCGAACTGCTTTTATTCAAAACAAAGTTGTCTCTTATTTTCTTTCTTTTTCGCTCCTGATTATTGCTTATTTGTCAAATTACATACTGGCTTCCAAGAAGAATTCTCCCTCAATCTAAAATTGATTTAACCGTAACAAACCCCACAAATTCAAAAGTCGTAACGAAAACTCCAGACTTATCAGCATCGCATTTGCAGCTCTGATGCCGAAACTAAACTTGCAAATATCTTCTCCTTGTTTGTTTGCAGTTTTACCAGTTCGAAATAAGTAGCAAGGGAAGTAATTAAGGGAAACCTGATGCTGACGCTATTATATAACGGATTAGCTAATCCAACGAAGGTTTTTTTTTACCTGTAGGTGGACTGTAACGCATAAGATTCGAACATATCAAGATAGCTTTATCGATTTATAACATGATCTTGAAAATACGCGGGTGAATAACGGGTGCATAATCAGTGAACCTGGTAATTACTGGGAGCGGGGGTCACACGTGCCTGTCGTATAAGGGTAACTCGGTCTCCGAGACTCCGCGCCAAATGTACCTCCAGTTCTTGCCCGAGTGGGATGACACGTCTGCAAAATTTGAATAAGCAGTTATTATTAAATTGCTGCTTGAAGCATTGACAAGTCAGCAGTTGGTCTGTTCATTTGGAGGACGTTAGTTTTCAACAGGGTTCGTAAATGAGACACAGGGAGGAGAAAGAAAGAAAGAAAGAAAGAAAGAAAGAAAGAAAGAAAGAAAGAAAGAAAGGAAACGGTGGAAAAAGAAAATATAAGAAATATCAAAAGAAAATATCAAATGAAACATTAAAAGAAAGAAAGAAAGAAAGAAAGAAAAAAGAGCTGTGGAAAATATAAAAGAAAGAAAGAAAGAAAGAAAGGAAACGGTGGAAAAAGAAAATATAACAAATACCAAAAGAAAATATGAAGTGAAAGAAAGAAAGAAAGAAAGAAAGAAAGAAAGAACGAAAGAAAGAAAGGGGCAGTGGAAAATATAAAAGAAAGAAAGAAAGAAAGAAAGAAAAGATAAGAAAAGAGTGGAAGGAAAATTAAAAAGGAGGAAATGGGATAAAAGAGGAAATGTCGAAAAGAGCCAAGGAACGAAGGAGAGAAGTGAAAAGAGAAGAAAATAGAGAAACAAGTGAAGAAAGAATTCGTGAAATAAAAATTTAAGGATTTCCAGGTGTAAAATATTAGGCGGTGACTAGTTTCAGTTACACCCTTAATTACTATTTATTCTCGACTCAGTCACCTTTATTTTGAACTCAGTAACCCTTATGTTCGGCTTGGAAAGGTTACCGCTCGTTACAAGTGTGTCCCTATTAATTAGAAAATGTAAAAATGTAAAGGGGGTCACTTTTGCGTCGGTCTATGATCCGCGCTTTTTGCACTGAGAGCTTTCGGCTGAAATCACCATTGGATTTTAGTGCAGTTTTCAATTTTTCATTTTATCACATAGTAGCCGCTTCCATCGAGACTACAAAAGTTAACTTTAATAATGCATCCAAAATTCAGTTATTATAATAGCTAGTATGTACAGATTTCAGAAGCATGTAAAAAGGCCAAACGAAAAAGGAGAAACACACAGACACACACATATATATACATATATATATATAATATTAGTGATCAATATATATATATATATATATATATATATATATATATATATTTCCAAGAGGATATAATCAAGGTAGAGATCTACGTCATCGACAAAGCAAATATATATATATATATATATATATATATATATATATATATATATATATATATATATAATATAAAAGGCTCAAACACTAATATTCCATGGTTATAATTTATTACATTGGAATCGTAATAACGATCAAATTCATCAGACCAACAAATTCAATATATATATATATATATATATATATATATATATATATATATATATATATATATATATATATATATATATATATATATATATGTAGATATATTTCAATTGACCACTGTTAGGAGATAAGCTGAGTTTATAAACAACACCCACCTGCGCTAATGCAAAACTCTACAGTAAAATGAATTGGAGCCCTCTGGTTGATTGGAGTTTGTTTACATTCTTAAAAACAATACGCTAGAATTAGCTGTTTCTCTCTGCCGAGTGAAGATGGCTTAGTGGTAGAAACTCTGACTGACACCAAATCGGTTGGGTTTCGATCCGGGCTTGAGGCATTCGGATGTCTAGTCGCACTGACGAGCTGCGATACAGCGAAACAGTACTGTCTGCGAATGACACATATATATATATATATATATATGTGTGTGTGTGTGTGTGTGTGTGTGTGTGTGTGTGTGTGTGTGTAACTTTATATATATATATATATATGTTAAGAGGCTGGAAAAATAACGTACCAAAACGAACGTATAAAAAAGTACTCAATGCACCAGCTGTCTTGAAAAAAAGTTATGCAGGGCAAGTAAATATAATAATTGGGTATAAAGAATTCATATGACCCACACACTACATTGGTTTCGACCGTCATTAAAGTGGCTGATATATATAAAAAAAAATTAGTCTAGTATTTTTCTAGATATTAAACATTTTGTAGGATGGACAATTATGCTATTATACGATCTGGACAATTTTGCTTTTACACCCGGTATATAAAATATCGTACATTGAGTGCTGTTAATAAAATATTACACGATGTATAATAAATTACTAAATTAGAATGGTCTAGTGGCATAGTGGATAACGGATCGGGATAAGAAATAGGAGAACCGAGTTCGCATTCCAGTTAGGTTCGTTAGATTCACTTACGCGCAAATATCCTTGAGAAAGGTATGAATCTATTTACTCACCCGAACTATGGGTTAAATAGGAAGTTTACATCTGGAAAAATCTTTGTTATTCTAAAAAAAAAAACCTTAATGCAATACTCGTAAAAAAAAGAAAAGATTCTCACAATTCGAAATATGCTTCGGCTTTAAATAACCCGCAAAGGGTTGATAAACCGTAAAAAGCAAATCAATCAATCTTACTAAATTAGTACTAAGGCAATGTATGATACGAAAACCTTAAATTGCACTAGAGTTCAAAAGTTTGAGGCCATCCCTGGTAATTTTTTTAATTGGCCCCAAAAGTAGTTGTTTTGTACTTTCAATAAGAGAAAATTTATTATACATGGTCAAAAAAAAGTGAGACATTATTTTTTTTATTAGAAACGATATCATGACAAAAATTAAAAAAAAGCATTTTATGATTGAATTTTTCTCTTGTCAAAATATCCTCCGTTAGCCTTGATTACTGCAGCACAAATTTTTGGCATTCGTTACAAAAGTTTCTCAAAGTATAAGTTTCATAATTGATTTCTGTTCTTTTTTCACTGACTCTAAGATCTTTTTCTTTTTCTTTTCTTTTTTCTTTTCTTTTCTTTTTATTTTCACACTTCTATCAAGTTGATCCCAGGCTAATTCTGGGGGTTGGCTTCAAACTTTTGAACTGTAGTGTAAATAAACTTACGTCAAATTAGTTCAAATCGAATTTTCTAAAACGACAATATAAGTAAAAAAAAATCTAGCGTGTACTTAACGTAAATCCTGACTTGTGTCGCTAATGTAGTATTTTTGTTTTTGTTATTTTTTTAAAATAAAATCATTCTAATGACGCCGATTCATTTTGTATACTTCTTTCAGTTCTTTTCTAGAAATATTTCATTCGGGATTTCATTCTATATTTATTTCTAATGTCTCCGCTTAGATACTGAAATTTTATTTTCATTTTTTTTTTCCTCGATAGGAGTAGATAGGTTAACCTATTGTCCGGTTCACACTTCTCCCCGGTCTTATGAACACAAGTAGAAGTTTATCCCTTGTTTCCTACTTAGTACCGGGTTTCCGGTTCCTTCTAAAGTTTACTTCAACACTATATTTCTAACGTCTCCTAAAACTGTGAAATTTTATTTACCATTGATTTAATTTTTCCACTTAATAAAAGTAGATAGTTTCACGTATTGTCCGGTTCACACTTCTCCTTGAACAAGAGTAAAAGTTTATCCCTTGTTTCATGTTTAAGATTGGATTTCCGGTTCCTTGTAACTTCTTTTGCTTCTCTTTCACTTCTATTAGCAGACTTGCGTCTTAGTGGCATTTCGCCTTGCTTGGGGTGAATTGATTAAATTTAGAAAATGATTTCATATGCTTCTCCATCATTCTTTCTGCTTTCTTCCATACTGGTGGGAAGGGAAAAAAAGGTGTTATAACCTCGGTTACGTTCTAGCTTTTACTTACTTTCTTTCTAAGCTTTTTAAATTTCCATCCCTTTTGTTCATTTTCCATCCACCTTTCTTTGACAACGAAAATCTCTCATTTATAAAAAAATAACCCTCCCAATTCATGTACCTCCAAGTAGGAGGATCTTTTGCACTCGTGGCTTAGGGTCATCGCTACAGGCGGGACTAATGGGGACGTCTTTTTCGTCCCGCAATCAGAGCAGAATTTTACTGAGGTCACTGCCTGACGGATACATGAACAATGCTCTTCCGTTTTCCAAATCGGATTTTTGTCTGTTAGCGTCTGTCTTGTTGTGTAGCTCTTAATAGCAATCACAACCTAGCCCCGCCGTTGGATAATTATCAGCAACCTGCTCTAACAAATCCTTACTTCTGAGTAGTTAGGTCAACTATCAGTGTGTGCCCCACATTTGTGCCCTTAACCGCATTTAGAACCACTTAATAAGTTTAACTTTCAACAGTTTCAAAGTGTTTTTTTCTTCTTCTTTTCACTGGAACATCTCGTAAGGACTGAAATCACCACACTATTGGATTAGGCTACGAAGAAAGCATGATAACCATTGTTTGGTGCAAATAAAATCCTACCATATTTGCTTGGATTGTTTTCTACGGTTTATCAACCCTTTGTGGCTTATTTAAAGGCGAAACATAATTTGGATTGTAACAATAATCCTTTTTTAAGTGAATCTTGCATTAACAATTTTTTTGAGAATACAATCCTACTATTTAATTTATATCCGTGGGACGATTTTTCCAGATACAATCCTACTATTTAACCCATAGATGGGGGTGATTTTCCAGATACACTGCTACTATTTAATTTATATCCGGGGGACGATTTTTCCAGATACCATCCTACTATTTAACCCATAGATGGGGGGATTTTCCAGATACACTCCTACTATTTAATTTATATCCGTGGGACGATATGAAAAGAATTTACATAAAATATATAGACAACACTTGTCTATATTATTTAATGAAACATGTATAAATGAAAAAATGCTGCCTAAATACACACAATATATATATATATATATATATATATATATATAATGTATATAATGTATTATCACTCCTCTTATATGACAGATGAAGAGAAGACTTAAGCCAATGGCGATGTTGTTCTCCCGAGAGTAACATGCCGAGAATACCACAGCTGAACATGTGAATAATTAAGAAGTCTTAAGGAAAATGGAACAGTTTTGGGTTGTATATAAATTTAAAGAGCCATTTTGGGTAAATATAATGAGGTTAGGATAGAAATTGATACTCGCGTGATATATTGAAGTCAATAGGAACAGAAGAATTACCGGCAGTCGCATACGCATTGAATGATTTCACCTGAAACTACTGCACGGTCTAGATCCCATAGCCTCCGTAGGAATGGTTCGGTTCCCTGTACTATTAGGCTGATAAAACCAACCCAGGAAAAAAAAATGTTTCCCTTCAGCATCCTTGATGAAGAGACAAATAATCTGCAGAAAAATAACTGGCATACCACCCGAGGTGAAACCATGGCGTTTGCCCAGGAATCAGGGCAGCAGAACTTCTCTCCCTGAGTCAGAAACATTATGCTGAAGTGGTTTTCTTGTCTTGGAAATAATCGTTTGAAATGCGAGCTTTTACCAATCCGATTCAAGCGACCGCAGGCGCCGGTGCGTAAAGCGCAACTGCCAACATGAAAAAAAAATCTTTTCTGAACCGGATTGGTACAACGCCAAATACAGAGGCATTAAGATAATATATATATATAAATATATATATTTATATATTTATATATATATATATATATATATATATATATATATATATATATATATATATATATATATATATATATATATATATATATATATATATATATATATATATATATATATATATATATATATATATATATATATATATATTATATATTATATATATATATATATATATATATATATATATATATATATTTATATATATATGAATAAATATATTTTTAAGGTATGCTCTTTTCTGAATCGTATATTAAGCACTTTTAAAAAAGGATCCAAGCATTGCCTTGACTCTAGTCTTGCCTACTATATATTGTTTTCTATTATATATATATATATATATATATATATATATATATATATATATATATATATATATATATATATATATATATATATACTTGTGCCTGTGTGTGTGTTTAGTCTTCGTGAGAAAAACAAAGAATACATAAGAGAGAAAAATGAAAGAGGGGACAGAAGAGGCGATAATGCTCTCATGTGTTTAACATCTGCTTCAGTGAAAGGGAATTTTTTAAAAAAAATTGTACGCTCTTCCGTCTAAATAATGTCGTGCATTCATACCTATAACTGTTATTTCAATATTTTGTTAAAGTTATTAAGCTCAAATATTTAACAAAGAGGAATTTCCCTGGTTCATTTTATAGTTATGGAACTTGCAGGCAACTCATTCAACCATTAACGTAAGAATTATGATTTGTCAAAAAATGCAAATTGGAAAAACATGAAATTTTCTCAGGTGCTGCTAGCTGATACTAATAACAGATACAAAAAAAAGAATAAACAACTGACTCACTTGGTGAAGGATTTCAGTCATAAAGTAAATTGAAGGAATATATATATAATAGAAATTGTTAGGAGGGTTTGATAATTATAATTAAGTAATTCATTGAGTCTGAAAGAAATGTCTATTAAATTTAACCATTGTTTTTTCTAAACTACAAATCATCAACTGCTACAAATCCAAAAATGGTCAAAATAAACGCTGTGTCCAAGCTTTCGACTCACGTCAGTTATCTTCAGGAGTGTGTACAAGAAAAATAATGTTTAAAAAATCATGTATTTTAAATATTATATATTAATTGTCGCTATATTTTAAAAATTGAATTGGAAAAATTCAAACGCGGGAAGTCTTTTCAATAACGTGCTACGGTAACCTGTATCATTCATGTTCAAGGTCTTGTTTTACCTCTGTGCCTCAAAATATTTCTTTTCTTTTTTCTCCTTTTTCTTTTTTCTCCTTTTTCTTTTTTCTCATTTTTCTTTCTTTTTTTCTCAGTTTTCTTTCTTCTCCTTTTTCTTTTTTCTCCTTTTTCTTTTCTTTTTTTCTCCTTTTTCTTGTTCCTCCTTTTCCTTTTCTTTTTTCTCCTTTTTCTTTTCTTTTTTCTCCTTTTTCTTTTTTCTGCTTTTTCTTTTTTCACCTTTTTCTTTTTTCTCTTTTTTCTTTTCTTTTTTCTCCTTTTTCTTTTTTCTTTCTTTTTTCTCCTTTTTCTTGGTCCTCCTTTTTCTTTTTTCTCCGTTTTCTTTTTTCTCCTTTTTCTTTTTTCTCCTTTTTCTTTTCTTTTTCTCCTTTTTCTTTTTCTCCTTTTTCTTTTTCTCCTTTTTCTTTTTTCTCCTTTTTCTTTTTCTCCTTTTTCTTTTTTCTCCTTTTTCTTTTCTTTTTTCTCATTTTTCTTTTTTCTCCTTTTTCTTTTCTTTTTTCTCCTTTTTCTTTTTTTCTCCTTTTTCTTTTTTCTCCTTTTTCTTTTTCTCCTTTTTCTTTTCTTTTTCTCATTTTTCTTTTTTCTCCTTTTTCTTTTTTCTCATTTTTCTTTCTTTTTTCTCATTTTTCTTTTTTCTCCTTTTTATTTTCTTTTTTTCTCCTTTTTCTTGTTCCTCCTTTTCCTTTTCTTTTTTCTCCTTTTTCTTTTCTTTTTTCTCCTTTTTCTTTTTTCTGCTTTTTCTTTTTTCACCTTTTTCTTTTTGCTCTTTTTTCTTTTCTTTTTTCTCCTTTTTCTTTTCATTTTTCTCCTTTTTCTTGGTCCTCCTTTTTTTTCTCCTTTTTCTTTTTTCTCTTTTTCTTTTTCTCCTTTTTCTTTTCTTTTTCTCCTTTTTCTTTTTCTCCTTTTTCTTTTTCTCCTTTTTCTTTTCTTTTTTCTCCTTTTTCTTTTTTCTCCTTTTTCTGTTCTTTTTCTC
Source organism: Acanthosepion esculentum (assembly GCA_964036315.1). Classification (NCBI taxonomy): domain Eukaryota; kingdom Metazoa; phylum Mollusca; class Cephalopoda; order Sepiida; family Sepiidae; genus Acanthosepion; species Acanthosepion esculentum. Next base: position 105,446,601 of record OZ038499.1, on the reverse strand, counting down.
CTTTTTCTTTCCTTTTTTCTCCTTGTTCTTTTCTTTTTTCTTCTTTTTCTTGTTCCACATTTTTCTCTCCTTTTTCTTTTTCTCCTTTTTCTTTTCTTTTTTCTCCTTTTTCTTTTTTCTCCTTTTTCTTTTTTCTCCTTTTTCTTTTCTTTTTCTCCTTTTTCTTTTTCTCCTTTTTCTTTTCTTTTTCTCCTTTTTCTTTTTTTCTCCTTTTTCTTTTTTCTCCTTTTTCTTTTCCTTTTTCTCCTTTTTCTTTTCTTTTTTCTCCTTTTTCTTTTTTTCTCCTTTTACTTTTTCCTCCTTTTTCTTTTCTTTTTTCTCCATTTTCTTTCCTTTTTTCTCCTTTTTCTTTTCTTTTTTCTTCTTTTTCTTGTTCCACCTTTTTCTCTCCTTTTTTCTCCTTTTTCTTTTTCTCCTTTTTCTATTCTTTTTTCTCCTTTTTCTTTTTTCTCCTTTTTCTTTTTTCTCCTTTTTCTTTTTTCTCCTTTTTCTTTTTCTCCTTTTTCTTTCCTTTTTTCTCTTTTTTCTTTTTGTCTCCTTTTTCTTTTTTCTCCTTTTTCTTTTTTCTCCTTTTTCTTTTTCTCCTTTTTCTTTTCTTTTTTCTCCTTTTTCTTTTTTCTCCTTTTTCTGCTTTTTGTTTTTTCAAATTTTTCTTTTTTCTCTTTTTTCTTTTCCTTTTTCTCCTTTTTCTTTTTTCTCCTTTTTCTTGGTCCTCCTTTTTCTTTCCTTTTTCCTCCTTTTCTTTTTTCTCCTTTTTCTTTCTTTTTTCCACCTTTCTTTTTTCTCCTTTTTCTTTCCTTTTTTCTCCTTTTCTTTTCTTTTTCTCCTTTTTCTTTTCCTCCTTTTTCTGTTCTTGTTCCACATTTTTCTCTCCTTTTTCTTTTTCTCCTTTTTCTTTTCTTTTTTCTCCTTTTTCTTTTTTCTCCTTTTTCTTTTTTCTCCTTTTTCTTTTCTTTTTCTCCTTTTTCTTTTTCTCCTTTTTCTTTTCTTTTTCTCCTTTTTCTTTTTTTCTCCTTTTTCTTTTTTCTCCTTTTTCTTTTCCTTCTTTTCCTTTTTCTCCTTTTTCTTTTCTTTTTTCTCCTTTTTCTTTTTTTCTCCTTTTACTTTTTCCTCCTTTTTCTTTTCTTTTTTCTCCATTTTCTTTCCTTTTTTCTCCTTTTTCTTTTCTTTTTTCTTCTTTTTCTTGTTCCACCTTTTTCTCTCCTTTTTTCTCCTTTTTCTTTTTTCTCCTTTTTCTTTTTTCTCCTTTTTCTTTTTTCTCCTTTTTCTTTTTCTCCTTTTTCTTTCCTTTTTTCTCTTTTTTCTTTTTGTCTCCTTTTTCTTTTTTCTCCTTTTTCTTTTTTCTCCTTTTTCTTTTTCTCCTTTTTCTTTTCTTTTTTCTCCTTTTTCTTTTTTCTCTTTTTTCTTTTTTCTCATTTTTCTTTTCTTTTTTCTCCTTTTTCTTTTCTTTTTTCTCCTTTTTCTTTTTTCTGCTTTTTGTTTTTTCAAATTTTTCTTTTTTCTCTTTTTTCTTTTCCTTTTTCTCCTTTTTCTTTTTTCTCCTTTTTCTTGGTCCTCCTTTTTCTTTCCTTTTTCCTCCTTTTCTTTTTTCTCCTTTTTCTTTCTTTTTTCCACCTTTCTTTTTTCTCCTTTTTCTTTCCTTTTTTCTCCTTTTTCTTTTCTTTTTCTCCTTTTTCTTTCCTTTTTCTCCTTTTTCTATTCTTTTTATCTACTTTTTCTTGTTCCTCATTTTTCTTTCCTTTTTTCTCCTTTTTCTTTTTTCTCCCCTTTCTTTTTTCTCCTTTTTCTTTTCTTTTTTCTCCTTTTTCTTTCCTTTTTTCTCCTTTTTCTTTTCCTCCTTTTTCTGTTCCTCCCTTTTCTTTTTTCTCCTTTTTCTTTTCTTTTTTCTCCTTTTTCTTTCCTTTTTTCTCCTTTTTCTTTTCCTCCTTTTTCTGTTCCTCCTTTTTCTTTTTTCTCCATTTTCTTTTCTTTTTTCTCCTTTTTCTTTCTTTTTTTCTCCTTTTTCTTTTTTCTCCTTTTTCTTTCCTTTTTTCTCCTTTTTCTTTTTTCTGCTTTTTCTTTTTTCACCTTTTTCTTTTTCTCTTTTTTCTTTTCTTTTTTCTCCTTCTTCTTTTTTCTCCTTTTTCTTTTTCTCCTTTTTCTTTTTTCTCCTTTTTCTTTTTTCTCCTTTTTCTTTCTATTTTTCTCCTTCTCCTTGTTTCTCCTTTTTCTTTTTCCTCCTTTTCCTTTTTCCTCCTTTTTCTTTCTCTTTTTTCTTCTTTTTTTCTCCTTTTTCTTTTCTTTTTTCTCCTTTTTCTTTCCTTTTTTCTCCTTTTTCTTTTTCTTTTCTTTTTTCTCTTTTCCTCTTTTGTTTTATTTCTCTTTCTTACTCTGTCTTCTTTTTCTGTTCCCTTTTTCACCCAACTTGTTTCTTGACACTCATTATCTTCCTCACTTTTCCTTTCTTCTTCTTCTTCTTCTTCTTCTTCTTCTTCTTCTTCTTCTTCTTCTTCTGCTGCTGCTGGTGCTGCTTCTGCTTCTGATGCTACTTCTACTGCTGCTTCGTATAGTTCTTCCTCATTTTCTTGGTTTTGGTTTGTTTTACGGTATATCAAACTCAAAGGGTTATTTATAATTTTAATGCTGGGATGTATTGTTGGTATTAAAAACCTATTTTTACACTTTCATAGTTTTAACCTCAGATTGGTGGGGGGTTAACTATTTGCCCATAGCTAGGACCCTAACAGGTGCTACCACCCCGAGTCAGGCTGGACCTGGGAACACTAGCAATTAAGTGGTGGATCTACGCTCCTCAAAACCTCTCGAATAGAGGCCTTGCTGGGTTTTATCGACTTACCTAGGACGGCCTCATTTTCTTCTGCATCTTCTTCTTCACCAACATCTGCTTCTTCTTCTTCTTCTTCTTCTTCTTCTTCTTCTTCTTCTTCTTCTTCTTCTTCTTCTTCTTCTTCATCACCATCTTCTTTATCTTCTTCTTTTCCTTTTCTTTTTTCCGTCTTCTTCATCTTCTTCTTCTTCTTCTTATTTTCCGTTTCATTTTCTTTATGTCCTTCTTCATCTTCCTCTTCTTTTCTTTCTTCTCCATCGTATTTTCTCCTCATCTTCACTTTCTTCTTCTCTTTCATTATCCCCTTCTTCATCTTCTTCATCCTTTCATCCTCTTCTTCTTCACTTTCTTCGTCTCAGCTTTCTCCTTCTTCATATTCTTCGCCTTCTTTTTCTTCTTCATTTGATCTGCCCTCTTCATTTCCTTCGTGTTCATCATCATCAACAGCAGCAGCAGCATCATTTTCATCTTCTACTTCTCGTTCGTCTTCCTCGCCTTTTCTCCCCTCTTCTTTATTTTTTTCTTCTTCATCACCACCACCGTATTCTTCATCTTCCTCTCCTTCTCTTTCTTCTTCGTCTTCTTCTTTTAACAGATGTCTACTTGACGATAGAACTTGTTGCCGTTTCCAACTGATTTCCATCGGTGCCATTGCACTGAGATTCGCTTCCTCGTCAGACGGCAAATACCGCCATCCTTTCCACACCTGCAGTAGTCAACCACATCGCCTGGGAGGATGACGGATGCCTGACTATTTTAGGATGCTCAGACAAACAATAAACTGGCACCCAGAAGCCACTGGGCAAAGATGAAGCAGTTTCCGATGCCCGATGCCACAAATAGGCCCTAACCCGTCGTCCGTGTTTCCTTATTTACGATGCAATCAAAACACTTTGTTTTATTTTCAACCAAAATGTCCCAACTGAGAGTTAAACTGTCAACTACTGAAGATCAGAGATTTGCCAGTCGAATTATTTGTTCTTTTTTGTCTTTTTTACTTTACTCCTAGCAATTTCTATTTGGCTTTGAACTTTTCTTATTTTTCTTTCATTCTTTTGTCTTTCTCTTTTACTTTATTCTTTCTTTCTTTCTTTCTTTCTTTCTCTTTGTCTTTATCTCTTTGCTCCTTTGTTTTCATTTCCTTTTTATTCTTTTTTCTTTCTTTTCTCCTTCTCTTTTCTATTCTTCTTTTTTCTCATCCAAATATGTGAACTTTCCTTCTTTATTTCTTTTTATTTGCTTCTTTCTTTCCGTCTTTTTTTTACCCTTATTTTGTGTCTTTTCCTTTTCTTATTTTTTGTCTCTTTGTCTCTCTAATTATTCTTTCTTTGCCTTTCTTTCTTTCGCTCTTTGTTTTTCTTTGTCTCTCTTTCTTTCTTTGTCTTTATTTATTTGCCTTTCTTTCATTCATTCATTCTTTCTTTCTCTTGTTTCTTTCTTTACTTCTCTCTCGTTTTTCCTTCTTTCTTTCTTTCTTTCTCCACCCACATTTTTTCCTTTTCTTTTCCTTTTGTTGTTTATTTTGTGTCTTGGGCCAATTTTTTTTTTTCCTATCTTTACAATTATTTTTTATTTGTCCCATTTTTTTGTCTGTGTGTCTGTCTCTCTCTCTCTCTTTCTCTTAATATATATATATATATATATATATATATATATATATATATATATTGTCTTTTTTCTCTGTCCTCGTATCTTTTTCTTTATTTCTTTTTACTATTCTTTTTGCCTCTTTCTTTCTCTCTCTTTCTCTTTCTCTGTCTCTCAGTCTCTTTTTCTACAAAGCGATATAATTCGTCTACCCCCCATAAATCTGGGAATTTTGACTTACAGTGTATTTGCTTAGATGTCTCATAATCTAACGTTTCAAACGTCACATATACTAGATGAAGTACTTAAAGAAAACATCGCTTGGTCACCAATTGTGGTCAACATTCGCGATATCCACTCAATAAAAATAGTATTTATGTGCGCTGTCTTTATAGACAGATAAGTTATTACTTAAGCTGATAACTAATATTTTAACTTTATTATCTCAGTTAAAACAGCTGGACTTTGTCTTTCATTTACCATAAAGTATAGAGACGTTCCTATGAAAAAGCATTATAAAGTTGATGATAAAAGATCCTTTTTCGTAAGATCTTGTCCAGTAAAAAGAGTTCCGCCAGAATCCGGGCTTATTTACGTCCTTTAAGAAAAATTGCCTTTCTTCTTCTTTATGTGGTGTGTCCCTTCAGGGTGTAGCCGATCATGACTCTCCAAAATTTCCTTTTGCTTGTAGGTTTTAATCAATTTTGACTTTTTCTTATTTCTCCTTAGCTCTGTTCAACAATTCATATAACTTATGTCTGTTTCTCTCTCTCTCTCTCTCTTATGTGTCCCTTCTTTAACTCTCTCTCACTTATGTGCTCACTTCTCTCTCTCTCTTATGTGTCCCTTCTTTATCTCTCTCTCACTTATGTGCTCACTTCTCTCTCTCTCTCTTATGTGTCCCTTCTTTATCTCTCTCTCACTTATGTGCTCACTTCTCTCTCTCTCTTATGTCTCCCTTCTTTATCTCTCTCTCACTTATGTGCTCACTTCTCTCTCTCTCTCTTATGTGTCCCTTCTTTATCTCTCTCTCACTTATGTGCTCACTTCTCTCTCTCTCTTATGTCTCCCTTCTTTATCTCTCTCTCACTTATGTGCTCACTTCTCTCTCTCTCTCTTATGTGTCCCTTCTTTATCTCTCTCTCACTTATGTGCTCACTTCTCTCTCTCTCTTATGTCTCCCTTCTTTATCTCTCTCTCACTTATTTGCTCACTTCTCTCTCTCTCTCTTATGTCTCCCTTCTTTTTCTCTCTCTCACTTATTTGCTCACTTCTCTGTCTCTCTTATGTGTCACTTCTTTATCTCTCTCTCACTTATGCGCTCACTTCTCTCTCTCTCTCTTTCTTATGTCTCCCTACTTTATCTCTCTCTCACTTATGTGCTCACCTCTCTCTCTCTCTTTTCTCTGTCTCTCTTATGTGTCACTTCTTTATCTCTCTCTAACTTATGCGCTCACTTCTCTCTCTCTCTTTCTTATGTCTCCCTTCTTTATCTCTCTCTCACTTATGTGCTCACCTCTCTCTCTCTCTTATGTCTCCCTTCTTAATCTCTCTCTCACTTATGTGCTCACTTCTCTCTCTCTTATGTCTCCCTTCTTAATCTCTCTCTCACTTATGTGCTCACTTCTCTCTCTCTCTCTCTCTCTTTGTTATGTCTCCCTTCTTTATCTCTCTCACTTATGTGCTCACCTCTCTCTCTCTCTCTTATGTGTTCCTTCTTTATCTCTCTCTCACTTATGCGCTCACTATTCTCCCTCTCTCTCTCTTATGTGTCCCTTCTTAAACTCTCTCTCACTTATGTGCTCACTTCTCTCTCTCTCTCTTATGTGTCCCTTCTTAATCTCTCTCTCACTTATGTGCTCACTTCTCTCTCTCTCTTTCTTATGTCTCCCTTCTTTATCTCTCTCTCACTTATGTGCTCACCTCTCTCTCTCTCTCTCTTATGTCTCCCTTCTTAATCTCTCTCTCACTTATGTGCTCACTTCTCTCTCTCTCTTATGTCTCCCTTCTTAATCTCTCTCTCACTTATGCGCTCACTACTCTCCCTCTCTCTCTCTTATGTGTCCCTTCTTTATCTCTCTCTCACTTACGTGCTCACTTCTCTCTCTCTCTCATGTCTCCCTTCTTAATCTCTCTCGCACTTATGTGCTCACTTCTCTCTCTCTCTTAGGTGTCCGTTCTTTATCTCTCCCTCTCACATATGTGCTCACTTTTCTCTCTCTCTTATGTGTCCCATCTTCATCTCTCTCTCACTTATGTGCTCACTACTCCCCCTCTCTCTCTCTTATGTGTCCCTTCTTTATCTCTCTCACTTATGTGCTCACTTCTCTCTCTCTCTCTCTTATGTGTCCCTTCTTTATCTCTCTCTCACTTATGTGCTAACTTCTCTCTCTCTCTCTTATGTCTCCCTTCTTAATCTCTCTCACTTATGTGCTCACTTCTCTCTCTCTCTTTCTTATGTCCCCCTTCTTTATCTCTCTCTCACTTATGTGCTCACCTCTCTCTCTCTCTCTTATGTCTCCCTTCTTAATCTCTCTCTCACTTCTGTGCTCACTTCTCTCTCTCTTATGTCTCCCTTCTTAATCTCTCTCTCACTTATGTGCTCACTTCTCTATCTCTCTCTCTCTTTCTTATGTCTCCCTTCTTTATCTCTCTCACTTATGTGCTCACCTCTCTCTCTCTCATGTGTTCCTTCTTTATCTCTCTCTCACTTATGCGCTCACTATTCTCCCTCTCTCTCTCTTATGTGTCCCTTCTTAAACTCTCTATCACTTATGTGCTCACTTCTCACTCTCTCTCTTATGTGTCCCTTCTTAATCTCTCTCTCACTTATGTGCGCACTTCTCTCTCTCTCTTTCTTATGTCTCCCTTCTTTATCTCTCTCTCACTTATGTGCTCACCTCTCTCTCTCTCTCTCTCTCATGTCTCACTTCTTAATCTCTCTCTCACTTATGTGGTCACTTCTCTCTCTCTCTTATGTCTCCCTTCTTAATCTCTCTCTCACTTATGCGCTCACTACTCTCCCTCTCACTCTCTTATGTGTCCCTTCTTTATCTCTCTCTCACATACGTGCTCACTTCTCTCTCTCTCTTATGTCTCCCTTCTTAATCTCTCTCTCACATATGTGCTCACTTTTCTCTCTCTCTTATGTGTCCCTTCTTCATCTCTCTCTCACTTATGTGCTCACTACTCCCCCTCTCTCTCTCTTATGTGTCCCTTCTTTATCTCTCTCTCACTTATGTGCTCACTTCTCTCTCTCTCTTATGTGTCCCTTCTTTATCTCTCTCACTTATGTGCTCACTTCTCTCTCTCTCTCTTATGTGTCCCTTCTTTATCTCTCTCTCACTTATGTGCTCACTTCTCTCTCTCTCTCTTATGTCTCCCTTCTTAATCTCTCTCACTTATGTGCTCACTTCTCTCTCTCTCTTTCTAATGTCTCCCTTCTTTATCTCTCTCACTTATGTGCTCACCTCTCTCTCTCTCTCTCTTATGTGTTCCTTCTTTATCTTTCTCTCACTTATGTGCTCACTTCTCTCTCTCACTCTTATGTGTCCCTTCTTTATCTCTCTCTCACTTATGTGCTCACTACTCTCTCTCTCTCTTATGTGTCCCTTCTTTATCTCTCTCTCACTTATGTGCTCACTTCTCTCTCTCTCTTATGTCTCCCTTCTTAATCTCTCTCTCACTTATGTGCTCACTTCTCTCTCTCTCTTATGTCTCCCTTCTTAATCTCTCTCTCACTTATGTGCTCACTTCTCTCTCTCTCTTTCTTATGTCTCCGTTCTTTATCTCTCTCACTTATGTGCTCACTTCTCTCTCTCTCTTATGTCTCCCTTCTTTATCTCTCTTTCACTTATGTGCTCACTTCTCTCTCTCTCTCTTATGTCTCCCTTCTTAATCTCTCTCTCACTTATGCGCTCACTACTCTCCCTCTCTCTCTCTTATGTGTCCCTTCTTTATCTCTCTCTCACTTATGTGCTCACTTCTCTCTCTCTTTCTCTCTTATGTGTCCCTTCTTTATCTCTCTCTCACTTATATGCTCACTTCTCTCTCTCTCTTTCTTACGTCTCCCTTCTTTATCTCTCTCACTTATGTGCTCACTTCTCTCTCTCTCTTATGTCTCCCTTCTTTATCTCTCTCTCACTTATGTGCTCACTACTCACCCTCTCTCTCTCTCTTATGTGTCCCTTCTTTATCTCTCTCTCACTTATGTGCTCACTTCTCTCTCTCTTTCTTATGTCTCCCTTCTTTATCTCTCTCACTTATGTGCTCACTTCTCTCTCTCTCTTATGTCTCCCTTCTTTATCTCTCTCTCACTTATGTGCTCACTACTCTCCCTCTCTCTCTCTTATGTGTCCCTTCTTTATCTCTCTCACTTATGTGCTCACTTCTCTCTCTCTCTTATGTCTCCCTTCTTTATCTCTCTCTCACTTATGTGCTCACTACTCACCCTCTCTCTCTCTTTATGTGTCCCTTCTTTATCTCTCTCTCACATATGTGCTCACTTCTCTCTCTCTTTCTTATGTCTCCATTCTTTATCTCTCTCACTTATGTGCTCACTTCTCTCTCTCTCTTATGTCTCCCTTCTTTATCTCTCTCTCACTTATGTGCTCACTACTCTCCCTCTCTCTCTCTTATGTGTCCCTTCTTTATCTCTCTCACTTATGTGCTCACTTCTCTATCTCTCTCTCTTATGTCTCCCTTCTTTATCTTTCTCTCACTTATGTGCTCACTACTCTCCCTCTCTCTCTCTCTTATGTGTCCCTTCTTTATCTCTCTCTCACTTATGTGCTCACTACTCTCCCTCTCTCTCTCTTATGTTTCCCTTCTTTATCTTTCTCTCACTTATGTGCTCACTACTCTCCCTCTCTCTCTCTTATGTGTCCCTTCTTTATCTCTCTCTCACTTATGTGCTCACTTCTCTCTCTCTCTTATGTCTCCCTTCTTTATCTCTCTCTCACTTATGTGCTCACTACTCACCCTCTCTCTCTCTCTTATGTGTCCCTTCTTTATCTCTCTCTCACTTATGTGCTCACTTCTCTCTCTCTTTCTTATGTCTCCCTTCTTTATCTCTCTCACTTATGTGCTCACTTCTCTCTCTCTCTTATGTCTCCCTTCTTTATCTCTCTCTCACTTATGTGCTCACTACTCTCCCTCTCTCTCTCTTATGTGTCCCTTCTTTATCTCTCTCACTTATGTGCTCACTTCTCTATCTCTCTCTCTTATGTCTCCCTTCTTTATCTTTCTCTCACTTATGTGCTCACTACTCTCCCTCTCTCTCTCTCTTATGTGTCCCTTCTTTATCTCTCTCTCACTTATGTGCTAACTTCTCTCTCTCTCTCTTATGTCTCCCTTCTTAATCTCTCTCACTTATGTGCTCACTTCTCTCTCTCTCTTTCTTATGTCTCCCTTCTTTATCTCTCTCTCACTTATGTGCTCACCTCTCTCTCTCTCTCTTATGTCTCCCTTCTTAATCTCTCTCTCACTTCTGTGCTCACTTCTCTCTCTCTTATGTCTCCCTTCTTAATCTCTCTCTCACTTATGTGCTCACTTCTCTCTCTCACTCTTATGTGTCCCTTCTTTATCTCTCTCTCACTTATGTGCTCACTACTCTCTCTCTCTCTTATGTGTCCCTTCTTTATCTCTCTCTCACTTATGTGCTCACTTCTCTCTCTCTCTTATGTCTCCCTTCTTAATCTCTCTCTCACTTATGTGCTCACTTCTCTCTCTCTCTTATGTCTCCCTTCTTAATCTCTCTCTCACTTATGTGCTCACTTCTCTCTCTCTCTTTCTTATGTCTCCGTTCTTTATCTCTCTCACTTATGTGCTCACTTCTCTCTCTCTCTTATGTCTCCCTTCTTTATCTCTCTTTCACTTATGTGCTCACTTCTCTCTCTCTCTCTTATGTCTCCCTTCTTAATCTCTCTCTCACTTATGCGCTCACTACTCTCCCTCTCTCTCTCTTATGTGTCCCTTCTTTATCTCTCTCTCACTTATGTGCTCACTTCTCTCTCTCTTTCTCTCTTATGTGTCCCTTCTTTATCTCTCTCTCACTTATATGCTCACTTCTCTCTCTCTCTTTCTTACGTCTCCCTTCTTTATCTCTCTCACTTATGTGCTCACTTCTCTCTCTCTCTTATGTCTCCCTTCTTTATCTCTCTCTCACTTATGTGCTCACTACTCACCCTCTCTCTCTCTCTTATGTGTCCCTTCTTTATCTCTCTCTCACTTATGTGCTCACTTCTCTCTCTCTTTCTTATGTCTCCCTTCTTTATCTCTCTCACTTATGTGCTCACTTCTCTCTCTCTCTTATGTCTCCCTTCTTTATCTCTCTCTCACTTATGTGCTCACTACTCACCCTCTCTCTCTCTTTATGTGTCCCTTCTTTATCTCTCTCTCACATATGTGCTCACTTCTCTCTCTCTTTCTTATGTCTCCATTCTTTATCTCTCTCACTTATGTGCTCACTTCTCTCTCTCTCTTATGTCTCCCTTCTTTATCTCTCTCTCACTTATGTGCTCACTACTCTCCCTCTCTCTCTCTTATGTGTCCCTTCTTTATCTCTCTCACTTATGTGCTCACTTCTCTATCTCTCTCTCTTATGTCTCCCTTCTTTATCTTTCTCTCACTTATGTGCTCACTACTCTCCCTCTCTCTCTCTCTTATGTGTCCCTTCTTTATCTCTCTCTCACTTATGTGCTCACTACTCTCCCTCTCTCTCTCTTATGTTTCCCTTCTTTATCTTTCTCTCACTTATGTGCTCACTACTCTCCCTCTCTCTCTCTTATGTGTCCCTTCTTTATCTCTCTCTCACTTATGTGCTCACTTCTCTCTCTCTCTTATGTCTCCCTTCTTTATCTCTCTCTCACTTATGTGCTCACTACTCACCCTCTCTCTCTCTCTTATGTGTCCCTTCTTTATCTCTCTCTCACTTATGTGCTCACTTCTCTCTCTCTTTCTTATGTCTCCCTTCTTTATCTCTCTCACTTATGTGCTCACTTCTCTCTCTCTCTTATGTCTCCCTTCTTTATCTCTCTCTCACTTATGTGCTCACTACTCTCCCTCTCTCTCTCTTATGTGTCCCTTCTTTATCTCTCTCACTTATGTGCTCACTTCTCTATCTCTCTCTCTTATGTCTCCCTTCTTTATCTTTCTCTCACTTATGTGCTCACTACTCTCCCTCTCTCTCTCTCTTATGTGTCCCTTCTTTATCTCTCTCTCACTTATGTGCTAACTTCTCTCTCTCTCTCTCTCTTATGTCTCCCTTCTTAATCTCTCTCACTTATGTGCTCACTTCTCTCTCTCTCTTTCTTATGTCTCCCTTCTTTATCTCTCTCTCACTTATGTGCTCACCTCTCTCTCTCTCTCTTATGTCTCCCTTCTTAATCTCTCTCTCACTTCTGTGCTCACTTCTCTCTCTCTTATGTCTCCCTTCTTAATCTCTCTCTCACTTATGTGCTCACTTCTCTCTCTCTCTCTCTCTTTCTTATGTCTCCCTTCTTTATCTCTCTCACTTATGTGCTCACCTCTCTCTCTCTCATGTGTTCCTTCTTTATCTCTCTCTCACTTATGCGCTCACTATTCTCCCTCTCTCTCTCTTATGTGTCCCTTCTTAAACTCTCTATCACTTATGTGCTCACTTCTCTCTCTCTCTCTTATGTGTCCCTTCTTAATCTCTCTCTCACTTATGTGCGCACTTCTCTCTCTCTCTTTCTTATGTCTCCCTTCTTTATCTCTCTCTCACTTATGTGCTCACCTCTCTCTCTCTCTCTCTCTCATGTCTCACTTCTTAATCTCTCTCTCACTTATGTGCTCACTTCTCTCTCTCTCTTATGTCTCCCTTCTTAATCTCTCTCTCACTTATGCGCTCACTACTCTCCCTCTCACTCTCTTATGTGTCCCTTCTTTATCTCTCTCTCACATACGTGCTCACTTCTCTCTCTCTCTTATGTCTCCCTTCTTTATCTCTCTCACTTATGTGCTCACTTCTCTCTCTCTCTCTTATGTGTCCCTTCTTTATCTCTCTCTCACTTATGTGCTCACTTCTCTCTCTCTCTCTTATGTCTCCCTTCTTAATCTCTCTCACTTATGTGCTCACTTCTCTCTCTCTCTTTCTAATGTCTCCCTTCTTTATCTCTCTCACTTATGTGCTCACCTGTCTCTCTCTCTCTCTTATGTGTTCCTTCTTTATCTCTCTCTCACTTATGTGCTCACTTCTCTCTCTCACTCTTATGTGTCCCTTCTTTATCTCTCTCTCACTTATGTGCTCACTACTCTCTCTCTCTCTTATGTCTCCCTTCTTTATCTCTCTCTCACTTATGTGCTCACTTCTCTCTCTCTCTTATGTCTCCCTTCTTAATCTCTCTCTCACTTATGTGCTCACTTCTCTCTCTCTCTTATGTCTCCCTTCTTAATCTCTCTCTCACTTATGTGCTCACTTCTCTCTCTCTCTTTCTTATGTCTCCGTTCTTTATCTCTCTCACTTATGTGCTCACTTCTCTCTCTCTCTTATGTCTCCCTTCTTTATCTCTCTTTCACTTATGTGCTCACTTCTCTCTCTCTCTCTTATGTCTCCCTTCTTAATCTCTCTCTCACTTATGCGCTCACTACTCTCCCTCTCTCTCTCTTATGTGTCCCTTCTTTATCTCTCTCTCACTTATGTGCTCACTTCTCTCTCTCTTTCTCTCTTATGTGTCCCTTCTTTATCTCTCTCTCACTTATATGCTCACTTCTCTCTCTCTCTTTCTTACGTCTCCCTTCTTTATCTCTCTCACTTATGTGCTCACTTCTCTCTCTCTCTTATGTCTCCCTTCTTTATCTCTCTCTCACTTATGTGCTCACTACTCACCCTCTCTCTCTCTCTTATGTGTCCCTTCTTTATCTCTCTCTCACTTATGTGCTCACTTCTCTCTCTCTTTCTTATGTCTCCCTTCTTTATCTCTCTCACTTATGTGCTCACTTCTCTCTCTCTCTTATGTCTCCCTTCTTTATCTCTCTCTCACTTATGTGCTCACTACTCTCCCTCTCTCTCTCTTATGTGTCCCTTCTTTATCTCTCTCACTTATGTGCTCACTTCTCTCTCTCTCTTATGTCTCCCTTCTTTATCTCTCTCTCACTTATGTGCTCACTACTCACCCTCTCTCTCTCTTTATGTGTCCCTTCTTTATCTCTCTCTCACATATGTGCTCACTTCTCTCTCTCTTTCTTATGTCTCCATTCTTTATCTCTCTCACTTATGTGCTCACTTCTCTCTCTCTCTTATGTCTCCCTTCTTTATCTCTCTCTCACTTATGTGCTCACTACTCTCCCTCTCTCTCTCTTATGTGTCCCTTCTTTATCTCTCTCACTTATGTGCTCACTTCTCTATCTCTCTCTCTTATGTCTCCCTTCTTTATCTTTCTCTCACTTATGTGCTCACTACTCTCCCTCTCTCTCTCTCTTATGTGTCCCTTCTTTATCTCTCTCTCACTTATGTGCTCACTACTCTCCCTCTCTCTCTCTTATGTTTCCCTTCTTTATCTTTCTCTCACTTATGTGCTCACTACTCTCCCTCTCTCTCTCTTATGTGTCCCTTCTTTATCTCTCTCTCACTTATGTGCTCACTTCTCTCTCTCTCTTATGTCTCCCTTCTTTATCTCTCTCTCACTTATGTGCTCACTACTCACCCTCTCTCTCTCTCTTATGTGTCCCTTCTTTATCTCTCTCTCACTTATGTGCTCACTTCTCTCTCTCTTTCTTATGTCTCCCTTCTTTATCTCTCTCACTTATGTGCTCACTTCTCTCTCTCTCTTATGTCTCCCTTCTTTATCTCTCTCTCACTTATGTGCTCACTACTCTCCCTCTCTCTCTCTTATGTGTCCCTTCTTTATCTCTCTCACTTATGTGCTCACTTCTCTATCTCTCTCTCTTATGTCTCCCTTCTTTATCTTTCTCTCACTTATGTGCTCACTACTCTCCCTCTCTCTCTCTCTTATGTGTCCCTTCTTTATCTCTCTCTCACTTATGTGCTCACTACTCTCCCTCTCTCTCTCTTATGTCTCCCTTCTTTATCTCTCTCTCACTTATGTGCTCACTTCTCTCTCTCTCTTATGTCTCCCTTCTTAATCTCTCTCTCACTTATGTGCTCACTTCTCTCTCTCTCTTTCTTATGTCTCCCTTCCTTATCTCTCTCACTTATGTGCTCACCTCTCTCTCTCTCTTATGTGTCCCTTCTTTATCTCTCTCTCACTTATGTGCTCACTTCTCTGTCTCTCTTATGTCTCCCTTCTTTATCTCTCTCTCACTTATGTGCTACCTTCTCTCTCTCTCTCTTATGTCTCCCTTCTTTATCTCTCTCTCACTTATGTGCTCACTTCTCTCTCTCTCTCTTATGTGTCCCTTCTTTATCTCTCTCTCACTTATGTGCTCACTTCTCTCTCTCTCTCTTATGTGTCCCTTCTTTATCTCTCTCTCACTTATGTGCTCACTTCTCTCTCTCTCTTATGTCTCCCTTCTTTATCTCTCTCTCACTTATTTGCTCAATTCTCTGTCTCTCTTATGTGTCACTTCTTTATCTCTCTCTCACTTATGCGCTCACTTCTCTCTCTCTCTTTCTTATGTCTCCCTTCTTTATCTCTCTCTCACTTATGTGCTCACCTCTCTCTCTCTCTCTCTCTCTCTCTTATGTCTCCCTTCTTTATCTCTCTCACTTATGTGCTCACTTTTCTCTCTGTCTTATGTCTCCCTTCTTTATCTCTCTCTCACTTATGTGCTCACTACTCTCCCTCTCTCTCTCTCTTATGTGTCCCTTCTTTATCTCTCTCACTTATGCGCTCACTTCTCTCTCTCTCTCTCTGATGTCTCCTTTCTTTATCTCTCTCACTTATGTGCTCACTTCTCTCTCTCTCTCTTATGTCTCCCTTCTTAATCTCTCTCTCACTTATGTGCTCACTTCTCTCTCTCTCTTTCTTATGTCTCCCTTCTTTATCTCTCTCACTTATGTGCTCACTTCTCTCTCTTTCTTATGTCTCCCTTCTTTATCTCTCTCACTTATGTGCTCACTTCTCTCTCTCTCTCTGATGTGTTCCTTCTTTATCTCTCTCTCACTTATGTGCTCACTTCTCTCTCTCTCTTATGTCTCCCTTCTTTATCTCTCTCACGTGTGCTCACTTCTCTCTCTCTCTCTTTCTTATGTCTCCCTTCTTTATCTCTCTCACTTATGTGCTCACTTCTCTCTCTCTCTTATGTGTTCCTTCTTTATCTCTCTCTCACTTATGTGCTCACTTCTCTCTCTCTCTCTCTCTCTCTCTCTAAAGTGTGTGTTCTCTGTCCATCTATCTCTCTTAATTGCCTTTACTTTATCGTAATACCAAAGTAAACCGGTTTTTTGACTGCGAGGCAGGCGTCGGGGAAGCCATATATGAAGAAATGTTTTTCGGCAAAACTCAGTTTTCATATCACTTGGTAATTTGAAGAATACACACATTCCATCTATTTTAGGAGCAAGAATGTTTTCGTATAGATAATAGATAGGTCTCTGACTGCTTCTTTCTTTCTTTCTTTCTATCTATCTATCCATACATATATATACATATATATACATACTTATATATATACATATATATACAGACATACATACATACATGCATATATATACATACATACATATATATATACACATACATATATATACATATATATATACATATATATATATATACATACATATATATATATACATACATATATATATACATATATATATATACATACATATAAATATACATAATCTCTCTCTGTATATATATATATATATTTATATATATACATATATATACATGTATATATATATATATGCATATATATTCATACATACATATATATAGACATACTTATATATATACATACATATATATACATACATATATATATATATATATACATATATATATACATATATATATATACATATATATATACATACATATATATACATACATACATTTATATATACATATATATATATACATATGTATATATACATACATATATATATATATATATATATGTGTATATATATATATATATATATATATATATATATATATATATATATATATATATATATATATATATATATATATATACATAGATTTGCGGGCAAAATGTTCAGAACGGGATCGTTTTCGTCAGAAAAGTAGGTATAATTTCTTATCAAAGTTGTTTTATATTCTATAGTTTTCACATACAATAAATACAATATTGATAGTTATTGTCTGAGATTTTGGTGTAATTTGAGAGGATAATACAAAAGTTATGGATGATTTAATGAAAATTATAGAATATAAAACAACTTTGACAAAAAATTATACCTACTTTTCTGACGAAAACAATGCCGTTCTGAACATTTTGGCCGCAACTGTACATATATATATATACATACAACCATGAACACTAAATACTTACTTTCTAATTAACAATACCCTGATGATGTCATTATGTTATGTCGAAAGGACTCGGAATAAATACAATATAAGCCAACATAGTGTTTTCATCTCGTCTTTTAATAAACCGCACAAAAATGCTTATTCACAAATGTGAAAGGATCCTATCGAGTATAAGCAGACAGAATATGTCTAAATTATTTAACGAAACCTCTCAGAATATATATATATATATATATATATATATATATTATGTGTAATAGTTTATGTCAAAAATGGTTTTCAATTGTTCTAAAATGGAGACCTGTAGATATCTGCACTATATATATATATATATATATATATATATATATATATATATATAATAATAAGTAAAGACAATCCTTTAAAATCCATTTCGGTTATAATTTATTTCATGAATATATTTAAATATTTATCTTTTAAAACCAAAGTTTCTTTTAGAAATGAACGTAATTTGTCCAAACAAATGGAAAAAGAGAGAAGAAAAGAAAATAAAATAAAAAGAAAAACATGATAATACAGGGCTGTTCAATCAAAGTGACTCACCTCAACCTTTGAATTAAGCTCAACTTCCGTTTCATCGGAGAAGAGAACATTCTTCCAGTCTTCTACGGTGAAATTTTTGTAATAGTGAGCCCACTCAAGTCCCTTGGCTTTGTTGGCTTTGCTTATTAGTGGCTTAAACCTTAGTGTACAAGATTTGTAGCCTCGTTCTAACAGTCACCGACGGACTGTTGAAGAGGCAAGACTAACACCTTGCTGTTCGCTTAGACTGGCTGCAATTTCTTGGCTAGTTATAGTCCTATTCTTCGCAACTTCTCTCTTGATTACCCTGCCAGTTCTATCATCAATCTTTTTCTTTCGTCCCCTTGTTTCCTTCCTTGGAGAAGGAATGGCATCGTTATGTGCCCTAAGCACTCGAGAGAGAGTTGATTGCGAGGTTATAGCAATTTCTGCATTTTCTCTCTTAGAATTGCCTGCTTTTGAGAGGGCAATAATAGATGCCTTAAGTGGTTCTGATGCGTGTTTGTACCCTTTCATCTGGTTATTGACTTGAATATTTTTTAGTAAAGAAAAAACAGGTGAGTCACTTTTATCGAAGAATAAAGAGGAAAATAGAAAAATAAAATATTTCAATATAAAATTTTTTTTTAAATTAGGGAAGCGAGAAAGAGCGATAGAGGGGAAGAGAGAGGGGGAGAAGGAGGGAGAGGGGGAGATAGAGAGGGAAGAGGGGGAGAAGACGAATAGAGAGAGGGAAGACAGAGAGGGAAGACAGAGAGGGAAGGAGGAAGAGTGGAAGATAGAGTGGGAAGAGAGGGGAAGAGAGAGGGGATAAGGAGATACAGGGGGAAGATAGAGAGGGAAAACAGAGGGGGAAGGAGGGAGAGGGGTAGGAAGGAGAGGGGGAAGGAGGGGGAGATAGATAGGGAAGAGAGTGGGGGAGAAGGAGGGAGAGGGCTATATAGAGAGGGAAGAGAGGGGATGAGAGAGGGGAAGAAGGAGGGAGAGGGGAACATAGAGAGGGAAGAGAGAGGGGGAGAAGGAGGGAGAGGGGGAAGATAGAGAGGGAAGAGCGGGGAATTATTACAACGTTTCG
>OZ038499.1:105410644-105420644 GCA_964036315.1 Acanthosepion esculentum | reverse complement strand
CTGTAACGTTGTGACAACTGCCTGTATGTCTTCGGTGGGAAGTGTTCTGTGTTCTTGATTAGGATCTGCGACAGTTTTTGTTTCGTTTTCAGTCTTGGGTCTTTCTTTAATTTACTTTAGCTAGCATTTCTAATGAGGACCAGTATATTCCGATTAATCCATCACTACAGTCGTATTGGTAGTATGATGATGTCATTTCTCTGTAGGGTTTTGATTGCCAGCCCCTCCAATTTCGTGATGTTTGATTGGGCGGCTTGGCTTTTTCCGGTATCAGTCTCACTTTCCATCTTATCTCATCCGCCCGAACCTGGAGAATGTTTAAAGCTATTTTCTCGATTAGGGTACTGATGTCCAAATATAGTATATAGGTGATGGTTGTTATGAAGTTGAGACCCTCGCTTAGTACTGACTCCTCAAAAGTACTCAGCTGGTGTTGACTAGAGTTTATTACTGGCTTCACGTGTGGTGGTGGTGGGGAGCTCTTTCAGTCTTCTTCGTCGGTTTCTGTTGAAAAAGCCTCTAGCCCCTGGGAAATACCGAATTACAGCTTTTGTTTTATCCAAGGGTTATACTGGATTCTTTCTCGGGCGAGGGCGTGTCCCGCTTTTTCTACGACCAGACGGGCTCTCCTTGAATTGACGGGACGTTTTAGTGCTAAACATGAAGGGACGAGTCGTAAGTCTATGCATCGGTGTAGGAAAATGTCAAACGGATCGATATTCGTTTCCAACTTCTGGTGGGACTTTTCTAATTGTCTCCATAGCTTTGGCATATCGATTTCGTACCGATCCTTCTTTTTCTATTAATAATTTCACCCCAAGCAAGGCAATAAAGCCATTAGATGCAAGAGGTTAATGAGACTGAACAAGAATTAGAAGATTCCTTTTTTTAATCATTTCGCCCCAAGCAAGGCAATAAAGCCACCGGAACGCAGGCAGTTATTGAGTCGCTGTATTGGTCGCGTTAACTTTCTTGGGAAAGGAATGAATTCCTCCTACTTCCAGTCTGATTGAACTTTGTAACCTTCAGTAGCTGTATATTTCTGAGATTATGTACACTATTTACATTATTCGGATTATTGTCCTCATCTTTGTCGCCATATTTATTACAACGTTTCGGCCTTTCAGTATCTGTCTATATTTCTGAGATGAGGTATTGTGTCCATTATTTACCTTATTCGGTATTTGTCCTCATCTTTGTCGCCATATTTATTACAACGTTTCGGCCTTTCAGTATCTGTCTATATTTCTGAGATGAGGTATTATGTCCACTATTTACCTTATTCGGTATTTGTCCTCATCTTTGTCGCCATATTTATTACAACGTTTCGGCTGTTGTACGCTCCGGCCTTCCTCAGATGGTTTGTAATGTCGAACTGAACCCTTTATTTCGCTCACTGGGGTAGACTGTTCTAGTTCCACGTGCCATGTTTAACGGATGTCAGTTATCAGTTATCTCCTGTTAATTTCCCTCTGAAAGTTCTCCACTGCCTTAGCCGGGTATTGAAATCACACTCTTTGGGTCCTGTCACTGGATCTAACTGACGCCTTTATCCACTGAGCCATGTGTCCATGATTGGCAACTAGTCTAGGAAAATAGGGTTGGTAAGCCTCTGCACCCCGTAAAAATCTATTTGCTACAGAAACCGTAGCAGCAACATCTATTGAGGCGAGGCTTTAGTCTTATTCTTCACATAGGAATCTAATAGCACTGATGTGGAGGAGAGGAAACCCCTAACGCTTCTGTTGCTTGTTAAATACAAAAACAGAACAGATTTTTCTCTTCTCGCTTTTTTTCCGACTTCGTTTGCAAACTTATCTTCTGCTTATCCATCTTTTTTTCTCTCGATTCGACGTCTTATCACAATTTGGCTTCCTTTTTCACCGAACCTATATTAGATATCTGCCGGCTTGAAGCCAAACATAATACCGTAATACTTTCTCAACAAAGCAAGATACAAACTCCATTTTTTTAAATGAAAATAACGGCCTGATTCGTGATGATTATTAAGGCTAGCCTAGTACGCTACATGACCAAATGATAGAAGAGGGAAAAAACAGTGTTGCGTCAGTAATCCAACTAAAGGGGACCCCGAGTTATAGGTAACTTACGAAAGTTCAAATACCAACTACTGACAGAAAATACACAAGATCAGTCACTTAGCAGCTCAAGTCACAAGGTAACCTTCAAGATCAGCGTTTATCAACCTTTTTACCCTTGTGGAAACATTGAAATAGTTTCCATATCTCAAGGAACTCCTGCATCAATATTATTATATACAATTATTAATATCTGTCTCTTTTATATCTTATCGTAGTTCACGTGTTAAACGTAATATATGGCAACTCGTCCTGTACTCAAGTGAGTCACTCAGTAATATATAAATCTATCATGTACACGTCCTGTCCACTAACCAATGTAGGCAGTTTCACACTGACGCCATACAGACATTGCTAAGTACATTCCCTATGATTATGATGCAATGGAATAACCAGTCACCCCCATGAATGATTACACTATAGGTAGTAAGTACCTAAAAAGTCCACCGTCTACGAGATACCCGGGAGGAGGAAGTGAGAGGAAGACAATGCAAGCACGTCCAACCTTCCAATTCGTGACACTTACTACTAGATTGACCTGTGTGTATAACTGTACCGTATTCATAATGTACTTGTTGTATACAATAAACTTTTCTTCTATTATCCACCTGGTGTTATGTGTTTATTCCCTTAGCACGGAATAAGAGATTATTATAATTTTAAATAATAGAATAGGCTGAAGCCTTAATTATAATAATCAAGGCTTTTCCGCAATATGCCGTACGTGTACAGTAAAATTACGAATAGAAAATCAAACAAAAATTACACAAAAGTGTATTAGTTCATTTCTTACTGTTTCTCGCCGAATCCCTAGCGACCTCTTGAGGTAGCCTATGGTTCCGACGAACATCGAATGAGAAATACTTTTCTTGATTGTCATTCCGAACAACGGTTGAGTTAAGCGTATCTAGTTATCTCACGGTTGTGATTTCAATCCCAGGAGAGTATATTGCAATATGTATATATATATATATATCAAATAAAAAATCTTATTTCTCATTGTTGTAAACTATAATTAGATAAAAATATTTACTACTTTTTCTCTAGTAGATTCGACTTGAACGCTAGGATTTGGGCTATTTAAGAGAGCAGTCACGTCGGAGACGAATGTGACACAAGGTCGATGTTTAAAATGGATTTAACCATCATACCACGCAATAATTCCTAAGCCACCTCAGCACATCCCACTTTTGGGGATGCCTCAAGAAACTGGCAATAAACCCAATCCCCTCTCAGGGACGAGATACTGCTTAGAGGAAAGCCTCCTGGAACTTGGGCTAATATTCAAAGAATACAAATCCTAGCCAAAAGATTAGGATTAGTTTAGCCTCCAGCTGTAATAATCTGCTATTTATATGGTGGAGAATTGCATATGAATTGAACACTTATATTCAGTGAAAGAAGCAGACAAACGATATTAGAAATGGCTGGCCGCTTGTATACGAGTATGCTTGTTTGCAATTAAGCTGAGCAGACCTTAGTTACGGTTTCCGGAAGAGATCGCATTATCTGACGTCATCAACACTCAATCCCTCGGTCCCGATGACTTACAATTTCATTCTAGCTCAACCATATAGTTCCGTCACCCCAATTTCACCCACAAGGTTTGGATCAACCCGTGGTATGGGTTTCAGGCTCTTCCCGGGGGTGCCGTGATTATTCAAGAAGTCACCTTCCTGACAAATTGACCCTAGCGCGATTCGAACCATTCCAACCACGTGTCCATATACAAGCGATATTAAGAACTACAAAGAATTAAGAGATTCAGATATTTTAGAAAGAACAATGGAATGCAAAACACTCCCTGTAGATTTAATAAAGTGTATTCGATTTGAAATTGTCAGAAGTTTTCCAATTACGAAGGACATCTGAAGAAGAGCGAAGACCACCTCTGTGACTAAGATTAAGATTAAGATTCAGTTATGTGCCATGCGTGATACACACTTAGGCGATCATGTATTTTTCGATACATGACTGATGAGGCAAATTTTTCCCGCAGTAGGTTGCCATTTCTTTCTGCAGTAGACCAGTTGCTACCTAAGGCTATAGAACCCGGTCTGTCCTGCTCTTTACCCATAGCTTGGAGAAGAGGATTCATACCTTTCCCAAGGATATTAGCACGTAAGTGAATGTAATGGATTCGACTGGAATTCGAACTCGGCTTTCCGATTCCTCAATCCGAGCCGCTATCCATTACAGACCCTCTAATAGATGTACAGCAAGCGCACCAGATCAGGTATGGCAGCACTATTCAGTGCACGAACGAATTTATAAATGTGCAAGATGCATTTCAATGAGAAGAAATGTCTGGCACAGCACAGCGAACCAAGCTTCACTGCAGCAGGCCTATCATTAGATTTAATAATAATCATTCCACTTTATGCCAGTAAAGTATATGAGTACATAGTAAGTATCGAACTCAGTACAGTTGTCTATAAGATTAGTTTTCTGACCATTTCAAGTGAGACAGCACAAGTTTTTCAGCAACGCAAATCCGATGTATAGAAACTAGAAATATCTACTGAGAATCGAATTCATTATCGTACCGTATTGGTTTGGGAAGCAAACTTAATAACTCCGGCAGAATGTCCGGCTCATTCTATCGCTCTGAGAACTACCTGACGTCTTCAGTAATGCTTTTATCTTTCTAACAGTCAGATAAGACCAGAAATAGACTATTGCTGACATGTCTGGGCTGGAGCTGTCCAATTCTTACTTTTCTACCTCGATATAGTTCAAAATCACTTACGCTTTCTTAGCAAGGGAATATTTAATTTCCACTCTACAGCCTCTTTCCCCACAGTCGTAATGGTACTATTTCCATGGTAAATGTTGACATACGTTTTTTTTTTGTTGTTTTTTTTTAGTTTTTAGAGGATGGATATCTACATGTTTGTATCGGAACGAAGTTGAAGAAATCAAATTCAGTATTTTCACTAAGGATAAATTAGACGCGTAGAGGAATGTTGCATGTGTATATTTTGTTTTAATTAATTCACCCCAAGCAAGGTGATAATACCACAAAAGCGCAAGAGGTTACAGAGAGTGAAACAGAATGAAAAGACTTTAGAAGGAACCGAAAACCCAATCCTAAAAAGGAAACAAGGGATAAACCTCTACTTCTGTTCCAAAGACCGAGGAGGAGTGTGAACCGGACGATAGGCGAACCTATCTACTCATATTGAGAAGAAAATAAATAAATAGTAAATAAAATGTCAGAGTTCAGAAGGAGACGTTAGAAGTATAGAGCTGAAGTAAAATGAAGCGACAAAACATATTGTGTGAACAGAGAAAAGAAAGAAGACATATTTAAGATTTTGCTGTTAAGATATTTGTGTGTGTAATTTTGAGATGCGACTGTGTTTATGTATGTGTGTGTATGAGAGAGAGAGAGAGAGAGAGAGAGAGAGAGAGAGAGAGAAAGCGTTAAAATCTATTAGGTGGGTGCACAGTTCAAAATATTACTCTCAGCGGGACAAGACTCATGTTGATGCTGTTAAATTTCGAAGCCGAATTTTATATCCCGTACAGCGCCACCTAGCGAGCGTTTTTAGCAGATAAGGTGGGGATGGTAAGCCTCACAAGTTCACCAGTTCAAACTTTCACAAGTAAGACACGCCTTGCCACTCACTCGGACTTGAATCACTCTCATTTCCCTAATTTGTGGGACATGATCCCGCGTGGATGCTTCCCTGAACATATATGGAATCTAAGAATAAGAATGTAAAAACTCAAAACAAGAAACTAAAATCAATGCTTAAATCAACATATTCAGATAAGCTGCGTTCTTTGCTTTACATCTAGGACACAACATGTTACTTTCTTTAATCATTTTTAACCCCAAGCAAGGTTATAAAGCCACAAGGACGCAAGGGCTTACTGAGTGTTAGAGAATATGAGAAAAAAAACTACTATTAAGAAGAAATAACGATAAAGGGACAAGTATAAAGACAGGAAATAACGATTGACATTGCATTTAAATTTTTGAAAATCAAAGTTGACTGGGAAGGAAGAAGCTGGAAGAAAGTTCCACAAGTGAGAAGTGCGATAGAAGAAACTGTTGACATAGAACTTACGGTTACATCTAACTATTTCAACTGTAAAATGATGATACCTTTCCGACAATCTAGTACTGCACTTAATTTCATAAAGTCTAGATATCATAGAGGAAAGTAATATTCATTGTATAATACAAAAATGTGGCACAAGGCCATAAGGGGGTATAGGGGGAAGGCTGATCTTCAGTCTGTCTTATCTTAAACTTAGCTAGCCACGATTACTGACCCAAACATACCACAGTATTCCTTACACCAAAACAACACATTCTTACTTACCATTCTTACTACAGTCACCATAATACCTCCGAGTCTCTATGTAGTCCTAACTAGTTCCTATATGTACAATTTGTCTGTGAGGGGGGGGAATAAAAATAACAACTTTTAAAAATGAAACCCCAATGTTCTAGTGGAAAGCTCATCAGAACAATTGCCATGAAAGAATTTATAGAACAGGCACAGGAAAACTACGTTAAGACGGTGAAAATGGGAGTGAAGCCAACATGCCGGGTCAGGACAAATAACATAGCAGATTCTTCTTTAGATTTTATCAAGAATCTTCAGATATATATCAGGGGCACCAGACCAGATGTGGCAGTAATACTCAAAGCAAGGATGAATGGTAGACTTATAAATATGTAAAATAGATTTTGGCGAGAAAGAGTGTCTAGCACGACGCAGTGAACCAACTTAGCAATTCCACGGAGTCGAATCACCTGTTGGGGTCCGTCTTCGCAGTTTTTGTTTTTATCTGAGTGTCAGGATTCCAAACATTTAACAACAAGAACAATATGACATCATTTAAATGAAACAAAAAAAAGGTTATTTTCTGGAGGAAAAGCATGAGTAGAAACCAGAAATATATAAAAATATATTAAAAATGTTCATTTTTCCTTGCAGTGGAGTTTGTTTTATAAAGTAATTAAGTGTTCTTAGTTCGACGTGAAATTTGTGAATAAACTTACTTTATGACAGCCTAATGTGTTTGTGATTCGTAGACAAAGGCTTAGTCGATTGCTGGTTAATCCCTTCTATTTTGGTCGTGGACAAGGCCTTAGTCGGTGGCTGTTGGCTGTGATCTCTTCTTTCATTGCGTGCGTGTGTGGGTGCGTGTATGTGGGTGCGTGTGTGTGGGTGCGTGTGTGTGGGTGCGTGTGTGTTTATGCAGGTGTAAATCAATGTGGCCTCTGAAATTATTCTGAACCCTGAGAAGTAGTATGCTTCTATTTTTATATACGTAAAGGGATTCAAAATCTTATATCACATAGAGGTGTGAACTTTTTGAATACATGGTTTTCATTGGTTAGAAAATAATTTCACACAGGTTCGAGAAAATCTTTTTCTCGAATTTTCGGCAGTGGTGAAAGGGGTTATTATTGTTATTTTTGTAAATGGTCCAAAAATGTCACGTGGTAGGTTTTCAACTACGTCCGCCAAGTATTTTGGCGATATTTGCTCTAGTAATAATTTGTTTATTCAAAAAACCCTCTGATGGGACTTTATTGGTTGAAAAATATATATAGGATTTCATTCCTATACGCCGTCATTTGCTCTGTGTTCCAAATGCAAGGAAACATTTCCACCGAAACTGCTTCCCCCCCACCCCCGAGAACTGATATTTTGTGGAATAGACTCTCACATGGATGCTTCTCTGGGCAATACAATCTTAACATCTTCAAGTTATCCGTCAATCGTTATCTATCCTTCTTAACCTCATACTATTCATTTCTTAGCATGTGCTTTTTAATTCCTATCACACACCTTATTCGTCATAACCATTTCAGTAGTAATTTTATACATTGGGCGCCTCACTCGATACTTTACCTAAATTAAAATGACTAGAAAGGCCCGTGAAAATTTCACGGTTTTCCTATATAAATTTTCGGGTGATTCTTAATGTTTAATTCTTAAGTTAATGATTGAATAAGTTCGTGGTGAGTTCTATGACGATAAAATATCGCATCGTTAAATATTTGAGGTTAACAACTTCAACAAAATATTGATATGTCAATCATAAATATGAATGCTGGTCGTTATTTTAAGAAGTAAGGGGATACAAATGAAAAGATTTGAAATTGACATTTTTCCATTCCACTGAAACAGCCGTTAAACACTTCTTACCTTCTTTCTTACTTATTTACTTTCTTTCTTTCTTTTTTCCTTTCATACTTTCTTTCTTTCTATGATTTTCTCACAGAAATCAAATATTTATTTTTCAGCGCGCCCACGTCACTAATCTCACTGAAACCAAGTAGCGTCTGTTCACTTCTCTCCGCGCGATCAAAACTGAATAGCCCATTATTTATGAGGTATTTACAGACGTTAAACACTTTTATCTTCCCTTCCTTCCTTCCTTCCTTCCTTCCTTCCTTCCTTCCTTCCTTCCTTCCTTTCTTCCTTCCTTTCTTTCTTTCCTTTCTTCCTTTCTTTACTTTCTTCCTTCCTTCCTTCTTTCCTTCCTTCCTTCCTTCCTTCCTTTCTTCCTTCCTTTCTTCCTTCCTTTCTTTCCTTCCTTTCTTTCCTTTCTTCTTTCCTTCCTTCTTTCCTTCCTTCCTTCCTTCCTTCCTTCCTTTCTTCCTTCCTTTCTTTCCTTCCTTTCTTCCTTTCTTTCCTTTCTTCCTCCCTTCCTTCCTTCCTTATAACCTTCCTTCCTTCTTTTCCTTCCTTCCTTCCTTTCTTCCTTCCCTTCCTTCTCTTCCTTCCTTCCTTCCTTCCTTCCTTCCTTTCTTTCGTTCGTTCGCTTGCGAAGATTTCTCTTAATAATAATTTTAAAATAATTCAGCAGACGATGTTATTTTATTCAATTTATGGTGATTCGATTTTTGGCGTATGCTTTACTCGACTTTCCTCGTTTGATAATATGCGTCTGAAAAACGTCGCTTTTATCGCGGTCGCTATCGCTTCTCAGCCTTTTGGCTCAAAGAGGTTCAAATAATTTTAAGCCCGAGCCCCAGACGTCCACAAAAGAGTAAGTGCTGTGGGGATTGGCCAATCTTTGCACTGTATTGCCGCTAAACCCACTTTAAGCCTCGACCATGTGTCACATTCGGTAACGACGAGGGCACGCTGAAAAATAAAACGCTTCTCGACCTTTTGGCTAAGACCAAAGTGTAGTATCTGTTCTCATCAGCGTAATCTGATTCTCTGTCTCCACTTCTATATTACGTTCTTTCTTCCTTTCATTTTCTCACTGAATTCAAGTAATGTCTCTTCCCCTCTTTCCACGCGATCAAAACTCGGAATAGTCCATTATTTATAAGGTATTGGCAGGGCGTAAAGGTCGTGTTAACCAACGACGCCGGGGACAAGCACAATTATGAGAGGATAATTCTCCTGATTTTGTAAAATCGACTGGATTTATATTCAATTATATGCTGTGGAAAATATTGCAAAGTTATCCTGGATTCTGATGAACTTTTCCAGGCTGTAATTTACTCGATACTGTTTTTAACGATTTTGTTTTTTTCTCTTTTGCTAGAATATTCTATTCATCCATGATTTTTCCTTTTCCCTTCTTTCTTTCAACAGAAATTCATTCATAATTGCATCTTTTAATATTCTACCTTCTTGATAATTCTTTCCAAGACTACCTCCTTTTTTTTCCTAGCAGTACAATCATTCACTTTCCATTCTCTCTCTCTCTCTCTCTCTCTCTCTCTCTCTCTCTCTCTCTCTCTCTCTCTTTCTATATATATATATTTCTGGGGAGGATGTGTGGGTTTGTAAACAGTGACTATTATGGCTAATAATGCAAGTAAATCGAATCGAGTTCTCTCAGTCACTGTGTGTTTATCTAAAAATAAATACACTTAAATTCACCTTCTTCTCTGGCGTGCGCCAACGGCT
>OZ038499.1:105360644-105408144 GCA_964036315.1 Acanthosepion esculentum | reverse complement strand
TAGATAGATAGGTAGATAGATAGATAGATAGATAATATTAGTGGTCAATATATATATATATATATATATATATATATATATATATATATATATATATATGTATGTATATATATATATATATATATATATATATATATATATATAAATTGCAAAGAGGATAGAATTCCAGGTAGAACTCAATGTCCAGAACAGAGTAAGAATATAATATAAAAGGCTGAAACACTAATATTCCATGGTTATAATTTATTACATTGGAATCGTAATCACGATCCGAATTATCAGACCTACAAATTCAATGTTTTGAATTTGTAGGTCTGATGATTTGGATCGTGATTACGATTCCAATGTAATAAATTATAACCAT
Organism: Acanthosepion esculentum; assembly: GCA_964036315.1. Taxonomy (NCBI): domain Eukaryota; kingdom Metazoa; phylum Mollusca; class Cephalopoda; order Sepiida; family Sepiidae; genus Acanthosepion; species Acanthosepion esculentum. The sequence goes on along the minus strand of OZ038499.1, from coordinate 105,407,780 downwards.
GGAATATTAGTGATTCAGCCTTTTATATATATATATATATATATATATATATATATATATATATATATATATATATATATATATATCAGCAGAAATACCCAACATTGATTGGTTTTGGAAGAAGCTGCTAAAATTGTACTATGAAAGATAGAGAGTATTGAGCATATAATGCAAATGGCTGTTAACATTCGTGTAGGTGATACATCCATATCTATCTAGGTAACGCCATAGAAAAGACTGCCAGTTTTCATGTAAAACAAAGAGGTGCTTCCTACAGGCCAATATCATCGTGGTTTCATATAACCTTCTGGTCTGTCATCTCTATATTTTGGTCTGTAAAATGAAGCATTATCATATATATAACTAAATAAAAGATTGAGTAATACTATAAACATACGCATATTAAAATATTTGTGTTACAACAAACATCAGTAATAAAAAAAATTTCACCATTATTGTAATGTTTATTTTCAGTCTTATACAGGGGTTGGACAAAATAATTGAAACACTTGTTAAATTCAAAGAAAATTTATTTAATATGGAGTTGGTCCTCATTTAGCCTCACATACAGTTTTAATAGGTCTAGGAATGGAATCATAAAGCTACCTGACTTCATCCAGAGGAATTTTCAGCCATTCTTCCATTAACACCTGCTCCAGCTCTTTAAGACACGACGGTGGAGGATAGCGGCTCCTAACTTGTCGCTCCAAAATGCACCACAAATGTTCAATAATATTGCTATCTGGAGATTGGGGAGGCCACTTCATGTGTTCTAGCTCACTTTCATGCTCTTCATACCAATTCTTAAACCACTCGAGCGGTATGTATTGGAGTATTATCGTCTAGGAAGATGCAGTCACCATCAGGTAATAAAGTCTCGGCCATTGGATGAACATGATCCCCCAAAATGTTCAGGTAATCTTTGCTGTTGATTCTACCATGTAGGGCAACTATTGAACCGAGACATTTCCATGATATGGTACCCAATCTATCACTGATCCACCTCCATGCTTCACTGTTGGAAGAAGGCAGTCAGGGTTGTAAGCTTCTTTGGGCTGCCTCCACACATAAACTCGCCCTGAAGTTGGGAAAAGAGAAAAACTGGACTCGTCTGAGAATATGACTTGCAGACCAGGCATTGTGAACTCTGCACTTCAACCTCTTCTGAATGTTGCGATTGTAGAGAAGAGGTTTCCTTACGGCGGCTCTTCCTTGATATCCAGCCTTATGGAGCTCACGATGAACAGTTTTAGTAGAAACTGGACTATTCAGATGATTATCCAACTCAGCAGTTACTTTGACCGCAGTAGTCCGATGATTTTTCGCCACATTGCGTTTCAATGCATGTCAGTCCCTGTGAGTAAGTTTGCAAGTTCAGCCCGAATTGCTACGGTTGCTAGAGGTTTGGCCCTGTTTCTCGAATTGCGTCGTAGTTCTTGACATGGTAGCTCTTGAAAAACCAAACAGTTTAGCAACCTTAGTGATCGAGGCTCCTGCCATGCGAGCTTCAACAATTTGCCCTTTTTCGAACTCAGAGAGGTCACGCATTTAGCTTAAATTTTATTAAATTCTAAAAATAAATAAGACAAAGACATTAAATTAGATAAATAAACGTATTTACAATAGATATAACCTGCAATTACGAAGTTTTAGTTAAAGTTTTTAATATAATAGGTCTTTGAAATGTAGGAGTGGAATTTGCACCTGTTCCAATTATTTTGCCCAACCCCTGGATATCCAGTTGCCTGGGTGATGTATTCCGTCGTGTATTCATTCTGAGTCTCTTTTCTCTTACTTCTGTAGTTTCGGATTGCCTAGAGGAATAACTTGTCGCTTCCGACACTTGGGTTTGAACATAGATCGCCACTGAGCAAACACAGGCGATCCCATTATTGAATTAAGTAGACCACGTTCCATAGAGGAAACGCCTACAGTGCTGTTCGATAAAAGTGACTCACCTGATTTTTTTTACTTAAAAATTGTTTTTGGGGTCAAACTAATTTTTAATCTTACTAATATAAAGACTCCTTCCTGACCACCTAGTAAAAGAATTTACTCACCCTAAGGTATTCTATTGATAATTATAATTTTGGATAGAAATGAGATTTAGGGAAAATCTCTGTGCAAAAAAAGTGACTCACTTATTTCCTGCAACTAGTAATCAATAGAAACATAACCGAACAGCTTTAAATAAAGAATAATAGAGGTATAATTTATTTATAATAGGTAATATAGTTCGAAATATTTAATAATCTATGGGTCCTCCTTTATTTTAAATAACCTTTTCAACCCTTTTTGGCATTGACTTGATTAGGTTCTGGCAAATCTCATCTCCAAGCATTGAATTCCATTCGGATATGAAATTCACAATCAAATCCTCTTTGTTGCTCAACTGCTTTCTCGACAGCCTGTACTTTATAAGGCTCCATAAGTTTTCTATGGGGTTGTGGTCAGGAGATTGGGGCGGCCATGTCATAACACTCACCTGCTTCTCATCGAAGTATTCCTTCATCAATTTTGATTTGTGACAGGGAGCATTATCCTGCATAAAATGAGCTTGGTGGGGTCGATTTGCACCCTTTCAGCAGAAGGGAGCAGACAAGACTCTAAAATTCTCTTGTACTGTTCGCTCCTGAAGGTCTTTTTCAATAGGTTTTTCATCGGAGAAGAGAACATTTAGTAAAAAAAAATCAGGTGAGTCACTTTTATCGAACAGCACTGTATATGGGAGGTAGAGTTATCTAATTTATCACATTCTATTCTATCCTCTATACTATATGGGCCGCTATTCTCTACTCTATTCACTATACTATTTCTCTATTCGGATCACTATACGGTGGTTAATATTCGAGCGAATATTAGCGAGCAAGTACTATTCGTGCGAGTGTTATTCGAAGGCGTCTGACACCAGCATTGTTCAACGGCGTTACAATAGTTGTAATCTGCGATTACAAAGTCTCTACTACAACGAGCATTACTAAAATGGCAACGATTATTCGTTGATATCACAAAAGTGGCAACGAGTGTCCGTTGATATTACAAAACTTCAGCAGTCTGTTGAGCATTTACGTCTTCTGTCAGCTTTTTCTTGATTTTCAGATTGTCTTGCTGCAGTTCGTTGAGAATCTAATCTACATCTTAGATCCGCTTCTTCTTGAATTTGTGACACTAGTGAAGCTGCATGTCTTTCTGGAAATGGAAACCTACTGCGGGAAAAATGTTTGATTGCAAAAATGAAATGAACGCAAAAAATGGCATGGTTTAAATTTCTTTTGAATCCATTGAAACAATTTTTAGAAACGGGACTTTGTGCACCCCTGGAGCCTCACTTTTTTTCTTTTTTTTTTTTTAAGAAGTTAAATATATATTGTCTATGTCATTAGGTGTCATACATAGAGTTTCCTTCAAATTTCATAAGAATCTATCTAATGGTTGTTTTGTTTAGATTTTTAGGGGGCTAAGCCCCCGCCCTACCCGTTCGAACTCTATATAAGTACTCTGGGAGTTGGCTTCAAAATATATCAAGTTGACTAAAACCTCAAGTTATGGGCTTTCAAAATTTTCATTATGTGTCTTAATATTATTGAAATTGGCTGATATTTTGGGAATAGGCATCATTTCAGGTCATTTATCTAAGTATCCATTTCATTTAAATCAAAGGGGAAAAATGAGGTGGGTACCCCCTCCTTGAGGGACTTCCTTTGATAAAAATATTATATACTTGTATATAGTATATTATACCAACTCTCATGCAGGAAATATATGTTACAAATTTCATAAAAATCTGTCCAGTAGGGTACATTTATTTTCAAGGCGGGAGGTTCTGCACCCTTTGCCCCCCCCACGAAAATAAATCAAACATAGCTCATTACACTCCTTTTTATGTCTACTATGTTGGGAGAGCCGAGTTCGAATTCCAGTCGAATCCATTACATTCACTTACGTGCTAATACCCTCAGGAAAGATATTAAACGCTATTAATTTATTAAATTAAACGGTATTAATTGCATCTACCGGCCTGAATATAAACAGAAAATATATTAAAATATTTGTCGGATTTAATCCATTACATGGAATATGTTGACATTGTTTACGCGAGGTTACGTTTCGGAGCAGAAATGGGTTATCGAGAAAGGTCGTCGAATATGTGGGTTTATAAGCAGTAATTTGAACTTTGTTAAACCGGAAGTCTCCTGTGGCTGAATCGGTTAAAAAGACGTCAGGCCAGATGACGGTTTCCATATGAGAAACAGGTTCGATTCCTGTCGAAGGCTTTATTTAAGATTGAATGATCTATTATGACATGTCTCTAATTTGTATTTAGAAACGTTGTATTTATTTCCAATGTTGAATTGTTCACCTATATTGCATATGATCCATTCTTGTACGTATTCAGATTGCAATCAAATTATCATTTTATATGAAATCTATCTGATGAAATTTGAGATGTAGCAGAGTGTGGCACCGTATCATCGATTAGGAGGGTATCATAGATTCTGGATGGGGCCACGAGACTTTTTCATCGGTTCTGTACCCAGGCCTTTTTAAAAATCATGCAGATTACTTTAAATAATGTTTTAGTCTCCATCGATCCGTCTAGAAATGAATAGAAATGTCCCTGCAGCAGACGCCTTGCAGTACTGGTTGCCACTTTGTTCTACCTTTGTGTATGCGTGTGTGCGAGAGAGTGCGCGCGCCTCTAAACATTGAATTCGTGCGTTCGTCTTTACGATGAATTGTCACAAATTTAAATTACAACTAAAAAAAAAGTAATGCCAGAAACTACATTCTCTAAATGTCCGCTTGGCTTGTCCAAGATATCCCTGTATATTATGATGTGCATCTATGCACCCGTATAGATGCCCTAAGATATACATATTAGATGCGCTAAAAAACATATTACAAAAAAAGTTATATTCAAAACTGTTATGGTAATTTACCCACGCACGCATGGACTCTCCCAGCTATAAATAGGAGCAGGTACTGCCTTTTGGAGTGGGAAGTTTCCAGCAGTCAGCTCTGACAGTCGGACCGAACATTTTGCTGTAACATTCTTGCTTGTATATAGATATTTATTGCATAAAAATTCAATTATGGCACAAGGTCGAAAAAGGATCCCGTAGGCGAAGTCTACGTGGCCCTTGCTTGTATATGGCTGTATTAATGTTTTCTGTTAATCTATTTGTTTAATTAAATTCCTCTCTTGTGTCTTTATTTCTGGCCCTAACAAGGCCACAAAAAAAAGACAAATCATAGCACAATGGAGAAAGTTATATCTCTGAAATTTCTTAAGGGATATTTCATATTAGTTAATACTTACCAATCAATATATTAGTTAATATTTACCAATCAATATATGTCTATATTTCTGAGATGAGGTATTGTAATTATTTACACTATTTACAATATTTGGACTGTTGTCCTCATCTTTGTTACCATATTCACGACGTTTCGGTCGTTGTACGCTCCGACCTTCTTCAGGTGAGTGGAATTTCGAACCCAACCCAGTAATACGGAGTGCAAGAGAAGAACATTAATAACAAATTGTAATATGAGCTCTGGTAAAAAAAATGGTTACTGAGACATTAGGTTTATATGTCTCCCAAAATCATACACTAACGTCTTCAAGGACACATGGCCCAGTGGATAAAAGAGTTGGTTGAAGTAAGCCAATGAAGTGACCCAAAGAGTTATATGTTCTACAGCAGAGGTGAACAAAAACTTGGAGTTGAGTCAAAGTGATATCCAGAATGGTACGTGGAACTAGAACAACCTACTCCGGTGGACGAAATAAAGGATTTGGTTCGAAATTCCAATTTCCTGAAAAGGGCCTGCGCGTACAACGCCCGAAACTTCATGAATATGGCAACAGTACGAACAACGTAAATAGTGTAAATAACTTACCAGTCATGTTCATGTTTGTGTTATTTTTGTCTTTTACTTCCAGTGAATTCGTTTAAGTTACTTTTCAGTACTATCTAAGCCAGGGATTGAACTCCCGCCATGGGACCAGATAAGTTTCAAGCAAAGCTTTAAATCGCAAGGCCATGCGCTTTTATCTATATGAATGTATAGACATACAGGTAATCCTCAACAACCTGGTCTTTAAATGAGCTAGCTGCTAAGTGTGAAGTTCTACCTAACCCTCTATTAATACGCGTGTAATGGGTTTGAGGCAATCAGCTTCTGATGGCTTTAATGCCACTTTTGCAACATCTGTATAAATAAATGCAAATGTCAGTGTGTCACACTTTTTTCAACTTTACTCCTAGATTCCGTAGCTCAGCATATAATACCATTTTGGAATCAGACCCAACCCGGGAGCAAATTAAAAACATTCCAGACCAGATCCAGACCCAAGTTTTCTTTACTGAGAGTGTTTTCGGATTCCGCCATCTTGGCTTCTACTGATAAAAACAATTAAAGGGACACAACTCTCTAAGTTTCAATAGCTCATGTTCAAATGAAGAAAATACTGTTCTCAAATTACAGTGTTTCAAAATAAAATGGTCCGTGTTTTCAGCTTTACTCCGAGAGGTCGTAGTCCAACATATCTTACCATTTTGGAATCAGGCCGGCTCCGTGAGCAAATTGAAAACAATTCGAGCCGGATCCGGACCCGTAATCCGGGAATTTTGGATCCTCAAATTTTCAATACTGCGATTGTTTTGGGCAACTTTTTACGTGATTTTTTTTGTTTTTGGCGAATTTTTTGTACGATAACAACTTTTATAACTTAAAAATAGATTTGGTAATAATTGAACTTAATTGCAAAATCCAACGAAAGTCACCCATGAAATAAAAATAATTGTTTATAAGGACCTACGTACATCAAATTGTCTTTAAATTAAGCGGTGGCAGAAGAATTACCGTTGAACTTTTAAAAGGTAAGCTTAAACATTAAAGCAATACTTAAATGCAGCGATCAATTTTGAGTTCTTCTGTAGTTTATTGTTGGTTATCGCATACGACAGCAGTATGTCTCACAAGAAGAAATCTCTGCCAACAGACGACCAGATTACAAGCAAACGAGCTACGGCTGCAGTGAGGAAAAGAAAGTCCTGTGCAAATGAAAACTCAGATCAAATGGAAGTCAGGAGAGCTTCCAATGCTGAGAATATGAAAAGACTTAGAGATTCTCAAACTCCTGAACAAGTCGAAGTTAACGGCCTTCTTACTGATCTTACACGTCTGAATTACTGCGCAAAACCAAAAGAAGTCTTCAGAAAATTGTGAAAATGAATTTTTTATTGAATTTTTATTTTGTAAATTTATTTAAGTTATTTAGAAAAGTAATGACAATTGTTTTGTTTTTATAGTAAAGCTTTTTATATAAATAATTTTTGTGAATAATCATGCTTAAATATATATTTTTAAATAAACATGCTTTTTAAATCTAAAAAAAATTGAACCTTAAATTTGTTATTATTATTTCCTTTCTAGTATTTTTTCTATTTTGTAAATAATGATTCTCTTTTGAAATTTCGCGCAAAGTTTGTGCATTGCTTGCGCATTAATCAAGACAAGTGAAACGCATGTAAACAACACCAGTAATGGCTACTGTGCTGTAGCCGCGACGCGAATGAGTCCGAACTTTTATTGTCGATAACTCCAGAACGGTAGAATTCGAAATAAGCATGTAAATTTACACCTAAATGGAAAATTTCATGAACATTTTCATTAGAATTGAGCGCGGTCTTAAACTACAAATGTTACCCGTTTTTTCTTCCTTTTTTGTTTGTTTCTTGTCAGTCTAGCGAAAGAGAAACTTCACTTAATGACCTTACAGGATAAAAACGATGTTCAGCACATCGAACGAGATTTGACGTGGATAGGATGAGACTTGATTTTTCTTTTCTTACCTTTCGTCTTTTAGTTTTTAAAACTGGAGATTTTGTGAAGAAATGACGTTGTCTTTTTTTATTTAGGGAACACTGAACATCTCCCACCCCATTACCCTATGCCTAAATGTTTCTCTTTCTTTCTTTCTTTCTTTCTCACTGTCGGATTGAAATGAGTCTTTTAGAAGAATGAAATAAATTTTGACGCAAGGTGATTAACAGACAGTTAAAAAGCAGCAAAAAAAGAAAACAGATTATAATTTAAATATTTCTCTTGTAACCATGCTTTCTTTATTTTATCTGTCTTAGAAGATCTATCTATCTATCTTTCTTTCTTTCTTTCTATCTATCTATCTATCTATCTTTCTATCTATCTCAATGTGTTCTTATCTATCTTTCTATTAATCTAACTTTCTATCTATCTATCTATCTATCTATCTTTCTATCTATCTATTTTAATGTGTTCTTATTTATCTATCTCAATGTGTTCTTATCTATCTATTTTCTATCTATCTTTCTATCTATCATTCTATCTATCGATCTTTCTATCTATCTCAAGTGTTCTTATCTATCTATCTTTCTACCTATCTATCTCAATGAGTTCTTTCTTTCTTTCTTTCTTTCTTTCTTTCTTTCTTTCTTTCTTTCTTTCTTTCTTTCTTTCTAGTCTTTCATTTTTACTTCCCACTCATTATTACTTCTTTTTCTTCTTTCCTTCTCCTAAATCTATCCTATTTTCTTTCGATTTTCCTTCTTTTCTTTTATAAATTTTTATCACATTCATTGTTTTTTCTTCCTTTCTTCCAAATCGTTTTGTTTAATTTCTTTATTTTTCTTTATAAATTGTTCATCTTTTGTTTTTCATTTTAGTTTCTTTTTTAATTCCAATTTCATCTTTCTTTCCTTCTTTCTTTCTTTTATTTTGCCCGTTATATCCTTCTTTCTTTCCTTCATTTCTTTCCCTTTCCTCCCTTCTTTCTTTCCTTCATTTCTTCCCCTTTCCTCCCTTCCTACTTTCCTTCCTTTCTCTCTTTCTTACTATATTTTCTTTTGCCTTTTCTTTGGTCTGTTAAATCTTTCTTTCCTTTGTTCTCTCTTTTTTTTTTATTTCGTCCTGAGTAAGACGATAAACTACATCCTCTGATCTGGAGGTTTTGAGTAGCGTGTAACCACCTCTTAATTGCTGGTGTTCCCAGGTCCACTCTGACCCGGGGTTGTAGCATCTGTTAGGGTCACAGCTATGGACAAATAGTTCACTATTACCAGCAATACTTTTTTGTATAAAATTATTACCAGCAATACAATTTTGAAAGAAAAATATTACTAGACAAAACAAAATATTACCAGCAATAAAAGTGTTGTCGGCATTAAATAACCCATTCAGGTTGATATGCCGTAAAACAAAATAAACCAAACTTTCTTTTATTATAACTTTTCCTTTTGTCTCTTTATTTATCTGTTAATCCCTTTCTTTCTTTCTCTTAATGTTTGTTCTTCTCTTAATTTTTTTCTCTCATTCTTTTAATTTCAATTATTTTTGGCACATCCATTTTTCTTCTTTACACACTTTCCTTCCTGACTTCATTCCTTCCTTCTCTTACAAAGCCAATAATCACAGCAGGTTCGCATATCCACTAGGCAACGCTTATTAATCCAACCAGCTCTTACTCTCCTGCCTCCTTTTTTCCTTCACCTCTGTCCCACATCATTTGCTCTCCGCCCGACCCCGCAACTCGCGCGGGTGGACCTTTGCTTTGTCCTTTGTTAAGAAGATCAGGACATGCTATGGTCACTTTTTCTCATCATACTCGTCTCTTGTTTGCCCACAAATGCATTTGACACTGCCAAGTAATACCTTACACACTAAGTGGGAACGTGATGTCTTGAAGAATTCCGGTCAACATAGTTTCTGTGTCGATTTTGTACGATTGCTTTGACATGTCACGAGCATCCGTCCACTTTGCGAAAATCGGGCCGTCGTAAAGTGTCATTTTCTCGAAACTCTTCTCGTTTTCCATCTAGGCAACCGGAGAAGAAATATGTCACCCAAGTCAATATTCCGAATGCTGGTTCTGTGCATTGTAGCACGGATCTGGATTGTTTTTTTTGTTTTCAGAACCAGTTTCGTATCAGTAATGTTCAGAATAGCTAACCTTTCTTAAATTAATAGAACGAGAATGTTATTTTCTTTCTTTCTTTCTTTTCCTTTCCTTTAACTTTCTTTTTTATATTTTTCAAGAAATTAAACATACAGCCCGATAACTGGTCATCTCTAAATTCGAGCAGCGTTTTAAATTGTGTGAAGTTTTTGTGGTGTCCATCGTCGTCGCTGTAGAGCGTGTATTCAAACGAAGTCAGCTAGTTCCGTTCATGTTGGAAGATTTCTCGTGTGGCTAATAAGTCCAACACGGAAATGGTACACTTGTCCACAAGTAATGCACTAGTTACGTAAACTATTAGAGTCATGAAGATACCACACGTAATGCAGCCGTAGCAACAAAAGTGTCTGACGGAGCCCGTCTCTCTTCAGGCTGATTCAGACCTTGGATGGCAGTAAAGGACAGATTATGTATATGATATCTCCGTCAATGTCTCTCTGCTTGCTGGAGCAATTTTGCTTCTATGGTTTGAACAGGGTCTATGCAGACACGTTGCCATCTGGTCCGATCGCCGGCCAACTTTTCTAATTGGCTTGGGAAAATAATACAGGTCTTCAAGATGACCATAATACTGTTTCATTATTTCTTATACTGACCACCGACGGTCCTTTCGTTTGACTCTAATTCACCGACGAAAGCACGGTGCGAGAGACGGTTCTCAGGCATGCGGGTGGGTGTGGCTAACCCAGCGTAGCTGTTGAACGACAGTGAGGAATTTTAAGAACAACAAAAACAACAAAAAAGCTGTGGCCTAATAATAAGAAAGAAACATTGGATATTCTAGGGAGACATTGATTGAAGATGGCTTGGAGAAGTATCATGTATGGTCATATTTCAAATTTGAATCCGATTTGAATGCAACGAACATCGGAGTGGGATGATGATTGAAAAACATGATCTCTACGATCTGTCCCATCTCCAGTCATCTCAACCCGAGTTGACACGTTGTAACGGCAGGGAGATTAAATAAGCGGAGAGTAAGCATGCTCTTTTGAGATGAGATTACTTGCTCATAAATTAGTGAAAATGTCTGTTACATCCATTACTAGTTTTGACAATCATAAATATTAAGTCATTTTTTTACAGTAGGGTTCATCATGTAAAAGGCCCGTGGGCCACTCGAGGTAGAGGTTTACATTAATTGGCAGTTTACACAGATAGAAGGGGAAGATAACGGTTAACTCTGAACTTGAACGGGTTAAGATTGTTGTCATTGGGGAAATATCCTCTTGGGAGTCGGTTCTACAGAGCAGTAGTTCACGAGAAGAAGCTGGCGTTGTTTACATACGTCAAAGCAATCGTACAAAATCGACAGAGAAACTATGTTGACCAGAATTCTTCAAGACATCACGTTCCCACTTAGTGTGTAAGGTATTACTTGGCAGTGTCAAATGCATTTGTGGGCAAACAAGAGACGAGTATGATGAGAAAAAGTGACCATAGCATGTCCTGATCTTCTTAACAAAGGACAAAGCAAAGGTCCACCCGCGCGAGTTGCGGGGTCGGGCGGAGAGCAAATGATGTGGGACACAGGTGAAGGAAAAAAAGGAGGGAATGTGGGTGGTTTGTTGCTATATAAGTGGCATGGCGGTTCCTATCCGTGAAGGTTAGACCTGGCAGAACCAGTGAGAGGCTCGCTACATCCCGCCTGTGAGAAAGAGGTTGGAGGGTGACAAATAATTTGTCACCAACAAGGACTCAGGGACGCTTTTGAACTCTGGGAAGTGAGGGACAGAGTACGTTTTCGTTAAACCCGAGGTTAAGTATTATTAACGGACCACAAACCTATTTGAAATGCTTTCAAAAATCAAACTTCACTGAAATCTGCCAGACAACATTCTCACCTTTATTTTATAAGTGAATATGTTAGTGACATATCACATATAAACGGTGATCAAACTATAGTAGCCGACTGCTTATCTCGACCAGATAATGCAATTACTATAGATGTATGTGATTTGCAGGAGATGGTGAAGGAGCAAAATACTGATGAAGAAATGAAACAATTTCATAATCAGTTGAAACCATATCCTGTAAGTGAACATAAACTATTCGATACGACGTGGCATTGACATGTCCACGACCTTTTGTGACTAGATAGATCAGGACATCAATATTTGACAGGCAACATAATCTCTCACACCCTGGAATATCAGTTTCAATAATAAAAAAAATAAGAAGAAAAAATCGTGTTTATCACTTTCACCCATAAACTAGTAAAATCGTTTTAGTGATTACATCAACTGCTCAACAATTAGTGAAAATTTCTACTATATTCTTTACTAGTTTTGACAGTGATAAATATTACATCAACATTTTTTTTCACAGTAAGGTTCACTCTGTACAAGGCTCGGGATCCACTCGAGGTAGAGATTTATGTTAAAGGGTAGTTTATACGGATAGGAGGGGAAGATAACGAATAACTCTAGACAACCTGTTCAAATCTAGAGTTAACCGTTATCTTATAGTGATTTTGGTAGTATATAAAAATTAAAAAAAACAAACTTGATATCGACTTCGTTTATGTACTGGTAAAATCTAAAGTACTCGTATATTCCATATAACGTTAACAATGAAGAAAATTAAAATTTCCTCTTGACTACGGAACAAATGTCGGTGATGACTTTCAACAGATAAAGTTCAGGTACGAAATTAAAAAAATAGTTTAAAAAGAAATCAGAAAAAATTCGTCATCAACTGTTCAGGCAGTCAAGATCAACTAGTTAAAATCGATATTTCTATTTCCCCACGATTGATTCCTTAAAGCTATTAGTTTGGATTGATATAGACAAAAGAATGAAGACGTCATTTGGAATCCAGTCTAGCGAAAGAGAAACTTCACTTAATGACCTTACAGGATAAAAACGATGTTCAGCACATCGAACGAGATTTGACGTGGATAGGATGAGACTTGATTTTTCTATTCTTTACCTTTCGTCTTTTAGTTTTTAAAACTGGAAATTTCGTGAAGAAATGACGTTGTTTTTTTTTATTATTTAGGGAACACTGAACATCTCCCACCCCATTACCCTATGCCTAAATGTTTCTCTTTCTTTCTTTCTTTCTTCCTTTTTCTTTCTTTCTTTCTTTCTTTCTCACTGTCGGATTGAAATGAGTCTTTTAGAAGAATGAAATAAATTTTAACGCAAGGTGATTAACAGACAGTTAAAAAGCAGCAAAAAAAGGAAAACATTAAAATTTAAATATTTCTCTTGCAACCATGCTTTCTTTATTTTATCTATCTTAGAAGATCTATCTATATATATATATATCTATATATATATCTATTTATCTACCTATCTATCTATCTATCTGTCTTACTATTTTTCTATCTAACTATTTATCTATCTATCTATCTATCTATCTATCTCTGTTTATATATATATATATATATATATATATATATATATATATATATATATATATATATATATATATATATTTGTATTTGCGATAGAAATAATTTGTAAAAAGGATTAGAAAGAAGTAAATCTATATTTTTTAAGGTTTTATTGAAATTTTATTTAGGTTTCCACATGTCCGCCATCATTAGCAATACAAAGGGTAATACGATTTTGCAGTTCACGGAAAACATTTGCCAACTGATTTACAGTAATGCCTGAAATCACATTAGTTATTTTAGCTACACTTCAAACTAGGTACATTAAACTTTATAACATTTTTGACAGATTATTTCTATCGTTAATACAAATAAAGTTATAAATTCTTTAATGTCCACACGAACTTGATGGACACCCTGCATATATATATATATATATATATATATATATATATATAACTGTCTCGGCGTCTTTCCATCTGTTTATTTCTCAATCTGTCAATTATTCAATAAATGCTTGTATATTAGGTTTGTTCAAATTTCTCTTCCTCTCTGTCTCCCCCCTCTCTCTCTATCTATCTATTTGTCTGTCTGTCTGTCAATCTGTTAATTTATCTGTCTGTTATCTGATCTTTTTTTGTATATTAGGGTTATTCAAATCTATCTATCTGTCTCAGTCTTTTCAAATCCATCTGTTTTTCTGTCAATCAGTCCGTTTATTTCTCTAATAAATGTTTACATATTAGGATTGTTCCAATCTATCTATCTATCTATCTATCTCTGTTCACATCTATCTATCTATCTATCTATCTATCTATCTATCTATCTATCTATCTATCTATCTATCTATCTCTGTTCACATCTATCTATCTATCTCTGTTCACATCTATCTATCTATCTATCTATCTCTGTTCACATCTATCTATCTATCTCTGTTCACATCTATCTATCTATCTATCTATCTATCTCTGTTCACATCTATCTATCTATCTATCTATCTATCTATCTATCTATCTCTGTTCACATCTATCTATCTATCTATCTCTGTTCACATCTATCTATCTATCTCTGTTCACATCTATCTATCTATCTATCTATCTCTGTTCACATCTATCTATCTATCTCTGTTCACATCTATCTATCTATCTATCTATCTATCTATCTATCTCTGTTCACATCTATCTATCTATCTATCTCTGTTCACATCTATCTATCTATCTATCTCTGTTCACATCTATCTATCTATCTATCTATCTATCTATCTCTGTTCTCATCTATCTATCTATCTCTGTTCACATCTATCTATCTATCTATCTATCTATCTATCTATCTCTGTTCACATCTATCTATCTATCTATCTATCTATCTATCTATCTATCTATCTCTGTTCTCATCTATCTATCTATCTATCTCTGTTCACATCTATCTATCTATCTATCTATCTATCTATCTATCTATCTATCTATCTATCTATCTATCTATCTATTTGGTTGTCAGTCTGTCTGTGTACAAAATTAGTCAGTATTTATTCTGTTTGAAGAAAGAACGACCAACTGATTTAATTCAGGTTTGATGCGGTCATCAGAAATATTAATTTTACCCGTTATTATATTGGCTGATAGATTACTCACCTCAGCTTGTAGAACAATGGAATTTTGGTAAAGAGGGAAGAGAATGGGGCCGAATGATGTATGCAAATGGTGAAGGAAAGAGACAGACGGAAAGAGTGAGGAAGGATGCAGTAAAACAAATGAGGAAAGAAAAGGGGAAAGAAATCTGCAACTGTGAAATTATGAAAGCCTACAGAAAGAAAAGAAAGAAGGAAAGAAAGAAAACAAAAAGAAAGAAAGCAAAGAAAGAAGAAAGAAAGAAAGAAAGAAAGCGCACAAAAAGGAAGGAAGAAAAAACAAAAAGGAAGAAAGAAAGAATGAAAGATAGAAAGAGAAACAAAAAGAAAATGAAAGTAAGGAAAATGAAAATAGAAAAGAAAGAAAGAATCAAAAATAAACAAAACAAAAAAT
The DNA here is from genome assembly GCA_964036315.1 of Acanthosepion esculentum. Classification (NCBI taxonomy): domain Eukaryota; kingdom Metazoa; phylum Mollusca; class Cephalopoda; order Sepiida; family Sepiidae; genus Acanthosepion; species Acanthosepion esculentum. The sequence continues at coordinate 105,392,419 of OZ038499.1, read as the reverse complement.
TAAAATAAAATAAACAAAGAAGGAAGGAAGGAAAAAAGAAAGGAAGGAAGGAAGGAAGGAGGGAAGGAAGGAAGGAAGAAAGGAAGGAGGGAAGGAAGGAAGGAAGGAAGAAAGGAAGGAAGGAAGGAAGGAAAGGAAGGAAGGAAGGAAGGAAGGAAGGAAGGTAGGAAGGAAGGAACGAAGGAAGGAAGGAAGGAAAGAAGGAAGGAAAAGTAAGATAGTAGGACTAAAAGAAAAGAAAGAAAGAAAGAAAGAAAGAAAAAAGAAAGAAAGAAATGAGCCAAAACAGAAGGTGGAAAAGAGAATGTATGAAGGTAGCAAATAAAGAAAAAAAAGCAAGTTATGAATTGAGAAATTGTAATAATTTGCTTATGAAATATTTCTTGGTAGATCAAAGCGTCAGATTTCAGTTGGTGAATCGCAAATCAAAGAAAGGTTTTAGCGATGTACTGACTAATCCACAGGCATCCTTGCCCGCCATGCTTTGTGCTAAGCAGTCGGCTGTTCCGCCTCGCCAGCCTCCAGATCAATAGTGTTCCAGTTCAGTTAACGTGCTCACCCGACTCCACCGTCGCCATATTCCACCGAGTTGAGTCACGTGGAGACACATTCCCGCATGCGCAAGAAGCAAGGTAGCATTTCTGAAATTTGTAATGAGATCTGTACAAATATTATACATGCGAAAATATTTATGTAGAAACAGTTGATACGCAAAGATATGCTCAAAAGTTTGGCCTGTTAGGTCAGATTAGCAATTAACAATAATGAATGTGACATCCACAAAGTAACAGAATGTCTTGTCAAGAGACTTTTATTAGTCGTATTATCAAACTTCACATTACAAGTGTCATTCTTTTCAGTACGTCTATTTGATTGTGTGTCAGTGTGTATCCGGTTGGTTTACTGGGCATGCCAATGACTTATTTGACTTGAACGCTAGCGGTAGGCGACCCAACATGCTGATAAAAGTCATGTTGCAAATAATGAAATTCTAAACAAGCGGAACATTTCCAATACACACACACACACACACACACACACACACACACACACACACACACACACATATATATATATATATATATATATATATATATATATATATATAAAGCATTCAACCCCAAGGAAGGTGGGAAGCCACTAACACGCAAGGGGTTACAGAGTTGGAGCGAGAACAAAGAGGAGTGATAGAAGAAAGGATGAAGAGAAGGTTAGGGGATAGATCAGGGCATCTGGAGACGCTGATTGACATTACATTTGAATAGTTGGAGATTATAGCTATCAGGAAAACAAGAAATGGGGAGGGAGTTCCACAGGCGAGAAGTGCGAGACATGAAGCTATTGGAGTAGAAGAGACGGCTACATTTAACAGTTTCGACAGTGAGAGCGTGATGCCAGCCTCGTAGGACGCTTGAATTCATGAAACCTGGGAACCAGCGAAAGCAGCTCATCGGTATAGTTACCATGAAAGTATTTATTAAAAAAAGACAGAGGGAGGCAACGGCACGTCTGTGAGAGAGCGACTGCAGACGAGATGCCAGATTATGGCCAATTACATTGCATATCCGTCTTTGGATTTTATCAAGGACCTTGAGACAAACAGAAGGGGCTCCAGACCATATATGGCAGCAATACTCCATGCAAAGGCGAATGGTTGATTTTTAGATTTGAAGGATTGACTCCGGCAAGAAAAAATTCCTGGCGCGGCACAGGGAGCCAGTTTTCCTTGCGGTGGACGAAGCTATTGACTCAATGTATTCGTTCCATCACCAGCATTGAGGCAATGCTGCTGAAGTCCCAACCGCGCTGGGCTGGACATGTTTCCAGTATGGAGAATCATCGCCTGCCTAAATTATTATTGTACGGCGTGCTCTCCACTGGCTATCGTGGCCATTCAAAGATTGCCTAAAAAAATCTTTCGTTGCCTGTCACATTAACCATTGCTAATGGTCAACCCTAGCTGAGAACCGTGATACCTGGCGTCTCACCACCAACCATGCTGTATCCTATGAAAATACCTGCAGGGCCGCCCTCAGGGACACGAGGCAGAGAAGGAAGTACTGTAACGCTATGCCATCGAGCTCAGGCCAGACTTTAGGCTGCAAATTCTGTGACCGTGTATGCCTGTTCAGCAGTGGACTTATCAGTCACAAACGTGCCTGCAAGCGACGTGTACACACTCCCTCGTGATCTTCGTTTTGTGAAGCAAGCCATGACGATATATATATATATATATATATATATATATATATATATATATATATATATATATATATATATATATATATATATATATATATGTGTGTGTGTGTGTGTGTGTGTGTGTGTATATATATATAAAGTCATTTGCTAATATCCACTTGACGGTTGGACGGAACGATTGCTGGAGAGTCCGTCTACGAAAGTCAAAAGCCGGGATGCTGAAGATAACAACACTCAGTTAAATGGCAAATTTTATATATGTAAATTGTATATCACATCAGGTCAAATGACGGTTTTTGTATAAGAGTATAGGTTCGATTCCTGTCGGAGAACGTATATTTTCAGGCCGGTAAATGCAATTAATACGGTTTGATAAAAAGACACAGCATGTACTTAAATAAATTGTATCTATACATATAATGTATAAACAGTATATATATATATATATATATATATATATATATATATATATATATATATATATATATATATATATGTATGTATGTATGTATGTATAGCTGGCCACACGTATTCAAGGATACCCGTCCACTAGGGCGGCTAACCAATCCCTATTACAGAAGCTTGCTCAGGCACATTTGTGTTTATTCAACACCCACAGAGCCCAACTATGCTGAGCAGACCTTAGTTACACTTTCTAGAAAAGAGTCTGTTATCTACCGTGATCAACAATTTGAACAAGCCCATGTATATATATATATATATATATATATATATATATATATATATATATATATATATATGTGGAAAAATATAGAAAAACAAAAAATCCGAATTTGCAAGTTTACTTGTTTTTAATGTTGTTCCAGTGTCGACGTCAGACGTTTCGGTCTAGAAGACCTTCTTCAGGACATAGTTATTAAAACACAATTAAAATTAGACGATATTCAAGTCAACGATAGACATAAGAATAGTCAAAACAAAATGACTGAATTTTTAGATCAGCGTTCCGTTTTGCAATGCGATCACGTTGGCGTCACGTGGGCGATGTTGTGAAAACGTATTCCTAAAATAGAGTTTATTATTAATGAAAAAGAAGAATTTCACTAGAATCTAAAGTTTATAAGTATGTTTGTTTTAATAACTATGTCCTGAAGAAGGTCTACTAGACCGAAACGTCTGACGTCGACATTGAAACAACATTAAAAACAAGTAAACTTGCAAATTCGGATTTTTTGTTTTTCCATATTTTTCCTCATACTGTCGGATCTATATCCACATATTTGCTTACATACATACATACATACATACATATATATATATATATATATATATATATATATATATATATATATATATATATATGTCTGTGCGTGTGTGTGTGAGTGTATGTGTCTGTGTGTGTCTGTGTAGGTGTATATATATACACGCACACACGCACACGCACACACAAATATATATATATATATATATATATATATATATATATATATATATACAGTAACCATTCTTTCAAGTATGTTTCGTTGAATATGACAGACAAGGAAAATTTTCTTAAAAATTTTCTAGTACAGCGTGATTGAAAAGTATCTCCCCATTTTAAAATACTTATAATTTATTTATTGACTATAATTTTTACAAGAAATGGATATGAGAGGAAAGCGTTTATCATGAGGTCTTATTTAAAATTTGATATGGGCACCAGATTTCGCTTCCAGCTTTTCGAATCCCCCAGGAACCACATCAACAGTTTTCACCAGAAACTGTTGTGGTATGGAAGACATAACTTCTTTTATTCGCCCTTCAACTTCTTCCAAACTCTTTGTTTGGTATCGTAGAGTTGCTTCTTTGACCAACACCAAAGAAAAAAGTCAAATGGTGTTAAGTCAAGAAATTTGGAATATGGTGTTACATTTCAATCACCCTGTATTATTAAACTTTTACATATACAACGGTTCAAAGCTCAATCTAACAAATGAACAATTTTGCTGTTAGACGATTTGGACAATGTTACTATTACACCCAGTATGTGTGAGCAATGAAAATATGCTGTTATCGTGCGTTTTGGATTTATTCGATCCAATTTAATATGTAAGAGTGTGGTGCATGTTTGGTTGACGAGCAACGAAAGTTCTTTGTTTCAGTTTTATTTCTCCTGCTCGAACCAATTTTATGGTTTCTGGGTGGATTCTGGATTTTAAAAAAACTGTCTAATAGATTCTGATCGCTTTTAGCTTTCAAAACCCAAAGAATTTCTTGTGTTAATAAGATTATCTTGGTAGGCATGCATTGCGTGTCCTTCGTAGTTTTCGAGTACCACGTCTTTAAGCATTACTGTGTCCTATTATCGGATAAATAGTAATTTAGCCCGACAGGACAGTCACCGATGCGCGAACATGCGACGCTTGAAAACCATCAAAGTAACACAATTTATACTTATAAGCACATCCTTATAAAGTCTTTTATAATGGCTTATAAGAGCCGAAAGCTTCCAGATAAAACAGGACAATTTATGTTCAAGCTCTGCCTGGAAACCAGAAAAATGGTCCGAACCGAAGCAAAAATAAATTAAAAAGAATTAAACAACGAAATATCTTTGGTCTTAAACCAAACGCGTAAAAATAAGAAATTGCTTCAAAATACATGTTTCTACATGAATTATTTTTTACTGTTAGTTCAGCCAAGACAAGGCTCAAGAGCCATTAAAGATAGAGGGTTACTGAGTGAGATTGTGCGGGACGAGCAAAAGGGGGTAAGAATGATTAGAACGAGTAGGATAGATATCGGTTGACCCTAGATTTAAACAGACCAAGATTGTAGAAACATTCTCTTGGGAGTTTGTTCCACAAAGTCACAGTTCCGGGGAACAAGTCCGAGTGGAACTTGCTTTTTTATCAAGGAATACGAAGGAAGGAGAGATAGTTTACCACCTTGAACGTGGCATGCCGGGTCCTTGCTGTGATGTTTTGAGCTAGTGGAACTAAAGGATGTGACCCGACCGAACATCTGCCAAAGTAATAGCGATGTACACTATTTACATTATTGTCCTCATCTTTGTCGCCATATTTATTATGAGGATAATAGTCCGAATAATGTAAATAATGTACATAATACCTCATCTCAGAAATATAGACAGATACTGAAAGGCCGAAACGTTGTAATAAATATGGCGACAAAGATGAGGACAACAGTCCGAATAATGTAAATAGTGTACATAATACCTCATCTCAGAAATATACACAGATATTGAAGGGCCGAAACGTTGTAATAAATATGGCAACAAAGATGAGGACAATAGTCCGAATAATGTAAATAGTGTACATAATACCTCATCTCAGAAATATAGACAGATACTAAAAGCCCGAAAGATTGTAATAAATATGGCGACAAAGATGAGGACAACAGTCCGAATAATGTAAATAGTGTACATAGTACTTCATCTCAGAAATATAAACAGATACTAATAGCGATATATTATCTAAATTCTGGCAACGTTATCGTCTGTGTGTTAAGGAATAAGGGCTGCAGGGTGGAAAATGATTCATCAACGGTAAGGTTGCGTAAGCGCTTGTGAGGTCTGTCGTGGTTGGACAGTGAGGACTGGACACCACCAGCCCAGCTATGGCATCAATTACTCCATGCTTGGCATTGGTCTGACTCTTCTAATCCATTCAGTATGAAGTGTAGATAATTTATCACCTCGAACCTGGTCGGTCTTAGCCGTGAAGGTCCGAGCTAGTGGTACTAAGGAATGTAACTCGTCTGAGCATCTCTTATAGTAGTAGCGATATAGAAATGTATTGCCAGACATGAGCGAGTGGCAACACTGCGAGACAGTGACCTTGAGCAAGTAAACATTTCGCCATTTTAGTAACGAGAATGAAATTTACAGTATCCCAGCTGAGATGTTGCAGCAGTCAATGAGGAATCTCAACAGCAGATTTCAAGAATGCATCCGTACAGGAGGACGCCATCTACAGGACGTAATTTTAAAAAAATGAAAATTCCATCATTGTTTCTTAAATGGCATGTTTTAAAGGTTTCAATTACTATGAATTAAATGTTTTTCTTCCATCACTCTTGGTTTTATTGCATTGTTAAAAAGATCCAGTTTTGGGGGGGTCACCCTGTATATTCATTAGGTCCTAAAAGCGTAAAAAATAAAATATGACAGTGCTTAATATGTAAATATGACAGCGATCTCGGATCGATTTAAAAACAAACACACCAACTCTTGGCAAGCAAAATTTCGTCTTCCGATTCTTCAGGCCTCGATGGCTAGAATCTTTTGCAAGACGAAATGTTACTTTCCAAAAGATATAATATTCTTTGTTTTTAACTCGATCCTCTCTCTCCCTCTCTTTCTCTCTCACACGCACATACACACACACACACACACACACACACACACACACACACACTCACTCACTCAATCAGGTACTGTGTGTGTGCGTGTGTGTAAAAAGCTATTTTAAAAGCTTCTACTTTGATATGTTTCGGTACTTATTGTTATGAATAATCATGAGTGGTCTCCTCTTGTTTTGTTACTCTCGTCTTTGAGAAAGCTCTTTGTGTTTACTAGGACTATAAAAGGACACTGTACGCGAACCTTGTATTCCTTCTTGAATAACGCTTTCTTAAAGCCTACACCTGCGTACTTTTGTCATTATACCGATTTCGTAAGAACAGGCGATAAAGTTAATTCCAGGCGATCATGTTATTTTCGGTGAATCTGTTTTAATTGTTAATTAAAAACGACATTCTTCAGGTAAACATTGTGCTCACGAAGCTACCGGTGGCATAGAAGCGCACTGAATTCATTGTTTAATTTCAAGTCGCTTTCATATTTCTATATTCTTTCCTTTAAATTTCGAGATGTTTCGCCGATATACTTTGGGGGCATCGTTTACATTCTATTTGGTTTTTTTTCCTGTTTTAGATAGGAAGTTAAATCTCCGTGTCACATTGATTAAATATTTAAAGTGTTTTTGAAGTGTTTGTGAAAATCTTTAGATTGTAGTTAAATTTCTTTTAAGCCCATTAATTATGGAACCTGTTGCTAATATATAAAGTCATCTGCTTTTGGGCTGTCATTTATACGTTCCTGAGTTTCGTTTTTGTGGATTTAAGGTGCTTTTCTTTTGTCATTGTATATGAAAAAAAAAACAAGATATTGTAATATTTTTAAAAATTATTTTAAATGCATTTTTCAATTTATAAGGACTTTTTTAATCAAATGCGGTAATCCTTCAGAGAAGCGGCGTAAAATAAACAGTCCTGTTTCATTTCAGTCATGTGATGTAGTAGACCAAATGACCCCCCAGTCGATCGTCGATCTGAATGAATTTTTATTATTATTATTTTCCAAGAAGAGTGGTGTTTATTGGAACTTGGCAATCATCTTAGGGATCCTATAATTATGATGCATCGGTTAGTACGACGACAGCTCAGTCGAAACAGCTTACGTTGCAACCAGTGCAACCGGACACTTGGGCTAAAAATGCCTAGCAAGATGCAACAGGCGGCTATCGCTGGTATCACAAATCATGTAAACTTCGCCGACGTGTCCGAGATGATTCATTCTTTGCTAACAGCAGATTACCCCTAACGCAGCTGATCTGTTAAGTCTATTACTGGAGTCGCAACATGGCGCAGAACGACATCCATCACGAAACACGCATGAACAACGCTAGTAAAATGATTAACGCTTGCGGCAATCCCGTGTTTTCAAAATTTATTGGCTGCGTAGTCCACCATTGCCTGTTGTCATAATGTTTAATTGTAACAAACGTATACGCCTTGGTCTTATTGATTTTACGCCGTTCAGGAAATAGCGGTTTATTTTACGTCGCTTAAGTGAAGTATAGCCACAAATCCCACAATTATTTTTGGCTGACGTTGAATTTTAAGCCAGTACCAATTCAAACTAACAGAATATGAAGAAATGTTAACATTGTCGTTGGAAAGACGAACAAGAACAGGGTAGTAACTCGCTCAGACGTACAATTATTGATTATTCACTACCAGACGACAATTACCATCGGCCTAATGGTGGGTATGTGCATGCAGGCGCTTTCTCCGAACGTAGATCTTCTCGCGAGGAAGTGAGTAATACTAGTTTTTTTCCCTCTCGGGTGTGACGCTTATATATCTTACTATCAACTGACTGACTGACGTGTTCACATCCTATGCGCTGTTGTGTCAACCACCTATTTACATGTCGAGGGTAACCAATGACTTCTAAGACGATTAAAATTGAGTCGTTTCGTTTTGGAGCGTTAAAATTAACAACATTATATTTATATCTTCTATTGTTTTAGAGCTACTGTTAATAAACTTTAGACCAAGTTTGGATAAGTCGTTTTCGATGGTAGCTTTTACGCAGTTGATGGATAGATTTATGTGTCTAGTTTGGACAAGGGTGTTGGGGTTATTGTTATACCTGGAATTTTCGATTTTTATTCTACGGATTTTGTAGGCTTTGCGTTTAGCATTATACAAGTTTGCATAATTCCCAGCGAAAAATGGATTTTCAACTATAATGTATTCTCCCCTTTATGACAGTGGATTCTGGAATATTTTGTCACAGATGAAGGAAAGGGTTAAAGCGAGCGGGGTCTTATTTTAACAAAGAAGGCTGAGGATATGATGGACATATTCTGTGAGAAACAAAGAAGTTCTAAGGAGAAGAACTACAAAGAAATTGCTTCTAACAACTGCAAACATACAAGCACGACCCTCAATCATTTTTTCATCGACTGTCCAGCTTCATCCCACGACGTATGTCGATTCCATTCTGCGTCAACGTGGAAAACGCCTTGTGTACGTTTGACAAGGGAACGGAATGTGAAATATTGCGGCGATGAGAGAAGGACGTATCAAGCAGTTTTTATTATTCTAGGGTTTTTTATGAGTTCATCATGTCTGGGCTACTATTGTTGAAGTTTTTGGGTACCTTATGTACTAGTGAGCCAACCAAAATGAGCTGACTCATTTTATAGTTCACCAATAGAAGTGTTAGTCAATCGGAATGCTCAAAATATTCAATACGACGTGTATAAAGGCGGCCATGTTTTTTTCCGAATATTCACTGCCAACCTCTGATATCGAAGACTGAAGAATTACGGAACAGCTGGTATTGGCGATATAATCAGATTCAGTCGAGTGTCTGACTCGTGAGTGTTAATCTTTAACGCTGTTTCATTGAACAGATTACGTACTGCGCTGGATTCTATATTCATAGACTATGGTGAATATGGTCAACAACTATGGGGTAGGTAGGTGATACTTGGGACAAATTTGTTCCTAGTTCTCTCGTGCTAGGGGAACGACTCAGTGAGCTGTGCGACTGCTTCTCTCTGCCTCTCTGAACCGTAACCGTGAATTTTTGCATCTTGACGGCTTGTGACCGCGACACACTAACCACTCTATGGGGGCTGCGAAAGAAATTACCTGATAAGCAGGAACAAATGGATAACAAGGTAGGGGTCGTAAAGGTTCAAGTATTGTTAAAAAAATTACAGCGAGTTGTGGATAGTCCGAAGAGGACATAGCATTTCACATAGACTCAACGTCACAAGACTGTCTCTATTTTATCGCTATTTCCATGGCAAATGTTCATACTTGCTCCATCCGTTAGTTCCACCACTTCGGTCTTTTAGGACTTGCCATGCTATGTACACGGAGCCGAATCACAATCATTTCCTTCGTATTCCATTTGTAAGGAGGAAGTTCCACTCAGAGTTCAACACTCCTGAACACTACATTCTTAACCTCTTCAAGTCAATAGTCAGTCGTTATTTCATCTCCTATTTTTCATTTACTATCGCAATTGTAGCCATAGTTGTTCTGGATAAGAAATCATAGAGCCGAGAGATCGAATTCTAGACTCATCCGTTACATTTACACACGCGCAAATACACTTGGCAAAAGGATGTATCAGTAATTAATCTAGCCATCCAAAATATTGACTTTATATAAACCACAATGGGTCGATAAGTTCGGGAAAGGTATGACTCCACATCTTCCTCCCAGCCATGGGTTAAACAGTAAGACTTACATTGGAGAAAATTATCGATATACTCGAAATATTGTAAATGCAATATTCACTCGTAAAAAAAGAACTATTCTTGCAATCCAAATTACTGACTTTATATAACCCACAATGGGTTGATATGTCTGAAAAAGTTTCACTCCATATCTTCCTCCAGCTATGGGTTAAATAGTAAGACTTGCATTGGAGAAAATTATTGATGTTCTTGAAATATTGTAAATGCAATATTCACTCGTAAAAAAAGAACTATACTTGCAATTCAAAATACTGACTTTATATAACCCACAATGGGTTGATACGTTTGGGAAAGTTATGAATCTATATCTTCATCCAGCTATGGGTTAAATAGTAAGACTTGCATCTGGAGAAAATCATTGATGTTCTCGAAACATTGTAAATGCAATATTTATTCGCAAAAAAAAAATAATGATTCTTGCAGCCCTAGATATGATTCAGCTCGAAATAACCCACAAAGCCGTAAGAAAAAAATATCACTCCTCTTTTCTTCATTTCGCACGCTTCATTCAGTAACCCTCTAGCTGGAGTGGCTCTCGTAATGCACGAATTTTAGTAGCAGAAATTATTTTTTTAAATGAACATAGAGAAACAGAGAGAGGGCAACAAACTAGACACGATATTTTTTTAATATTTACATCTGTATTCATTCATTCATCCGAAGTGTATGCGTGTGTGTTTAATAGAATTTATTGCAATCAAAAAATGATTTCAATGTGCATACAACTTGTACAGCCGACAACAATCAGGAATTATCAGTGCCAGAAAGGTTCGATACAAAGTGTCTCAATGGAGCCAATAAAATCTATTGAATCATTTACATACCTAGGAAACGAAATAGATTGTACTGAAAAGGATGAGAGAATTCGCTTAGCTATAAAGCCTTGGGACGTCTTGAATAAAATGGATGGAATCTGGAAAGCTTATCTACCAGACAACCTCAAACGGAGCTTTTTTCGCGCATCTGTAATGTATGGCGCCAATGCCTGGACATTAACTAAAACCCTAGAGTCTAAGCTAGATGGAATCTACACTCGGATATTGAGAGCTATACTTGACATCTCTTGGAGACAGCATACAAATAAATCACACCTCTACGGACCCATCCCTGATATTTCTACATTCTTACGTGAACGCAGAGTGCACTTTGCAGGACAACGCACGAGAGCGAAACAAGAAGTCGCCAGTGATCTACAGATCTGTACATCTAGCCATGGAGCAAGACGGGTTGGTCGCCTAGCAACCACCTTCATTGACCAGTTATGTTATGGTACAGAATGCAACCCTAATGACTTTCCGACCTTGATGCAAGACTGTGATGGTTGGTGTGGCATACTCACGCTTGTCTCAGCTGACTCGACCGAATAATTAAATTTAAAAAAATGACCTGCTGACCCAGTAGACCAATCTAAGATCGCTGTCTTAATTATTTTTTCTCCATCCATATTTATTGAACAGGAGTAGAGGTTTATTTTACGTTTCCTTTCTTCTGTCGCCTGTTTTAACCTTTTGTTGATTTGGCTGACTAGTGACATTGAATATTCATTTCAAGTTGACAGTTTTATGGTTGCTGCATCCCGATAGGAAGACGATCTCTGGTAGCGCTTAGAGAGGCCCGGTCTGGCCAACAGTCGCATAACACTGGGATATTTACACTGACATGTTGCATATGGATATATCTCTGAACGTAGGCAACCCTGAGAGAAACTTATGCTTTAGTTTTAGTCACATTCAGGCCGGTTTTTTTATTTCCATATATGACGGTCAGTGATAATTATTTTGGCATTTTCCTCCTTAAAATTAAAATAATCTTGCAATATCAATCGTTATTTCCGGTTTTCTTAACCCAAAGTTCTTTTACTGTCCTCCGTCCTTAATATTGTTTTTTTTTGTTGCCTCATATTCTTTCACACACAGAAACTCTTTGTGTTTTAGTGGCTTTCTTGTGATGAAATGATTAAAACAAAAAAAAAAAATACGCAGTGTCTGGAAGAATTAAGCTCCGATCAAACAATGAACTGAAAATATTTACATCATGAACTGAAGATATTATGAGTTGCTGTCAGAAAATAGGATGTACATTTAAGAGTAAATATGACGCTTTATTTATTGTTTTTTACAGCAAACATTGACCTATCTCTTGGGAGCTATTTCGCTTTCACAGTTTTCATTCCAATCCCTAAGACAATTTTCAACCAAGTCTTGGCTCGCCTAAGTAGAAATCTTATTTTTTTGTCCGATATGGTCGATTTTCAAGTAGATATCAAGAGCTAAAGGGAATGGATTTATCATTGCGCACTGATATAGGCACAAAGACTGGATGCTTTTTTAATGGTCGCGTCTCAGACGTTTCACCAAAGGCTTTTTTTTCTTTTTTATGATAAATAAGTATCAAAGTATAAGCGGTAGAAATCAAGTAAAAGTCTAGATTTATCTCAAAGCATTTACACACAATATATGTTCATTAGGGTATGTCATTTTTCTTTATGATTTCAGCCTAAGCAAAGCAATAAAGCCACTTAGACGCAAGGGGATATTGTTAGTGGAAGAGAATTAGAAGATTACTTTATTTAATCATTTCCCCCCAAGCAAGGCAGTAAAGCCACTAAGAATAGTGTTACCCCAATCAAGGCAATAAAGCCACTAAGACGCAAAAGGTTACTAGTAGAGGATGTGAATTAGAAGATTACTTTCTTTGAATCATCTCACCGCAAGCAAGGTAATAAAGCCACTAAGACTCGGGGGTTTACTGGGAGGGAAAGATATTGAAAAGATTACTTTCTTTGAATCATCTCACCGCAAGCAAGGTAATAAAGCCACTAAGACTCGGGGGTTTACTGGGAGGGAAAGATATTGAAAAGATTACTTTCTTTTAATCATTTCACCCCAGCAAGGTAATAAAGCCACTAAGACTCAGGGGTTTACTGAGAGGGAAAGATATTGAAAAGATTACTTTCTTCTAATCATTTCACCCCTAGCAAGGCAATAAAGAATAATAAGAACAAGAATTAAAACGACAGAAGATAACGCTTGACATTGCATTTAATTTTTGAGGATTAAACTTGACTAGGAAGCAAGAAACGGGTAAAAAGTTTCACAAGAGAGATGTACGAGAAAAGAAACTGACGATTACGGTTACATCTAGCCATTTCAGCTGTAAAATGATGAGACCATGTCGCCAATCTAGTAGTGTGTTTAATTTCATAAAGTCTAGGTACCATAGTCGAAAGTTCATAAGAACAATTACTATGAAAGTGTTTATAGAAAGAGCCCGTGGAAGGTACATTATGGCGGTGGGAATGTGATTGAAGCCGAGATACCAGGTCAGGACTATTGATATTGCAGATTCTTCTTTGGATTTTATCAAAGATCTCTAAATACATACGAAGAACAGCAGACTAGACGCGGCAGTGTGGACGAATAGTAGACTTAAAAATATATAAGATAGATTCTGGCTATGAAAAATTGTCTAACACGACACGGTGAACCAACTTACCTAGCAGTAGACCTAGCAATTTATTCAATATAATCTTTCCACTTCATTTCATTAGAAAAACGTTAGTCCCCGAGTGCGCAACAAATCACTCTACTGGATGTTATTATCAGTCCTGCTGTCGGCCAGCAGAAAGAGTTCTCTCGGATGATTAATAGAGAGCATAAAGAGGAAAGTTGGCGCAACAGAGATGTGGTTCTATAGAAGGATGCTGAGAATACCATGGATGGAATATGTGAGCAATGAGGAAGTTTTAAAGGAAAATGGAAACAAAAAGGACACTCCTGCTGAGAATCAGAAAGACACAGCTGAAAAGGAGAGAGGCAAAAACGAGAAAAGATGGCTTGGAGAAATGGACACCCACGGGACGTATTGAAAGCAAGAGGGACACGGTAAAGTATTGATTGACTTAATGAGCTTGTGTAAATTGATGGCCTTCTCCACGGTTTTGCATCGATTTATCTCTCGCCTAAACGATCTTAGTTGGGAGAGGTGCTCCTATCATCGTGATGTGCGAAATCCAGAAGAACACAAGCGATTTCGGCGATTGACGGACAATGGCAGACCCCAAATTCGATTTAAAACTAACTCCCGAGTTTGACGGATCGGCGTCCGGTCTTCCAGTTGTTGAATGGATAGAGAAGTTGGAACTCGTTTGCAGTGCGAAATCCAGAAGAACACAAGCGATTTCGGCGATTGACGGACAATGGCAGACCCCAAATTCGATTTAAAACTAACTCCCGAGTTTGACGGATCGGCGTCCGGTCTTCCAGTTGTTGAATGGATAGAGAAGTTGGAACTCGTTTGCAGGCAATGTGGAGTGACGTCTTTGGAGCACGTGATCCCTTTGAGACTTACGGGCCGAGCTTCCACAATTTACCGACAACTGAATGACTGACGTTGACAAGATAAAAACTACCTTAGTTATAACCTTTGCTACGGATTCGTTTATGGCTTACAACCGGTTTATTGAGCGGCAATTGCGATACGACGAATCCGTGGATGTATACCTGGGTGAATTAAAGAAACTCGCGTTCTTGATGGGCGGGATGAGTAACCGTATGCTGGCTTGCGCGTTTGTGCCCGGGTTGCCAGGCAATGTAAAACGGACACAAAACCTTTCCTTATTGCGGAGGTGAGCGAAAAAGAATATGCTGGCATTTGAACTCCGCTCACCGCTTCTATTTTCCGCGTTTAATCACCGTTACGCCATCCACACACTCTACAACCCCTTTCTCACAGACAAAACGTCGTAAGACTCTCGCTTGTCTATCGCTAATTTTCAGGGAAAGTGCTCAGACGAACTACGTTACTTGGTTTCACCATTTTCAACTTTACGGCTAAGACCCACCCTGCTACGCCGATTGTAACAGACCATCTTCATTCCCTTCACATTCCATTGGTGAGATTTAATTTCCACTCGAGTTGCTTCTTTCCACGGACCATTGTTTTGTGAAACCGACAGCCAAGAAAATATATTACAAAATTCAGACTTCACATTTATTACAATAAACTTTTATGTTTTAGTAAAAAAAAAAAAAAAAAAGTAACCAAGTATAAAATATATGAGAACTACTCAAGGAACAGTAAAGAGTAGAAGATCAGTATTTCTTGAGCCGAAGTGTGCCTTACCAATTAGACTACGGGAAAGAAGAATAATAAAGTCATGTTCAGTTACCTACTTGAGATAAGGAGAAAGAAAGAAATTCTTTTATTTTTGTGCTGTTTGATTTTCACCGGTCAAGCAGGTTTCACCGGCATTTGAGTTGTTAAGCATCGTTAGTATAAGTTATGGCACATAAAGAAAAATACCAGAATTTCTTTCTCTTGTCATATCTCATTCTCTGGTGAAGCTTTAATAAAAATGAAACATGTTACATTTATAAATGTTTCCTCAATGTTCATTCAGTTGGATTCTGATCCATGTTTGATCTGCACTTAATACCAATTCACACACACACACATACACACACACACACACACATACACACACACACACACACACACACACACACACACATATATATATATATTGATGCATGTTTCATTAAATAATATACACGAATTTGTCGTTGCTTTGAAATTTTTCATGCAACAAAAACAGACTATTATTATTGTTTCGTCCGTGTATTGTTTGATATATTGAAATGTAATTGTCATCTTTGATGATGGCTTATGTAAGCCGAAAGCTTAGATAGGATTTAAATATGGTGATTTCCTTTCGTCTTTCAATGATAATGTTATTAAACTTATCAGACAATATGAAAGGAACTTACTTAAAATAAATAGACAAAACTTGTCTATATTATTTTATGAATCATGCATCAATGAAAAATTGCTGCCTAAATATATACGATATATATATTGTCCGTCAGATAACCGAGTACTTTCGAACATCATTGTTCATCTTCAGGGTCAAATTTTTTTAACAATGTCTTATATATATGTAGAGTCAAAATTTTTAAAACATTTGCAAATTGTCTTGTAGCAGAATCATGTTGCTACATTTTATTTTTTACAAACTAAATAAACGTTACTAAATCATTTTAATTTCAAAAGATGCGATGATTTTGTAACGTTTATTTAGTTTGTAAAAATAAAATGTAGCAACATGATTCCGCTACAAGACAATTTGACGTTGATTAACTTTGATTATCGTACGGGAACCGATGCTTCAACGTGATGTGGACGAAATCCGTATAAAATATACTAAAAGCGAAAAATGTAAAAAAACCTGAAAATAGTTAAAGTTAGGGCCGGAAGTGCTCGAGATATGATCAACCCAAATAGTTTTTGCACTCTCTTAGTCCCCATAAAAGAAAAGCAGTATGAAAGCAAAGAACATTTCCTTTTTCGACATATTCAAGGAAACACACACGCATACATACATACATACAAACATATATATGTTTCATTAAATAATCTACACAAGTTTTATTTTAAGCAAATTCCTTTCATATCGTCTGATAAGCTTAATAACTGTCTATATTTCTGAGATGAGGTATTATGTACACTATTTACATTATTTGGACTACTATCCTCAACTTTCCCGCCATATTTATTACAACGTTTCGGTCTTTCAGTATCTGTCTATAATTCTGAGATGAAGTATTAGGTACATTATTTACATTATTCGGACTATTGTCCTCATCTTTGTCGGCATATTTATTACAACCTCTCGGCCTTTCAGTATCTGTCTATAATTCTGAGATGAGGTATTAGGTACATTATTTACATCATTCGGACTATTGTCCTCATCTTTGTCGCTATATTTATTAAATATGGCGACAAAGATGAGGACAATAGTCCGAATAATGTAAATAAAGCTTAATAACATTATCTTTGAAAGACGATAAAAAATCACCATATTGATACATGTTTTTAATCCTAATGCTGCATAAATACACACAATTTAATTATATATATATATATATATATATATATATATATATATATATATATATATATATATATATAAGTGAACATAGAAGTCAACACTTAGAGGCGACAGTCTGTTTCATGCTAGTGCAATCGCCTGACGATTGCACTAGCATGAAACAGACTGTCGCCTCTAAGTGTTGTCTTCTATGTTTACTTTTATATTTACACACGCTCTATCTCTGATATTGAGAACTTTATCCCATAAATATAGCACACTTTAAGACTATATTTCTTCATATATATATATATATATATATATATATATATATATATATATATATATATATATATATATATATATATGACTGAAATTATTAGGAGGATTTGATAATTATATTTTAAGTAAATCATCGAGTCTGAAACCTCAACAGAATGCAAAAAGCACTGGACGGCCGTTTCATCCTATATTTGGGACTCATCAGCAGTGCGCATCCACTACCGAGAATTGAAACCCCGACAGTTGAGTTATCAAGCCAACGTCATACCAACTGTTCGGACTCAATGAATTACTTAATTATAATTATCAAATCCTCCTAACAATTTCTATCATATGTATATCGTTGCTTGATCCGGCTTCTAATGCTTCAGTTTGAGCGGCTTGGTGATAGTAGTCGTGGCTCCAGTGGGCACATTCCTATGGTTACAGAATTCCACCACGGAATATGTGAGCGAGCGGCGCTATATTGAGTCTGATTTGCTACCTCTTCGTCACCGAGGCCCGTTGAACAGTTGGTATGATGTTTGCTTGACAACCTTACTGTCCGGGTTTTAATTCTCGGTAGTGGATGTTTTGCAGCTCATCAATGTGGCTAGACATCCGATTGCCTGAAGCCGAGTTGAAATCCATCTGATTTGGCATCAGTCAGAGATTTTTTCCCCCTGAGCTATCAGCGCCTGGTAGAGAGGAAGGCGAATTTTTACGTACCTATTCTTCTAATAAACGTGTCGATGACCGAGAGGACTGAATTCATGAAAGAGCTTTGCAGTATTAGCAGTAGTAATAATTGTTTACAAATTCGCGCTTTCTCTCCAGAGTGCTCGACCGGAATTAGATTTTCCGGGGACGTATATATCGTCATCCACAGACAGACTGTTTCGCTGTATCACAGATTATCATTGTAGCTAGACATCCGATTACCTCAAGCCAGGATCGAAACCTCGTATACATATATATAATTGTACATGTATATGAATGTATGTGTATGTGTATTTACGTAAATATGTATGTGGTGTGTGTATGTAAAAACAGTAATTTGTTTTACTATTACCCTCAAATCTTACTCCATCTTGATTTGAAACCTAAACTTTAATTAAGAAATATTACCCATCTAAAAATAGCTTCAAATTAAATTCATGAATTAGACTCTAACTGATAAAGATTTTACCTTAACAGTCATTCACAATATTAATATAGTAATATTAGTAAATTTTTATTTTTTTAATATTTGTTTATTAATATAATATTCAGTTTATATTAAACCCCTAATTTATCTGTGAAGTTAAATATTTAAATTGCTAACAAGCATTAAATCTGATTTCTTTATGGAGTTTTTAAATATTTATATTACTATCAAACGTTTAAATCTGTGTTTATCTAAATTGCTAAAGCTATACCACCCCTCTTCTTCCTCCGAAAACCCTACGTTACTCTCTTATCTCTTTACTTGCCCACTTTTTCCTTTTCCCTTTTTTCTTATGTCCTTTTTCCCATATCATTTCCATTGAGTTGACCGATTAAATAGGTCAGTGCCTGATCATTACCCCTCTCCTCCGCAATATTAAGTATTGTAATAAAAATAAAAATTAAATTTTAAAACTCTCCCTTCCCTCTCTAAACGCGACCATGTCTCTCATACTATTCCTCATCACCCTCTATGTCCCCTTATATAAGCTTAATACTGCCGGTCAAAAGTGTAAATTTTAAATTCATTTTTTCTTTCACCTTTGAAAGTGAAATCTGAAGATCCAGAGAAAAATAAAATTCTCTGGTGAAATAAATTATAAGAAATGGAGCCTTAAATGGTCTGTTTTTCTTTAAATTAAATTATTCGTTCTGACTTAACATTGAGCTCTCAGGATTTCATCCTCTTTGGGATTATTCATACGGATTACCAAGATTTTCGTTACTAACACACATACACACACACACACACACACACACACACATATATATATATATATATATATATATATATATATATATATATAGATAGATAGATAGGTAGATAGATAGATAATATTAGTGGTAAATATATACATACATATGCAATGATATATCTAAAATATATATACATACATACATACATACATACATACATACATACACATACATATATATATGTATAAAAATAATTCCAAGAGGTAGAACTCAATGTCCAGGACAGAGTAAGGATATAATAAAAAGGCTTAAACACTAATATTCCATGGTCATAATTTATTCCATTGGAATCGTAAATACGATCCAATTCATCAGACCTACAAATTCAAAAAGAAAACAGAAAAAACAACTCCGGGAATAAAAAATAAAATTTAGTGAGAGTGTATGTATGAGAGTGTGGGATGAATGCTAGAGTAAATGAAAGCTATAGGGAGGGGTAACAGATGAGAGGAGGACAGGAAGGTCTAAAGATGAAGGGGGGATTAAAATTTAACAGAGAGAAGTTTTAAAGAGGGGAGTCAAAGACGGTTTAAGTGAGAGAAATATGAATATTTTCAAATGTCTAATACATTAAAGATACACCGGAAAAGAGTATACATTTTGTGGTGACATACACACACAATAGACGATATAATCTTAAAGCTCAGAAGATGAGAGAGGGGGAGGAAAAGAAAAAGGGGTGGTGGGAGATGGGGTGGGGGAACTAAAACCTAAGTGCATTTATAAAAGGGCCTCTGTGTAATCAAGAAAATTTGACAAAGGTAATATTGACTACAGGTTAAAAATCTAATATAAACATATAAAAATAACGATTATCTAATCCAGCAAGGACCTATATTTCTATGTTCAAAAACACATACGTATACACACATACACAACAACATATTTATATTTTCACGTACATACATACATATAGGCGTGCACACACAGACACCCATACTTATACATATATATATAGGCCTGACGATTGCACTAGCATGAAACAAACTGTCGCCTCTAAGTGCTGACTTCCATGTCCACTTTTATATTTACACACGCTCTATCTCTGATATTGAGCACTTTATCCCATAAATATAGCACACTTTAAGACTATATTTCTTCATATATATATATATATATATATATATATATATATATATATATATATATATATATATATAGGTATATATATATACTCTCAATATAATTTTTGAAATTAAGTTGAATTAAGGTGTCTGGTCTCGCTTCCTCGTCAAGCGAGAATTTGGGAATAAGCTATCTTGTGGTTTGCGCGTGTTTATATGTATGGTCTCTTGCAACATTAGTTACTATGGAAACGGCTAGGGTCGGCCATATTGGTTAGGTGGTCGAAGAGTTAAGAATTAATTTTTATCTACAGACCAGTCCCCTTCGGAAAGTTTATGTCAGGTTATGTTTGGGTCCCTATTTCAAGTCTGATAGTAGCGATCGCCGTCTAGTTGGTCTGAAAAGGCATTTTATGACCTTGCGGCAGGTCGTTAAGTGTCGAGAGGATTCTGTTTCATTGTTATCTGTCTATTAATCTCTTTATTTATTTGTTTATTCGAATGGCTATTTCCTTTTACAAACGTGTTGAAATGGATTACAATTTGTTTTTTTTTGACGACTCCACAAAGGGTTTTTCTATTTAATGATTGGGCTGAGCTTTTAAGGCTTTTATTAAACTATAGAATTTATTTGTTTACATGTTGTTGTTTTTTTGTTTTTTTTTGTTAATTATTTAATGCGAAAATTTGTTGATGTCGGCAAAAAACCGTTAACTCCTGTCTATGGTTTAATAACTTTTCATTATTTAGAAAATTATATATATAATATATATATATAAGGTACTGCAAAATATGCACAGATGAAGACAGTTACTCAATGTTTATCATGAAAACCAGTCGGTCTCAAAGCCTTTATATAAAATAAAATAAACTAATAATTTCAAGTCAATAAATTTCGTATTAATTTTTTTATCATGTATAGCTGATTACGCCAATGAATTTATAACAAAGAATTTAAATGACTCTAATTTTGATCTCTTTTTCTGAATATTTATCAGTTGGCTATTGTTGTCGAAGAAAGCGGCTTCCTCTACAAAAATGATTTATGGCCGCATACACTTTTTCTGTTTTTGTACTTTTTATTAGCCATTTTTGTTTATTACCATTGAACGAAAGTCGTTGAATAATATACACAAGAACTGTCCATAAGTTTCTGACCTTGTGATTTTAGGCTATTCGACAGGCTATCAAGATCCAGACTTTTGTGATATAGACGAAGACCTTAATACGGACGTCTTTTGTATAGGTTTATTCGGTATCTATTAAGAATGATTAATTTAAAAAATAAACTTTTATGTTGTGAACTTTAATGTTATATGGATATATAAATGTTTTTATATTTCAAGAACAATTCTACAGGAAAAAATGTATGAAAAAGTGAACTTCATTGACGAAATTTGTTACGATCGTTTGCAATCGCACATGCGCACGAACGAGAGATGATGGCATTTTTTTATAATTAAAGAAAAAGGATTTCCTGTGTACACAAGATATATATATATATAGATAGATAGATAGATAAGAACACATTGAGATAGATAGATAGATAGATAGATAGATAGATAGATAGATAGATAGATAGATAGATAGATAGATAGATAGATAGATATTTTTAAATTGTAAGAATTTTCTTTTGGAGATAATAATAGTTCAGTGATACCCCCTTAGGGGGAGTGAAGAGGTGGATTCCTACCTTACGCAAAGGTATTTGCGCGTCAGTGAATAACGAACCGAACGGGAATTGGAACTCGGCTCTCCGATTAACAATACTGATTCATTATCCGTTACACCGCCAGTTCATTCAAGCGTACAGTAACTAGTATTCCCAGGTTGTCGCACATCTAGATATTGACCAGGCTTGACGTTGCTTAACTTCGGTGATCGTATGAGAACTGGTGTTTCAACGTAAACCAGATGTGAACAGACTGGCATAAATAAATGTATATGAACAAACTGAGATAGATAGATAGATAGATAGATAGATAGATAGATAGATAGATAGATAGATAGATAGATCGGAAAATGACTGTGATAGATAGATAGATAGATAGATAGATAGATAGATAGATAGATAGATAGATAGATAGATAGATGTGAACATAGATAGATAGATAGATAGATAGATAGATAGATAGATAGATAGATAGATCGGAAAATGACTGTGATAGATAGATAGATAGATAGATAGATAGATAGATAGATAGATAGATAGATAGATAGATAGATCGGAAAATGACTGTGATAGATAGATAGATAGATAGATAGATAGATAGATAGATGTGAACATAGATAGATAGATAGATAGATAGATAGATAGATAGATAGATAGATAGATCGGAAAATGACTGTGATAGATAGATAGATAGATAGATAGATAGATAGATAGATAGATAGATAGATAGATCGGAAAATGACTGTGATAGATAGATAGATAGATAGATAGATAGATAGATAGATAGATAGATAGATAGATAGATAGATGTGAACATAGATAGATAGATAGATAGATAGATAGATAGATAGATAGATAGATAGATAGATAGATAGATAGGTAGGTAGGTAGATAGGTAGGTAGATAGATAGAAAGAAAAAAGAAAGAAAGAAAGAAAGAGTCTGGTAATTATTTTAAGATCTTTGATTCTCCAGCAGTATAATTATATGCCTATGTAGTTGCCTGTTTACATGGCGCAGAAGAGGTTAGGACAACTTTTTAAGTGCAGTGGCATAGATTCAGTGAACAAAAATACACACAGACGCGTGCACTCTCTAAACGATCGAAGCGGCCAGCGATCGAGCAATCTAACACGCGTGCGCCCTGAGAGCTTGTCGGTGTGCGCATGTGCCGTTAAACAAAGAAGCTTTGCAGTTTTGTGTTCGCATCTGCACAGCAAGTTGCGATTCCCAGTCTGTTTTTCTCGGCTATCAACCAAGAACCAATAAGTGAAGTGTGTGAAAAAAAATGACATCTTCCATTTCCTTTGTGTTAGCTTGAATTTTTTCTCTCATCTTTTTCTTTTCTCACTCCTATTCTCCAAATTCATCTTCTTATTCTTCCTTTCTAACTTTCTTTTTCTTTCTACGTTTTACATTGATTTTTTCTTTTTCTCTTTCTTTCTTTCTTTCTTTCTTTCTTCTTTCTTTCTTTCTTTCTTTCTCTTTTATTCATTTTTTGTTTTTAATTTCTTTTTAAGTTTTCGTTTTTTATCTTCAGTTTCTTTTCTTTTAGTTTCTATTTTCTTCTGTCATTGTCGATTTTTTTCCTTCTTTTGTCTTTCTTACTTTTTCTTTCTTTTTTCTTTTCTTCTTTTTTGTATATATTATCGTTCCTTTTTTCATTTTCTTTTCTTTATCTTTCTTCTCTTCTCTCTTCTTATATATTTATCACTTTTTCTTTTGTTTCTTTCTTTATTTTATTTGTTTTTCTTTATCTTTATTTTCTTTCATCTATCTTATTATTTCTTTTGTTTTTATTTCTTTATTTATTGCATATTTATCTTTCTTTTTCCTTTCTTTTTCCTTTCTTTTTCTTTCTTTTCTTTTCTTTTCCTTTTTTCTTTTCTTTCCTTTTTCTTTCTTTTCTTTTCCTTTGTTTTTCTTTGTTTTTCTTTCTTTTCTTTACCTTTCTTTTTTCTCTCGTGTATCTTTTTTTTAATTATTTCTTACTTACTTATATTTCTTCCTTGCATTCATTTTTTTGCCTTTCTATATTTTTCCCTTCATATTTATTTTATTTCTTTTTTCCTTTTCTTTCTTTTTCTTTTGTTTATTCCTTTTTTCTTTTGTTTATTTCTTTCTTTTTCCTTTTCTTTCTTTTCCTTTTCTTTATTCCTTTCTTTTTTTCTTTTCTTTATTTCTTTCTCTTTTCTATTCTTCATTTTTTCTTTTTCTTTCCATTATTTCATTCTTTTTCCTTTTCTTTTTTCTTTATTTCTTTCTTTTTTCTTTATTTCTTTCTTTTTCTTTTCTCTTTTCTTCCTTTATTTCTTTGTTTCTTTCCTTTCTTTTCTTCTTTTTCATACCCATTTCTTTTCTTTCTTTCTTGAATCAGTTTTCATATCCGTATTATTCTTCTGGTACATTCTCTTTTTGCATTTACCTATTTCTTCCGACTTATTTCTTTCTTCATCTTTTTCATTTTCTCTTGCTTAACCTTTTTCTTTCTTTCTTTTCTCCTTCAAACTGCTGACGCCTCTCCTTATTTCCGCCCGTTACCACGTTTTTCTTTCCTTATCATCATTTTTTTTTTTTACTCAAAAACACAAAACGAATAAAACAGCGTACAGCGTAGACAGAAATAACGGAATATGGACAGAGGACATTTTCATTCAGACAGACACTCACAAGAAAGATACGTCAGAGTATAGGTCGGTTTAAACAAATATTATTATAGATACATATGCAAATGTATTATACATATGCAAATGTATTATACATATGCAAATCTATTATACATATGCGTATCTGTGTGCACGAGTGCGCGTGCGTTCGTGCGTGTCTGTAATAATATTGCATAGATAAAATGCGATTTAGAGATATATTTAATGCAATTATGTATGTGTGCATGTGCGTGTTTGTGAGTGTGCGTGTGTGTATGTGTGCGTGACAGTACGTGTATATGTACACGTGTGTGTTTACACTGAAAACAAACCAAGATAATCTACACAACAGATATTTACCGAAAAGCGCACGTGACAAAGCTTTCCATATTTTACGTAGTTTGACACAAGGCAGAATGGAATGGGAAAAAAAGAGTATAAATATTTAAGCATATATATATATATATATATATATATATATATATATATATATATATAAGTATTTGAACGACAGGGCAAATTCCTTTGTTTTTTGTTGTTCACTGAAAACATTTGGTTTTAATATCAAAAGAGGAATATGTGACAATAATTCAGGATTTCGGCTTTTATTTCCTGTTCTTTGCATTTAGATGTGTTAAACAACTTAAGACGTACCACCTTTTGTGTGAACCCACTCATTTTTCAAGTGAGCAAAATTAGTTGAACATGTGACTGACATGTATTTCTTGTTGCCCAGGTGTTGCCTTTTAGAATAATTGTTTAAACATTAAATAACTCTGAATGCCTACACTTGGTTTTAGCCCTGGATTTCACCTGTAAATACTGCATTTCTTGTTAAAAAGGATAAATCAACATGAAGACGGGAGAGCTGCCTATGAGAAAAACGCAATCCATTCCGAAGCTGAGAAAAGAAGGAAAAAGAGCCATTGGAAAAAACATTGGCCATAGCCAACACAATAATTTGAAATATCCTGAAAAAAAAGGAAACTATTGTTGTATTGAACAACAGACATAGAACAGGTCGGCCAAGGAAAACAACAGCAGTTGATGACAGAAACACTGTGAGAGCTGTGATGGTAAAAACCCCCAAACAACCGTCAGTGACATCACCACAGTACAGGGGTGAAGGTTTCACAATTCACCGTTTGAAGAAGACTTCGAGAGCAGAAATCTAGAGACCATACCACAAGATGCAAACCACTCATCAGCAGTAAGAATCGAAAGGTCACATTTGAATTTGCATGGAAGTACAGAGAGGAGCAACTAAAGTTCTGGAAGAAAGTTTTATGGACTCTGATGAAACCAAGATTAATTTCTACCAAATTGATGAAAAGGCCAGTGTGGAGAGAGAAAGGTTCTGCTTATGATCCAACGCATACAAAAGCTAAGCTGTGATGCTCATGGTAGAGGTAGTGTCTTGGCATAAGCTTGCATGGTTTCTTCTGGAACAGGCTCATTCGTTGATGACGTCATTGATGACGTAACTCATGATGGTAGCAGCAGAATGAATTCAAACGTCTACAGAAACGTTTTGTCTGTCAATTTAAAGAGAAATGCATCCATACTAATCAGGTAGGAGTTTAACATGCAGCAGAACAATGACCGAAAACATACTCTGCCAACAGAACAAATGACTTCATCAGGGGAAACGAGTGGACAGTTTTAAATTGGCCAAGACAATCACTGGACCGTAACCCTAATAGAGTATGCATTTCATCTCCTGAAGAGGAGACTGAAGGAAGAAACTCTTCGAAAGAAACAAAAACTGAAAGAGGCTGCGTTAAGAGTCTGGAAAAGCATCACAAATAAAGGGTTTGGTGATGTCAGTGGGTTACAGACTTGATGCAGTTATTGCAATCAAGGGTTATGCAACCAAATATTAAATGTTATTTACTTTAAAATTATCTGTTCCTTTATTTTTGCTCACCTAAAAATGGGGTGATCTAATAGAAAAGGTGGCATGGCCTAAACTGTTTAACACCTCTAAATGGAAATAGGAAATAAAAGGAGAAATTCTGAACTCTTGTCTCATATTCATCTTTTGCTCTTAAACAATAATTTCTTCAGTTTACAAAAAAAAAACAATGAAAATGACCTTGCCGTTCCAATACTTTTAGAGGGGACTGTATATATATATATATATATATATATATAGGGTGCGATGGATAAATTATAGTCTAAATTACGCAAAAATGGCATCTCATATATTTACCAAAAAGATATATTAACCAAAAATACACAAAAATATCTTGAAATACTAAAGAGTAAATTTATTCAATTAAATCGGCATTGGCTTCATCCACGGGCTCCAGACGATTTTGGAATCTCCTGAAACTCTTCTGGACGGGTTCCTTGTTTAAGTTGGTGAATGCTGCCATAAACCTTGCCTTCAGTTCATCTTTGGTCTTATAAGGGATGTTGTCGGTTTCCCACTCAACTGTGCTGTGCCCCACACATAATAATCAAGGGGGTTGCAGTCTGGGGGTTAGATGGTGAAATAAGGGTGATGTGAATGAAGATATTATTTAACAGCCATGACTGGGTTCTCCTGCTTGTGTGGCATCGTGCAGAGTCCGGTTACCAAGCATAGTGTCTTCAGCAGCCACACCCTATTAACCCAGGGCAGCACTACCTCCTCAAGTCACTTGATGTAGGTCTCCGTCGCTATTACTAGTGATCATTCCAAACACCTTCGTAATCACCATTAGACTCATCCAACTCTTTCCGAATCCTTTGTTCTGTCCTCAGATTAATACCGAAACTCTCTGAAATAGTGGTATTGGAGCTTCAGGCGCGAGTGCCAATCAGTACAGCATACCGTTTCCAAAACTTATGGCGGAGTGAATTGTGTCATGGTTCTCTTTTTCCCACAGACAGTCCCCAACTGACTCTACTATACTGTGCAGTCAACAAAATAAAAAACAATAATAAAAATAAAAAACAACGCGCATGCGCTAAATTAAAATATAATATGGCGACAATTTTGTGTGTGTGTGTGTGTTTGTGTATGTGAATGTATGTTTATGCGTGTATGTGTATGTTTGTAAAATTATATAAATACATATATTATTTAAATTGAGTATAGTATTTGCCTTGTCAGGGATAGTCAGTCAGTTATGTGATACACGCTTAGGCGATCATGTATCTTTCTGCGGAAGACTAGTTGCCATCCAATTACTCATAGCTGGCGGGGGAGAAGAAAAGGATTCATACTTTTCCTAAGGGTCACAATTACGTTGCATATCCGTCTCTGGATCTTATCACGAACCTTGAGACAAACAGAAGGGGCACCAGACCATATATGGCAGCAATACTCCATGCAAGGGCGAATGGTTGATTTGTAGATTTGAAGGATCGACTCCGGTGAGAAAAATTTCCTAGCACGGCACAGGGAGTCGACTTTCCTTGCGGTGGACGAAGCTATTGACTCAATGTATTTGTTCCATCTCAGGTCAGCGGACAATGTGAAACCAAGTAGTCCCAAAGAGGAACTCTCGAGAAGTTGAGCGTCAGACATTCTAATGGGGGGCAGGGTTGGTTCTCTGTGGTGAGTAATAGAGAGCAGTTTTGTTTTTGAGGCGTTAAAGTCAACCAGCCAATTCCTGCGCATTCTAAATGGGTCACACAGTGAGGGTTAAACTCATTAAAATGTATGGCTATTTTCTACTCTTGTATTTTTACTTAAAAATAAAACATTCAACTTTATTTCCGTTTATCATTTCCCGTCCCAAACAAAAGATTATATTCTCAGCTATTTAAACTAGTCGCTTAGTTCGTATAATTGTTACATTAATGGAGTATCCAGATTAATGTCGTGATAAGTGTAGAACTCATTGTGACAGTATATAAGAAAATTATTATTTTGCAGTTGAAATGGTTGAATGTAAGTTCTATGCTAACAGTTTCTTCTCGATTATAGGACTCTCTTCCAGCTTTTTGCTTTCCAGTCAACTTTGATCTTCAAAAACTTGAATGCTGTGTGAATCGTAATCTTCTGTTTTCTTAATTCCTGTTCTTTTTATTGTTCCTTCATAATGTTTTATTTTTCTCATATTTTCTCACACTAAGTAACCCTTTTTGTCTTAGTGGCTTTATTATCTTGCTTTAGGGTAAAATGATTAAAAGAAAACTAGAGTAATAATTATTAAATTGGAAGTAATACTAATATTGTCCGAACTATGGAAGAAAGGGTTATTCTCCCATTTGCGTTTTCCGCATTATGGACATTATTATATCCGTGAAATATTAACCCTATAATTCACGGACTGATCGGAATGGCTGAAAGGAACAAGATGACAAAAATGCTTTCTTTTCCGTGTGAGTTTTATGATGCTGAGTCGTAAACAAAATTATATATGTATATTTATCTCTGTCTCACACAGAGAAACTATATAACATGTCTACAACAGCAAGCAGTGTGTAAAAAAAGAGAGCCTTACTTGTAACGTTTCCCGAAAGGAAAACTGGGGTTATAGCTGTTTCCCTATTAACCTGGTAGGGCCATGTGGTTTTTCCTGTAAGCTGTACCGCTGTGGGCTAAGGACGTCTTTCTTTCCTCTCTGGGCTTTACATCGCAGTTGCCCTTCGTCACTATCTCCTGACGTCACTCACGGGTGGTCGCATGACTCTCTTGACTTTATCTCAACGAAAGGAAGAAAATTGTTTTTTTTTATCACTGTACAATACTATTGCACAATATTAATCGGAAGTCGACTCCGAGTTTCGTCAGAACACGGATATAAATAATTAAATTATCTTACCTCCTTTAGTTGTTATACAGGATCATCTCTCTTTTCGATTTGGCAGAAACATTCCCTCGGTAGGCTGCCATTACTGATTGGTTGCCAACCAACGCTATAGGGCCCCATTTGTCTTACTATTTAATCTATAGTTGGGGGAAAGGCGATGGATTCATACCTTTCTCAAGTGAAAAGTGAGTATAAAACACTTGACTGGAATTCGAATTCGGCTCTTCGATTCTCAGTCCATTCTACCACCAGCGATTCCAAGCTTACAGCAGCTGGTATTCCCAAGCGGTCACCCAACTAGGTACTGACCAGACTCGATGTTACTTAACTTCAGTGGAGTGAATAATTTTATATTACATTCTAAAAACGAATACAAAACTAATGCAATGCAATATTTATCATTTACCAATTTATAAAGAAATAAATATGAAAACAATTTTTTACTCATAAATTTATAAACATTTACTAAATTATTGAAATATATGAAACCAAGTCTAAGGAAATCCTTATTATTTACCATTTTATAAAGTTTGAATTAATTGGCAAATAGCCAATGTTTTGTCAACCATTCCAATAGACAATTAAATGACCTTGAAGGAGTGGATATTCCGTTAAACAAACAAACAAATGTTCATGACAAAACAGTTCATGGATATCATATATCCATGAACTGTGTTGTCATGAACACGCCGTAAACGACTTGGCTAACTGCAGTAACTATTATTAGATTTTTAAAACTATCAAAGAACCACTTGTCGGATTATCATTAAACCAAATTAGCATAAATTATCCAAAGTCTATCTGTTAGCCATTTTATATATCTTGCAATTACTTTCTATTAAGTTGTTTAGCCAAATTATTTCCGAAATTTTTCTGCTTCTCCGCCGACCATATTTTAAAAAGTATTTTTTTTTACAAGATGGCGCATTGCAAGCCTCATCCACTATTGTTACTTATTTATTTTCTTTACTTTAGTTGGGTAGAGGAGTTGATTCATCTCCTAGTTTTTAATTTATAATTGTTTGTTTAATATAGTGGTTGCCAAGCAAGGCTAAATTATCCAGACATTTTCATTTCACCAGAAAGCAAAGCGATAATGGCATTAAGAAGCAAGGGGGGAAACCGGGAGTGAAAGAGGATGAAAAAGGCTTTAGAACGAACCGAAAACCCAATCCTAAACAGAAAACAAGGGATAAACCTCTACTCCTGTTCAAAAGACTGGTGAGGGGCGTGAACAGGACGACAGGCGAACTTATCTACTCCAACTGAAAAGGAAGAAAATAAATAATTGATCAGTGGTCAAGCAGAGGTGATAGGAGTATGGTGACGAATAGAATTTAGAAGGAATTGGAAAACCAAACCTAAACAAGAAACAAGAGATAAACCTCTACTCCTGTTCAAAAGACTGGTGAGGAGTGTGAACAGGACGATAGGCGTACCTATCTGCTCCTGCTGAAGAAATAAATAGATTCATACTTTTTCAAAGGCTATTTATGCAAAGTGAACAAGAATCACAGATATTTGAGCCTTAATCAATGTTTTTTTTTCTTGAGCTTTTAACCTTTATGCTATCATCACTTATTCTCGAGTTATTTAAACAAATCATTTTTTTTTAATTCACGAGGAAAAAAATTAAAATTATCATCGTTCGTCCTTGATGTCTTAATTTGACCTTGGGGCGTCAACGGATCAATTCCTTTCCTAAAGCGTTCTGTATTCAAAGAACCGATACATTCTTTGACGGTGTCTTTAGTTTGATCTTGATTAGAAATGGCCTGCCCTGCAGGGAAATGGTCCATTCTTGAAAAAAGCATAATTTGTCAGAGAGCGGTCGGGTGAAGAAGGTGAGGGTCGTAAATTGTCTGTGTTCAGCATAGTTGACTTTTAGAAATTTCATTTTTGCAACATGAATACTAGTGTAACCTTGTGGTTAAATGATAATTTATGTCCAACAAATTGATCGCCGTTTGTTCCAGTCCTGAATGCACGATTTTAAGCTGATCCAAGCATATATATATATATATATATATATATATGTGTGTGTGTGTGTGTGTGTGTGTGTGTGTGTGTGTGTGTGTGTGTGTGTGTGTGTGTGTGTAGTTTGAAGAAAGACATGCTGCATGAAACTTTCTCTGTTCCACCAAATGCTTGCTAAAACCTTCCAGGGATAATAATTCCGACTGATGATTTGTCCTCTCCTCCGCATCCATCCATTGGGCAGATCGTTTTTCAGCTTCTGTGAGCCGTGTCCCTTCAGGTCGATGACGATCATGGCTCTCCACAATCTCCCCCTCTTGAAGCTCATTCCGTCATATATTGGATCAAAC
>OZ038499.1:105318144-105355644 GCA_964036315.1 Acanthosepion esculentum | reverse complement strand
TCCCGCCCAGGGACCTAAGTTAAGAAAATGGTATCATGACACTTACAAAAAAAAAAAATTATTACATAGATAAAGCCCTTCGTAAAGTGTGGGCTGTACTTGTCAGAATAATTTTTTGTATCTCATTGAGGCATGGACTTCCAGGGACCCCTTCAATTAGTCTACTGGAATCTTTTCCAACCAGTCCAAGAGCTCCAACTACAACAGGGATTGTTGATGTTCCCATGTACCACATTTTTGAGATTTCTATTTCAAGGTCCTTGTATTTTGACAGCTTTTCGAATATCTTCAAAGATACATTGCAGTCTGCAGGGACTGCCATATCAATAAGGAGGCGTTTTTTGTTTAAATTCTTAAAGATCCATTTTGGTTATAATTTAATTCGTTAATATTTCTATAGTCATCTCTTCAGACCGAAAGTTCTTAATAAAGATTAAGAACTTTTGATCTGAAGAGAGGAATGTAGAAATATTCACGAAATAAATTATAACTGAAATGGATCTTTAAGAATTTCTTCTTGATTTATTATTATTGTAATGCTCTGACGTTTACATTGTGTTCTCTCTGGATTAATACCCTCCTTCAAATTATCCCTACCAGTCACAAATTGTTGATATATATATATATATATATATATATATATATATATATATATATATATATATATATATATAAGAATTTGATAATTATATTTTAAGTGATTCATCGAGTCTGAAACCTCAACAGAATGCAGAAAGCACTGGGCGGCCGTTTCGTCCTATATTTGGGACTCATCAGCAATGTGCATCCACTACCGAGAATTGAAACCCTGACAGTTAGGTTGTCAAGCAAACACCATCAGACTCAATATAGCGCCGCTCACTCACATATTCCGTGGTGGAACTCTACTGAGATTAACTTTAACCATAGGACTGTGCCCCCTGGAGCCACGACTACTATCACAAAGCCGCTCACTCCAGAGCATTAGAAACCGGTTCAAGCAATGATATACACATGATAGAAATTATTAGGAGGATTTGATAATTATATTTAAGTGATTCATCGAGTCTGAAACCTCAACAGAATGCAGAAAGCACTGGACGGCCGTTTCGAATCAGACTTGAGTCTGATTTGCTACCTCTTCGTCACCGAGGCCTGTTGGAACAGTTGGTATGGTGTTTGCTTGACAACCTAAATGTCAGGGTTTCAATTCTCGGTAGTGGATGCGCACTGCTGATGAGTCCCAAATATAGGACGAAACGGCCGTCCAGTGCTTTCTGCATTCTCTAGAGGTTTCAGACTCGATGAATCACTTAAATAAATATATATATATATATATATATATATATATATATATATATATATATATATATATGTATAAGCTACTCTAATGAAAATGGAAAACTATTTACAAAGACGAAAATGCTTCGAAAGTGTTTTAACCCCTAGATCATCCACAGTAAATTTTCGGTCAGGTTCTTTCACCTTTCTTGGCAGATCTTCTGTTATCACAATGTGGGTTATTTAATAACAAATGTGATGTCAAAATAGGAAAAAAAGAAACTAAATGAAATCGACTAGATTATATACCCAAAATATATGTTTTAAAAAAATTAAATAAAAAATTCTTAGCGACCACTATCCTGCGACATGTTTAGCGACATTAGTCTGATGAAGTCCTGAAGGACGAAACGCGTCACACGAAAACTTTTTCCACATTTAAACTAAAATTATTCTTGATATATAAAAAAAAATTAGATATCGTTTTCCCATATATATACATGGTGCGATGGATAAATTGTCATCTAAATTACACAAAAATGAAAATAACACTGACATCTGATTTTAACAGATATATTTATCAAAATAACACAAAAATATTTTGAAATACTAATGAGTAAATTTATTCAATAAAATCGCCATTGGATTCAACCACAGCCTCCAGATAGTGTGCGATGGATAAATTGTGGTCTAAATTGCACAAAAATGAAAATAACACTGACATCTGATTTTAACAGATATATTTACCAAAATTACACAAAAATATCTTGAAATACTAAAGAGTAAATTTATTCATTAAAATCGCCATTGGCTTCAATCACAGCCTCCAGATAGGGTGCGATGGATAAATTGTCATCGGAATTACACAAAAATGAAAATAACACTGACATCTCATTTTAACAGATATATTTACCAAAATTACACAAAAATATCTTGAAATACTAAAGAATAAATTTATTCAATAAAATCGCCATTGGCTTCAATCACGGCCTCCAGACGATTTCGGAATCTCCGACATTTCTTCTGGACGGACTCCTTGTTGAAGTTGAATACTGCCATAATCCTTGCATTCTGTTCATCTTTGGAGTTACAAGGAGGTTTTGTTGGTATCTCATTCACCTGTGACCCACACATAAAATTCAAGGTGGTTGCAGTGGGGGGAGT
Source organism: Acanthosepion esculentum (assembly GCA_964036315.1). Classification (NCBI taxonomy): domain Eukaryota; kingdom Metazoa; phylum Mollusca; class Cephalopoda; order Sepiida; family Sepiidae; genus Acanthosepion; species Acanthosepion esculentum. The sequence continues at coordinate 105,353,220 of OZ038499.1, read as the reverse complement.
TAGGTGGACAGATGTAAGCGGGGTGATGTAGTCGATGAAATTGTCTGACAACCATGACTGGGTTCTGCTGCTTGTGTGTCATGATGCAGAGTCCTGTTACCAGACATAGGATCTTCTAGCAGCCACCCTCTTGACCCAGGGCAGCACTACCTCTTCAAGGAACTTGATGTAGGCCTTTGTGCTGAGTCTGGGGCCCTGTTGGAAGATGAATTGAGACACTTCATCACTAGTGCTTACTCCAAACAAATCATAATTGCCATTAAAATAATCCAACTCTTTCGGAATCCTCTGCACTGTCCTCAGATTGGCATCCAAATGCTCTGAAATGTTCTTAGTCGGGATTATGGTGCAAATGCCAAGCAATACAGCATACTGTTTCCAAATTTCTGGTGGAGTGAACTGCACCATTGTGCTCTTTTTCTCACAGACGTTGCCCAACTGACCCTACTTATATTGTGCGGTCGACACAATAAAAAAAACAACGCGCATGCGCGAAATTAAAAATATAAAATGGCGACAGTTTACTCATCATACCCTGTGTATATGGGAATATATAATTCTTATATAGTTTTCCCACATATATACAGTAGCGGCCACAATATAAGGAACGGAAACAAGAAAGACATAAATATGTGTATTACTTAAAAAGTAATGCATGATTAGCAATGAAATTTTTACCAAATAAAGATTAGGGTGTAATGCATAAATATTATACAAAGTTACAAAAATTTACATAATAGTTTTTTTTTTAAATAAAGATTAAATGGAACAAAGGAAATAAGCTACTGGATAAAAGTTAAGGAACGATCTTGTTAATACTTGATTGTAAACAAAATATCAACAAAATTTAATATTTGGTAAACATCCCCTTATTTTCAATGACTTCTCTGCATCGTCGACCACATGATCTAATTAATTTCTTGCAAAAATCAGCAGTAATTCCCTCCCATTCGTCTTTCAATAACTCCCATAGGTGATCCTGGTTTTTCGGGTTTCTTTTCTGAGCCCTTTCTCCAATTATCTTCCAAACATTTTCTATTGGATTCAGGTCGGGGCTCTGGGCTGGCCACTTTATTAGGGCGATTCCTTCTTCTTCAAATAAAGCCATAACCTTCCGAGCCTTGTGGCAAGGTGCATTGTCCTGCATGAAAATAGGAGATTCATAAAGATTATGGTGTAATGTAATCTTGGTACCACATGCTGCTGAAGAAGCCTTTTGTAAATCTCAGCATTGAAATTGCCATGTACGCGGATGATAGGGCCAACTCCTGCAGCTGAAATCATTCCCCACACCATCACACTGCCGCCACCAAACTTAACGGTTTTCTTGACACATTGAGAAGACAGTCTTTCAGCTGTTCTACGGCGTACGTAAGTTTTGCCCTCAGAACCAAATATAGTAACCTTGGACTCGTCACTGAAATGAACTGCATCCCATTGTGCGTCAGTCCAAACAACATGTTCTCTCGCATACTCCAGGCATGCCCTTTGGTTTCGCTTTGAAATGAGAGGCTTCGAAGCTGGAATACGGGCATGCAATCCTGCATTTTTTAACCTGCGAGCAACCGTTTTCCTTGAGATCTTATTATCTGTCTCTTCATTAAGGGCAATTGATGTAGCAGTTTCAAAACGGTTTTTTGTAGATATTCTAACAATTTTTCGATCTTCTCTTTGCGATGTTTTTGGAGGTTTGCCGGTTTTTGGTTTTGCATCTAACGTTTTATCGGTTTTATACCTGCTAATTACACGATGAACGACACTTTTAGACCTATGAACAATATCAGAAATCTCTGAAATTGACTTTTTTTTCTTGATAGCGATAATGAGGTTTTTCTTCAAAAGAGAGCGTTTTGTGTGTAGAATTTGCCATATTGCTTAAAAATAAAGTCCCAATGATAAATGAACTTTTACTTATTGTTGAAAAGCTCCATCGAGTTTTTTAACAATGTAAATTAAAAGTTTATGCAAATTATTAACATCGTTCCTTAACTTTTTTCCAGTAGCTTATTTCCTTTGTTCCATTTAATCTTTATTTAAAGAAAAACTATTATGTAAATTTTTGTAACTTTGTATAATATTTATGCATTACACCCTAATCTTTATTCGGTAAAAATTTCATTGCTAATCATGCATTACTTTTTAAGTAATACACATTGTTTCCGTTCCTTATATTATGGCCGCTACTGGATATATATATATATATATATATATATATATATATATATATATATATATATATATATATATATATATATATATATATATATATATATATATATATACACACACACACACACACACACACACACACATATATATATATATATATATATATACACACACACACACACACACACACACATATATATATATATATATATATATATATATATATATATATATATATATATATATATGTAAGCAAATGTGTGGATGTAGATCCGACGATATGATGAAGATGTGGAAAAGACAAAGCAAAATCGCAACATGTGAGTTTACTGTTTTTATTTTGTTTTTGTTATTCTGTCGACGTTATACGTTTCGGTCAAATAGACCTTCTTCAGGACATGGTTAATGGAGACATATTTATATTAGATTTAAGTTAGATGAAGAGACGATATATACAGGACTGGTCAGAAACAGAAGAACTGAAATTCTAAAGTCAGAGTATTCTTTCTCCATTAACCATGTCCTGAAGAAGGTCTATTTGACCGAAACGTCTAACGTCGACAGAATAACAAAAACAAAAACAAAATAAAAACAGTAAACTCACATATTCGGATTTTGCTTTGTCTTTTCCACATCTTCATCATATATATATATATATATATATATATATATATATATATATACAGGGTGTCCATAAAGTTCGTGTGCACTTTAAAAAAATTATAACTTTATTTGTATTTGCGATAGAAATAATTTGTAAAAAGGATTAGAAAGAAGTAAATCTATATTTTTTAAGGTTTTATTGAAATTTTATTTAAGTTTCCACATGTCCTCCATCAACAAAGGGTAATACGATTTTGCAGTTCACGGAAAACATTTGCCAACTGATTTACAGTAATGCCTGAAATCACATTAGTTATTTTAGCTATACTTAAAACTAGGTACATTAAACTTTATAACATTTTTGACAGATTATTTCTATCGCAAATACAAATAAAGTTATAAAATTTTTTAAGTGCACACGAAACTTTATGGACACCCTGTACATATATATATATATATATATATATATATATATATATATATATATATATATATATATATATGGAGGATTCTACCGTCATATTCGACGTAGGAGGGTCAAGTAGCTCAGTACCTAGGAACTGACAGCAAGACACATATGATTTGATTATAGTGGTGAAGAACCAACCCCACTTTTTGAAGGGCCGAATACAGAGACCTGGTGCACTAAGTGCCACAAGGTCCCCAAACGACCCTCCGCAGGTTTTGAATTCTTAATTGTCCTTATCCTAGACCAATTGCCTGCTATTTCTCCTGCTAATTACCCATAGAGGGAGGGAGAAAAAAAGGATTAATACATTACCCAAGGGTATTAGCACGGGTGGAATTCGAACACGTTTCTCCGATTCCTCAATCCGAGCCACTATTCTCTACACCTCCTCATTATATATTGTTATGGGTCCTTACCTATAACTACAGAATGAACTCTTCCTAACACTATGTATACTACGCCTCTCAAGAGAGAGAGACGAATCGAGTCGAGCCGATAGTAGTTCACTCCAAACCAGACTGACAGTCATACTAACACCTTCCACATCTTGTATTATTATTCCGTGTAATATATCTTCGTTAATTCTACCCTTGTGTTCGTGTTGTTCTTCCTTGGTCCTAACTTGGACCATAACATATATATATATATATATATATATATATATATATATATATATATATATATAATATTATATTATATTATATTATATTAATATATTACCCCACAAATCAGGACCTACCCACATTTCTCATCCACACAAGATAAACATGCTTACGGAGGTGTTGAGGCCCTACACTTATACACACACCCACACGAATATACACGCTTACACACATCATGCTCCCTCCCTCCCTAAGAACCAAATAAGACACACACACACTTAACAGAGACACATCCCCTTTCCAGGAACCAATAAATCTATCAAACTGACCAAGGGAATTCAGAATAGCATGAATCCATCCAGCTCTTATCTCAAATAACAACTTAAAAGAGACAGTTTGACCAACACAAAGACTGACCAAAATTCATGTTAAAAAATAAAAAAGATACATGAAAACTACAGACAAAAGTTCATTTTCTCCATCAAGACATTAATTTCTGTAGTTCACTGCTACCAGCAAGCAAAATTTTTTTTTCTCTCCTGATGATGGCCATGTTGGCCGAAACTAGTCGAAGAAACTAAATGAAATAATAATAAAAACGAAAGAATATTGATATACAACCCAGTGTGTCTGAAGATTTTAATTTTTTAATATTTTTTATTGTTGAAAACATATATATATATATATATATATATATATATATATATATATATATATATATATTAGAGAGGAAGACAATATTGGGGATTGATGTATTGATTTTTACGGCTTATGTACCCTTAGGTAATTTTTATTTTTTTAAACCGAAACATATTTTTCGGATTGTAAGAACAATTTGTTTTCTCGTGCGCATGCATGAATATTACATCAACAATTTTTTGAATACAACGGCGTTTCTAGAAATAAATTCTACTATTTAACCCATAGGTAGGGGATATAAGAGATAAATCAATACCTTTTCCGAGGGTATTTGTGCGTAAGTGAATGTAATGAACTCGATTGGAATTCGAACACAGCTCTCCGATTTCTTCTTCCGTGTTGCTATGTAAATATGGGGTCTGTTATGAGTGAGAGAGAAAGAGATAGAGAAAGAGTGAGAGAAAGAAAGGGAAAGAAAGAAAGAAAGAGAGTGAGAAAGAGAGACAGAATGTTTATATTAAGAGGGAAGTTACAGAAAGGGAGTTCTGACATTCGAAAATCTCTCTACAGACTAACTCAGACCAGGAAACCTATTTAAATAACGTTGAAATGATTTGATACATTTTGACTCTATCTCTTCAAGACAGAAGTCATTCCAAGAATAAACTCTGAAGAAATATTAATCTTACTTCTGAAATATGATCGATGAGATGATATTCAAAGATCTGGAGATGTTCGATTTTTGTAAGACAATGCGAGTGTAATTATTGCTTGGAGGCTGATAATTAAAGTTCTTTTTCTTTTGTTTTTTATCCCTACTCTTCTTTCTTTATTTTTTTACGGTGTCGGAAACAAGAGCCGATGATTCTAATAAAGACATGTTATTAAAACTGTAAAGTGAACTATGATAAGCATTTTGTCAAGTACACACACCTCCGGTGGCAAATTTAATAAAGATTTTTAAGTGCATTCTATAGTCGACACTTTCACAAAGACACGGAACACAGCTCCAAGGCCTGCTTCACGACCGAGGTAGTTGCATATGTGTCACTGTCAAAAGAGATTGACTATCGAGGCTTGGTAAAACCTTGGACCTAGAAAGCTGATTTTCAAGGTAGGTAAGAACTTAAGAGATGGCTGCAAAGTATTCTTCCTAAGGCCATCACTTTATAACTCTGTTTGTCTATATGCCTCTCTCTCTCTCTATTTCTCTCTCTCTCTCTCCCTCTCCCCTCTCTCTTTCTGTTTTGGCCCTGTGTCGCAAAAGGGTTAGTAAATACGAGAAACCGATCAAGACAAAGAAAGAAAGAAAATGCTGAGAAAGAAATTCCTGTGAAAGAAAGAAATTTTTGAGAAAGAGAATAATTACATATAAAGAGAGAGAAATAAATTACCGAGAAAAATTCTTAGAAGGCAAGAGAGGGAGAGAAAGAAAGAAATTAATGATAAAACAATTGCTGACAAGAAAGTGAAAAATAAAGAAACTGACAGAGCGGGAGAAGAAAGAAAGAAAGAAAGAAAGAAAGAAAGAAAGAAAGAAAGAAAGAAAGAAAGAAAGAAAGAAAGAAAATGAGAGAAAGAGATAAGAAAGAAAATGAGAGAAAGAGAAAAAAATGAAAGAAGAAATAAAATTGAGAGAAAGAGAGAAAAAATGAGAGAAAGAGAGAAGAAAGAAAAACCATGTGTGAAAGAGTGAAAAAGAAAGATGAAAGAAAAAAGAAGAAAGAAAATGATAGAAAGAGAGAAAAGAAAGAAAGAATAAAAATGAAAGGAAAGATAGAAAGGAAATGAAAGAAAGAAAAAGATAGGCGAGAAAAAGAAAGAAAATGAGAGAAAACGAAAGAGAATGTGAGAAAGATGGAAGAAAAAATCAGAGAAGAGAAAATCAGAGAAAGAGAAATGAAAGAACGAATAAAAAATAGAGAAAGAGGGGAGAAAATGAGTGAAATAGAGAAAAGATAGAAAGAAGATGAGAGAAACAAAGAAAAAATTAAAGAGAGAAAAAAAGAAAATGTGAGAAAGAGAGAAAAACGAAGACGTATAGAAAATGAGAGAATAAAGGACATGAGAGAAAGAAAGAAAAAGGAAGTAGTAGACAAAATGAGAGAAAGAGATAAAAAGGAAGAAGTATAGAAAATGAGAGAAGAAAGAAAGAAAATGAGAGAAGACAGAAAAAGGAAGAAGTATAAAAAATGAGAGAAGAAAGAAAGAAAGAAAATGAGAGAAAGAGAGAAAAAGGAAGAAGTATAAAAAATGAGAGAAAGAGAGAAGAAAGAAAGAAAATGAGAGAAAGAGAGAAATAGAAAGAAGTATAAAAAATGAGAGAAGAAAGAAAGAAAATGAAAGAAAGAGAGAAAAAGGAAAAAGTATAGAAAATGAGAGAAAGAGAGAAGAAAGAAAGAAAATGAGAGAAAGAGATAAAAAGGAAGAAGTACTGAAAAAGAGAGAAGAAAGAAAATGAGAGAAAGAGAGAAAAAGGAAGAAGTATAGAAAATGAGAGAAAGAGAGAAGAAAGAAAGAAAATGAATGTAAGAGAGAGAAAAGGAAGTAGTATAGAAAATGTGAGAAAGAGAGAAGAAAGAAAGAAAATGAATGAAAGAGAGAAAAGAGAAAAAGAAGAAGTATAGAAAATGAGAGAAAGAGAGAAGAAAGAAAGAAAGAAAAGGAGAGAAAAGGAGAAAATAAGAAAAAGAGAGAAAGGAAAGAAAGATGAGAGAGAAAGAGAAAGAAATGCATTGCTTGCAGTTGCTGAACGTAGATATAAGCAATCCTTTCATGCAAAGATAGATTCTTGTGCTCAGAAGGACATGCTTATTTGGTAAGTAAAATCAACATTGCTTTACTGCAAAATGTTGTAATCATGCAATCAAAACATATACGCGCATGCGCACTGGCCCCAGAATACGCATACGCACATAGACACACTGGCATACGCATAATTTGACTTCGGCATAGGAAAATACACAACTATACCAAAATAGCTCAAATGTACACGCCCACACTCCTCATTCGCGCGGGTACACGTTTCTTTATTTAAAGTCTGTTTCGTCTTGGACTTTCATTATTTTTTTTTTTCATCTGCTTTTCTCTCTCGAAATCTCACAATAAATTCTTCTTACTCCTTTATGAACACAAACTTCTTCCATTTTTATTTATTTATTCTTTTACTATCTAATTTCATTTTCCACTTCTTTTGCTCTCCTCCTTCCTCTGAACGCTGCCGGCGAGACCACCAAGACGTCGCCGACGTCGTTCGGCAGTCTCCAGCGTCACTGGTGTAGCAGCGACGATGGGCGGTGACATCAGTGCCTTCTCGTGTCGCCGCCACTGAAGTTGCCGTTACCAAGGGCGCCATTATGGCTACTGCTGCTGCTGCTTGCTTCTGATGATGCAAGACGACGTCGCTGAGAGAAAGGCGGCAGAGATTGAGAAAATGAAAAGAAGAAGAAAGTCGATGCGAGTGTTTTGCATAAGAAGAATGGTTCGATTATCAACGATATGTATGTTGTTGCTTACGATTGTGATGATGATCGTACAGCGCGTTCTCTTTCGACTTGCGCCTGATGATGAACAGTAATAAGATGATTATGTGCTTACGGGGCTTTCCCAAATAAACGATGACGACATTTAACGAGCATGCGCAAACGAGCCATCCTTTCTGTATGAAGAGCACTACGTACGCCTTTGTGTTAATATATGTGCGCACACGTCCTCTAAAGATGTGTTTTTCACATATAGACATTGCGTGTATGCACTTTAGCTTGTGTGTGTCTCTATATATGTGTTTTGTTTGTGTGTGTATGTGCGTGTTTGTGTGTGTGTGTGTGTGTGTGAGAGAGAGAGAGAGAGAGAGAGAGAGAGTATGTTCTTTCATCGCTAATGCTGGTTTGACAGTATTTTGCATGAAATACAAGTGCCGTTTGGAACAATCATGCCGGCTCGAATTTTTCAAGTATTGAATAAATCATCTTCTTTTTCAGTGTGCCGTGTCCCTTCAGAATGTGGGAAGTCATGGCTCTCCACATTTTATTGTCCTTTGTAGCGCTTAGTAAAGCTTGTCTTTTTGCTATATTTCCTAATCCCAGTTCTACCAATCATTTACAAAAGCTCATTAAGCAGGGTTAGACGCTGTTTTCATCTGTCCCCCCCCTCTTTGTTACGACGGCCATCATAACAACCCACGGACAAAACACCCCCCTACACACATATACATATATATATATATATATATATATATATATATATATATATATATTGTGTATATTTAGGCAACAATTTTTCATTGATGCATGTTTCATTAAATAATATAGACAAGTTTTGTCTATTTATTTTAAGTTCCTTTCGTATTGTCTGATAAGTTTAATAACATTATCATTGAAAGACGAAAGGAAATCACCATATTGATACATGTTTAAATCCAATGTAAGCTTTCGGCTTACATAAGATGACAATTACATTTCAATATATCAAACAATGCACGAACGAAACAATAGTCTGTTTTTGTTTGCATGGAAGATTTCCAAGCAATGACAAATTCGTGTATACGAGACGCGGAAGCGAAAATCGCATCGCAGCTCGTGACGTCACACATGACCACGCGCGAGTGAAAACGAGAAGTATTAAGTATGGAAGCCGTTGGTATAAACCAATGGCTTCTGTTATGAATTATAGGCATTTAAGAATATTTGTGGAGATTTCGTAGTTTATTTTGTTCAGGTTAGGTTTTAACTGTTTTATGTATATAGCTTCAAATTTTTTTAGTTTTTGTTTATTGTCTTCATGTTTAAGTATAGTTGTGTCTTCAGGATTTTCCGGAATTGTGTATGCGGCCAGGCATATTGTTTTAAATGCCTAAAAATGTTAGAGTTATCATTCAAATGTAGTGTCAAGCTAGGATTAAAACATGTATCAATATGGTGATTTCCTTTCGTCTTTCAATGATAATGTTATTAAGCTTATCAGACAATATGAAAGGAACTTACTTAAAATAGACAAAACTTGTCTATATTATCTAATGAAACATGCATCAATATATATATATATATATATATATATATATATATATATATATATATATATGGGACTTAATTTCTCCTGATTGAATCTTCCAGTTTGATAATGATCTTAAACACACTGCAAAATCTACAAAGGAATGGTTTGCTGAAAATAATGTAAATATCCTGAAATGGCCAAGTCAGTCCCTAGATTTAAACCCACTCGAGAATCTGTGGTGTTATTTGAAAATTCAAATCCAATCGAGAGCTCCAAGAAACATCCTGGATCTGAAGACCATATGCGAAGAAAGAATGGAACAAAATACCAAGTAAAATTTGCAAATCATTGAGAACTACAAGGAGAGGTTGGTTGCTGTAGAAGTGAATAATGGCTGTTCTACAAATTATTAAATGAAGATTATGGATTCTTTGTTGTATTGTACGAATACTTTTTCACTCAATTAAATGGATAAACGGGATTTTTTCTATTATATCACTTTTTCCGTTTTCTATGCATATTTAGTTATTATGCATCTATGTTACAGTTAATTATATGAAACGTGTGCTTATTTATTAGTTGGAAATACAATGAATTAAAAATTTGTATATGTACAAATATTTGTTTTCCCCAACTATATATCTATCTGTCTCCCTCTCTCTCTTTCTCTCTCTCTCTCTATATATATATATACATATATGTTTATCTATCTATATATATATATATATATAGAGAGAGAGAGAGAGAGAGAGACTTATATATATATATATGTATATATATATTTGAGTGTATATATATATATATATATATATATATATATATATATATTTTATATATATATATATATATATATATATATATATATATATATATATATATATATATATATATATATATATATACAAGCTTAATAAACGTTCCTGTTCGGATAATCATACCAGGAAATGTTCTGAAAATGTTCCTCGGTGATACGTGTCTTGATTTTCAGGACTTCGATTATCTGAACGACAAAGAAAGAGAAAAACTGAAATCCTACAAACCCTTTTCAATTATCCAAACTAAACCTAAAATTTTTAAGTTTCATCTCAAACAAACGCATTGAGAATTCAGAAAACCGTATCTCACGTTTGAAAAAAAGACAAAAATCAGTTCAATTAATTCCTGTTAATTTCCTAGTTTTTTTTAGTTTTTTTTTCTTTTGTTTTATTTTTTGTTTTGTTTTCATACAAAGAACATACATTTAAATTATAAGACCTTTTGGTCACGCCAGGATTATGGGTGACGCAACTCTCAAGTGCGTACGACACGCGTAAATTATGCCTCAATAGGAAATGGTAATGTCTTTTGCTTTCCCCAGCACGTAGCAAAGTCATACATTTACTTTAATCTCGTCAGAAACAGACCAAAATGGAGAAATTCTTTCATTAAAAATAATAAACCTTTTGAAATCTTTGTAAAAAGTTTGATGATGTATTTGTAAAATTTATATCACAAAAAGACATTTTGTTTTCTCATATATTTTTTTCGATACTTTAGGTATTCAATTATCGGGAATTTCTACAGTTTTTCAAATTTTTTCGATAATTTAGTTATTCAATTATCCGGAATTTGTACATTTTTTTCTATAATTTAGGCATTCAATTATCCGGAATTTTAAATTTTTTCCGTTAATTTAAGTTATCCGGGATTTTTACGGAACTATTGCTGGAGACGTAAATTAGAGTTTCTGGAGTGCACATCTGTGTTAGTGTAGAGACAAGAAATTTTCTCTATTTTTGATTGTTCAATTTCCCGAGTCGCACTGGCGTCTAGAAATAAAAGTTTAAATTTACATTTCATTAGGCTTCTTATATTATAAACAGGTCTTTTTTAAACGCATCTACTTGCACATGCCCCTTTAGTATACTGCGTGCATCTGATAGTCGTGTATCTACATGCGATGTCTTCTTGTGTGTCTGCCGATCTGTAAACTCTCCTCTCCAGATCTCCTCTCCAGATCCACAATGTCCAATCCTGGATCCCGAGCTATGGTGCCGGGGAAAGTCAATTTTCGCGAGAAGACACTTCTAGAAGGATTCCATAAGAATAAGGATGAGACGATTTCCCTGTCCGCTCGGTGACAGTGGCCGGCAAACTGTAATCGTTTTTGTTTGAGCTGAAGAGAGGTTGGTCTCGGTTCTCCGTAAATTTTGTTAAGCGTTGCATGGGATCTCCAGCTGATGTTCTGGGGTTTTCTGAGTAGATATGCAGATGTTCCATCCAGTCGTCTTTCAAGACGAACAGATAATGTCGAAGTTTCTGATCCAGACAGTAGAACTGGTTCAATCAATGTTCGAAAGGTTTGGACTTTTAAGGAGGACGGGCGATTCGAGCGCCTAATTTTGTGCAATTTGTTATATTCTTCCCAGGCAAGGACTTTGTAAATAATTTAACCATACCGGTCCTTGTATTTGGTACAGAAGATTATGTATTTAAGTAAATATGTACGCAGACAGAACTATTAGCGGGGACGTAGATTAGAGTTTTTGGAATATATGTCTGTATCGTTGTAGAGACAAGAAGTTTTGTCTATTTTTGACTGCTCAATTTCCCGAGTCGTGTCGGCATCTAGGAGTAAAAGCCTAAATTTATATTTGCATTTGTTATATACAGTTCTTTTTTAAAAACGTATCTACTTGGACATGCCCCGAGAGTATTAATGTGTGCGTCTGATAGTCGTGGATCTACATGTGATGTCTTGTTGTGTGTCTGCTCTCCTCTTTGTAAATGTAATAACTTACAGTTACGCAAAATGGAGAAAAAATTACCTCGGCTGTCTCACACATTATATTTAGGAATGTTTTTTTAATTTAAAAATGATTATAAGTCTTTTATTTTATTTTTATTCAATTTATTTTATTTTTTTCCCCGGCATCTAGTCCAAACTATTTTTTGTACGGATCTTTTGTTGTTGACTGAAAAATATCGAAGAAATGTGGCATTAACGAAGTTCGATAGAACCGCTAAGCTTCTTTCTGGCGATTTTTTTTTAAAGGAGCTTGTGTTTTCGATTCTGTAAACGTGTTGAAATTTCGACTCAATCTTCTGTCCAATTCTTCCGCATCCAAAAATTCCAAACGAATTATGCTGTCAATATTTTAACGACATAGCCGTCTAGAACTGAGGTATCGAAAAAGAACAATTTTTTTGTCAAATCTGAATCTCTTTTTTTATCATTCTTCTGTCTTTCATGCCGGATTCTTTGAAATGATAAATCATGATTATTATATGGTTCTGTATTCGGACCAGCATGCTTATCTTGGTTGATATACTCACAATGTTTTGACCGTTGTATCCTCCGGCCCTCATAAGGCGGCTGTCATCGTACAAGACGGACATAATGCTTCGAATAGTAAAGCATATAATAATAATAACATCTCATCTAAAAACAAAAATCGAGAAAGATGACCTAAATTTACATTTGAATTTCTCTGTATCTGACATTATGAAGTTCTACAAAGCCCAGCTAGTGGTGCATCTGATTGTCGTGTATCCCCAGTTAAAAAGATGCGTCTATTCTCATGTGTAATGTCTAATATTTGTGAATATATTAACTTACAGTTACGCAAAATAGAAAAAAATATACCTCGGTGTTCCTGCACATTAATTTTAAGGATTGTCTTCTTTTTTTTTTTAAATGATTATGCGTTTTTTTTTTTATTCCCCAACATCAAATTCAAATTATTTTCGTGTAGATGGTTATAATTTTGGCCGGAAAATACAAAATAAACCCGGAATTAACCAATTTATATATGGAATCGTCAATCTGAGTTCAAATTCCTCACTATAATTTTTCAGGCGTTCCGTGTAGGAGGCTTGCACAGCATTGCCCTCGCTATCTTTCATGACTAAAATTACGGTCAAATAATAAAGGATGGTACAAAAAGTTTATAACTTAATTCTTCGTGATTGTAAATCCTGAGTTTCAAGCTTTGAATGAATTACATTTCTTCAAAAGCGGAACATCTCTAAGATTTCATAATGAAAGAATTTTTTATTAACTCCTTTTGCTTTATGAGTAGAAATGTTGATTCTTGAATGACTCGGGTTGGTACCAATTTGTTATCTTCAAGTAACAAGCCTCTGAGCTGGCATCTAGTTCTCGAGCGGATCAACTCAAGCAGGAAATATCATCTTGACCTTAATAATTTCTTAAACTGTTAGATTACTTCCCCCTGATGATAATCACAATCGACGAGATTTTGAATTACCACCCCTGAGGATTGTTGCACGCAGCGCGAGACTTGAAAGAATCCACCTCTTTCTCCGTGACTTTCATAGCAAAAAAAAAAACGTAAGTACTCAAATACAAACACTGAAGGTTGCTTTGAACGATTTCACATTTCATTTCTCATTTTACCTTTTGTAAAATGCCCTATGAATATATTTCTTAATATTCCTTTGTTCAAAATCTAAGTCTTACTTTTCCATTGGATTTACACGAGTCCAACAAAAATTGCTTGGTGAAAAATGCACCAGAGCATATCAAATCTCATCAACAGTACTAATGTTTATTCAACACAAAGACCAAGAGCCAATCAAGGTAGAGGATTACTGTGCGGTGTTGTATGAGCATAAAAAAAGGCAAAAGGTCCAGTTCCAGAGGTTGTGTACGAAGATGACGATTAACCCAAGACTTGAAATGGTAAAGGTTGTAGTGATAGAGAAAACATCCTGCCGGGAGTCTATTTCACAAACCTGCAATTCATTGCAAGAAATTGTCTGAGTGGAACTTACTCCTTACTAATGGAATACAATGTGGATGATTCATCCTTATGTACGTGACATGGTCGGTCCCAGCTGCAGTAGTTAGGGCTGGTGGAACCAAGGAAACACTTGCCCTGAAAATATCAATAAGCGAGGGGCTTGCTAAATTTTATCTGTGAGAAAAGGGGTAGTAGGGTGGAAATAATTAATTACGCACAATGCCGCGGAGACGTTTTAGAATTGTGTCAAGAATGTAGTTAAGGATTGTGTAGCTGATATGACAGCAATACTTCATTTTTGGTTTGATCTGGCTTTTATAATTAGTGTAGCAGAGGGAGTCAGATACTTACTGGAATGGTACAATGAACCGACCATTTTCCCACCATCTTTAGCAACAGATCGTATATATGAGTGTCACTTGAAGCCTGAACCCATCAGTATTACTGTATATGGTATTAAAAAAAACTGCCCCCGTGACAACCATCATAGCAAAGGGAGTCAGATACTTGCTGGTGCGGTATAATGAACCGACCATTTTCCCACCATCTTTAGCAATAGATCGTATATATGAGTGTCACTTGAGATGAGCTTATATTCCAACAGATACACATGATTAGGCACCTCGCGAGAATACCCATCCATCATGATAGGTGCACGTTCACGGTCTTTTGAAAAAGGCATGAATCTAACTCCCCTACCCCCAGTTAAAGATAAAATAGCATCGCACTCTGAAATCTGAAGATATTTTTTCTTTAGATCGAGTTTTCCGCGGGTTGTAATAACAAAATGTGCGTACTATCCAATGATTCTTTAGATTATGATGCGATTTCCAGCATACGTAGACTGTTTTCATACTTGTATTTTCTTTAAACCAATAGAATAAAGAAATCTGGGACATGTAACAAGGAAATAAGGTTTGGAAAATCTGATACTCACTGGGCATATTGAAACAAAAGGGTCAGAGTTAATTAGCGAGTAACCTGCTTAAGAGCATATATAAAGGGATGTCAGAGCATAAAGAGAGAGAGAGAGAGAGATAGTAAGCCGTCAAAAGTTGCTTAGGGCTACAGGAAGTTGTAGAGAGCTATAATCGCCCACGTCCTGAGGAAATACGGCACATAAAAAAGAAGGTGTGTTAATAATGTTCCCCTCCCCCACATAAACATAGAGTCGAATAAATATCAAATCAGCCTCCCTAGCAATGGAGATCTCACACGTTTCGTTTTATTAAAATGACTTTGATCCCATCTATCGGACAATCTAAGCAGTCGAACTGCATTTCTCTTTTTAGGAGTATTTTGCCTGGAGATATTTGTCTTTTATTTAGATCGAGTGGTTCGAGGTTGTTATAAATAACTAAGTTCAGGTAATATCCAGTCAATTTTCTGGGGAGATAATTTGGAACCCATTTCTAATTTAGCAAGTATCCTGGATTTGATCTTTGCGTCCTTATTAGAAGTTGAACCTTGTACGAATATCAGGCATTTAATAAATCAGGAGTTAATTAATTTAACTTGAACTTTTCACAAAATCTCCATCGTCGGGATTTACAAAGTTTAGACATCGTGTATTAAATAATGAATTCCAATCACCAAAATTTTTTGATACTGTTAGACCAATTGCATCAAAATTTCTCTCTCCTGTTTTTTTGGTGAGGGGGGCGGGGGCAAAATATAATTCACATATTTTTCATGTTCCGCAGGGGACGAATAATGAAAAACGAACTTTCTTTTCATCGTTCCACTGTGAACAATCCCTTTTGAAGATTCAAAGTCCAATGATTTATCAGAGGGTGATGCTACAATAATAATCACGGCTAAAAAGCAAGAACGACAGACAACTGGACAAACACGTAACTCTCTTCTACTGCCATTGAAGAAATATTTGGTCTTTTTGGCATTCGAGTGTTGTTTTTATAAGATTATTTTATATAAATCAATAGAAAAAATCGATATAGAAATCGATCGATCTGATAAATCGGCAAGTGTTAGCATAGACAGAAAATACACCAATATTCTGATACTATAAAATACATCGTTATAACTCGTTTGCTAGCCAATCGGATATTTACGGAATATAACCAAATCAGTGCCAATAGTCACATTAATGTCGACCATATCGTTTTCTTCAACTTACTACCAACTGCTTGAGCCATAGAGTCACGATGAATACTCCCTTACCGATAGTTAAATGAACCCGATTGGAATCTAGAGCTTGGCCGATATATAGGGAAAAAATGAGACATACAAACGAGTAAATGGAGTCCATTGTCTCCATATCTACTTATTTACTAACGTCAGAACACATAATGCTTCTATAAAACTTGACATTTGTCTCTACCTACCCTGATGATGACTTTAAAAAAAGTCGAAAGCTTGGACCATATTTCTTGTACTTTTCTTCCAGCCAGAAAAATCCAAATGATGGCCTGTTGCCTAAAAATGTTTGATATATATATATATATATATATATATATATATATATATATATATATATATATATATATATATATATATATATATATATATATAAGATATGTGGTGCAGTTCATTTTAGATTACAAAAAATTATATTCTTGATAACATTTTTTAAAAAATATTTCGATCCGCCTTATATTTTTTTGTCTCAGATGCTACCTGAATATTACCAAAAACAAAATAATTTTCATGCGCGAAGATGACTGAATGTACAGTCGAAAGTATTTGCGTATTAAAGTAAGACATTATACACCTTATAATTTTAAAAAAAAAACAAGGATCATAACATTCATCAAGTGAATAGTAAGTTAATGCATCTTTAAAATTTTGATAGCAAAGGGATTTCGCCATTTTATATCATTAACTTTACTAATTTACTTTTTGTATGAATGATTCATTGTAATGCATATATATATATATATATATATATATATATATATATATATATATATATATATATATATAAAAATATAATTTTTTATGTCAAATGTGAGATCAGCTACCAATCTCTGGTCATCTAGGGTTTGGATACTCTGAAGCTAGGCTAAAGATATAAACAAATGGATTGTGCAATGGATAACAACAAAGATGAAGATAGCCAGAACGATAGATAGATAGATAGATAGATAGATTACAGACTTAGATAGATAGATACAAACTTAGATAGATAGATAGATAGATAGATAGATAGATAGATAGATAGATAGATAGATAGATAGAAACAGACAGCACATGTACTACACTGATCCTAAGCAAAGGTTCGACATTATGAGCGGAGTTATAGATTACATTCACTCTGATCCTAGGAAGATATTCCAATTCATACAGAAATAAACTCCATTTTTTACGAGTGCAATGCCACTCTTTATACATAAAAAATAAACTATGTTTATTTCGGCAGTAAATGTTCTTTGCGGCAAATATTATTAAAGACAACAGACATTTTGTGTCGATTAATTTTCTTCCGAAATGAACTTGAGACAATTTCTGACGGGATTCCCTCCCTTGTCTGAGAAAGGATCATTCGTCATTTGGGAATGCTAATCAGTAAACTTAATCGACACTAAATATTTGTTGTCTTTAATAATACTTGTCTTAAATAGCATTTTCTGTCTAAATACACAGAATATATTTATGTTCTTTGTGTTTACGGGTAGACATGGAACTGATGATGATGATGAGACTAGTTGTCATGTCAAGGCAAGAGAGCCCAGTTTGCCCTATTTAACCCATAGCTGGAGAAAAATGAAGTCATGCCTCTTCCAAGGGCATTAGCATAAAGTGAACGAAACAGAATTGAGATGATAGTTGTTACACTATCCATGATTTCTTTTAGATTGAAATATACGAGGGTCATTCAATAAATAAGGTGAATTTTTCGGTATAAGAACTTCTAATACAGATAGAAGCTTACTTTTTTTTCAACGTAGTCTCCCAGCATTGTCACACACTTTTCCCATCTGTGCACAAGCTTCCGTATTCCCTCAGCGTAAAAATATTTGGACTGATGTCTCAGCCAGTCGCTCACAACACTTTTGACTTCATCGTCACTTTTAAACTTCGTGCCTCTCGTGAACGCTTTCAAGGGACCAAACAGGTGAAAGTCTGAAGGGGCAAGGTCTGGGGATGAGGGAGCAGTTACCAGCCCAGCTCGTTGATGGTCTGCACCGTTTGGGCTGCTGTGTGAGGCCTTGCGTTGTCATGATGCAAGATGGCTCCTTCTGACTGATGACCCCTGCGTTTGTTCTTTATGTCTTTCAAAGTCCTGGCAATGTCATCCACTGTCACCCTTCTGTCAGACTGAATGAGGTCATTGACTGATTCGATCACCTCAGGAGACCTCAGTCCTGTCTTCATCCTCAACACTGCTCCGTCCTTCTTGAAACAATTTAGCCCACTTGTAGACATTTTTTGGCTGAAACATGTGGCACCATACACAGTTGACATTCTCCTATGAATTTCAACTGGTTTGCACCCTTCAGCAACCAAAAACTTGATAACTGACCACTGTTCAATCCTGGAGCATGCTTCTTGGTCGGCCATCTTTGTTAATCGCCAAAACTCTCGAAGTTTTTTTTTAATCTGCAAAAGAAATGAAATCCATGTGAAAAAGAAGTAAAACAAAAAAATAAATAAATAAAAAAGAGTAAGCTTCTATCTGTATTAGAAGTCCTTATACCGAAAAATTCAACTTATTTATTGAATGACCCTCGTATAATAGTGATTGTCGCAAGGGTGTTAGATTAGATTACAAGTACTGAATGAGGTTACATTTGAAAACTAAATGGTACTAAATTTTAAAGTGACTTTCTCCGAGTGAAAATATTTATATTAATAATCATCGGTTGACTGAATGGGTGTGGTCACGAGATCACTGCACAAGTGAGTACTTGACCGCCTCCCTCCATGTACCTGGGTTGCGTGCCAATGTTTGAGTATCTGTGGATGATCTTCCTGTCGAGTTAGCGACGCTGTCAACCCATTTTTACCCCCGTCGCTTTTACTTCTCCCTAAGATGGAACATTTGTGAACCTTTGTGAAATCGGCTATAAAATCTACATCCCTTTGAATATCTTGTTCGACTTTTGATAAATAAATCTTTTATTCTTCAAAATGAAGTCTATTTAATTTCGTTTGCTTGGTACATGGAGTTACTCAGATATTCACATTTAAATTATGCCAATTTTTTAGGACACCCTCTATATGCCGGGCGTACTTGAACTTGTGGTACTGGAAAGATATAAAACTGCAATCTCTTGATCATTTTGGTGTCAGCATTGCTATGAAAATGCAGAGATGGATCTTCAAAAGACCCGCGGTGACGGAGAAGAGGCGATCTGTGTAGACTTGACAAGTTGGGAGCAGTCTTTTCGTCAGCCCCCCCAAAAAGTTGAGGGGAACCAGTTCAATTGAGTTACATGTTCACTGCAGCTCAATATAAATTTGACGAGATGATCTTTTCCTCCAAAAACACGCAATCTCTCTCTCTCTCTCTCTCTCTCTCTCTCTCTCTCTCTCTCTCTATATATATATATATATATATATATATATATATATATATATATACTCAATTCCGGAAAATCCTTGTTGATAACACAATTATACTTAAACATGAAAACAATAAACAAAAATTAAAAATCCTTGAAGCTATATACATAAAACAGTTGAAACTTAACCTGAACAAAATAAACTATGAAATCTCCACAAATATTCTTAAATGCCTATAATTTATAGCAGAAGCCATTGGTTTATGCCAACGGCTTCCCATACTTCTCATTTTTCAGTCTCGCGTGGTCATGTGTGACGTCACGAGCTGCGACGCTATTTTCGCTTCCTTGTCTCGTATATACGTGTATGTCCTTATTTTGAGCTTATTCAAGGATCAAGGGCGGACTATTATCATTTTATTTTCGTCTGTGTGTTGTTTAATTTATTGAAATTGTCATCTTTGATAATGGCTTATGTAAGCCGAATGCTTATATTGGATTTAAACACATGTATCAATATGGTGATTTCCTTTCGTCATTCAACGATAGTAATTAAGCTTATCAGACAATATGAAAGGAACTTACTTAAAATAAATAGACAAAACATATATGTATATATATATATATATATATATATATATATATATGGTGTAACCCGGATATAAGAGAAACCCGGATATAAGAGATATTTTCTCTGGTCCCAAATTAGAGCCATACTTACCTAAACAAAATAGACCAAACCCGGATATAAAAGAAACCCCGGATATAAGAGACTTCGTATCCGGTCCCGACAACTCTCTTATATCCGGGTCACACTGTATATACCGGGCGTAACTGCAAAATTGTCCAAATGATGTAACAGCATAATTGTCCATACCACAAAATGTTTAATATCTAAGAATCCACTAAAGTAATTGAGTTTCTTTTTTCCAGGTTTTCAGATAAGACGTTTAGCTATCTTGACACCATTTGTCGTAAGAATCACTGAAAAATCATTTGAGTTATTCAGAAAGAGAACAGGTCAAAATAGTTTTCTGTCAGCCCCACTGTCTTCCTAACTGAGTAATGGTGAGAGGAAAAAGATCAGTCAGGCCTTCAGTAATGGTGCCAACATCCATACTCTGGTTTCCATCTTGAAAGTCCATTCAAGAACCATCAAGAGAGCGGTGAATAAGTTTTAAAAAGTGGGAATAGGAAAACTGGATTAGGAGGTCACAACAGCAAGAGGGATCATCATTTTAACTTAAGGCTAAATATAATCTTATTCTTCAAAATAGAGTTCAATAGTGGAGAATTCCAGTAAGATATCTTTAATCATTTTTAAGATACAATGGTTCAAAGCTTAATCTAACAATTGGACAATTTTGCTGTTAAATAGATTAAATCCGAAATATTTATTTGTTTTAAACGTTATTTTTAAACGGATACTCATATTTGAGTAGATGCCCTGTTGAGGCAACATTTGGAAGAGATGGAATAACAAATTGGAACAACCAATATTTGTGGGTGGATCGGAATCCCCATGGTACAATACAGGGTAGACACCAGCATCAGTTTACGATTAATGCGTGTGCTGAAATTGTAGGTGACTGCCTGGTAGGTCCATATCTTCTCCCAGCACGTCTTACAAGAGATGTCTACAGGGACTTTATTTCGAACACACTTCCAGATCTGCCAGAGGATGTACCTTTGTGAGTTCAATCCCAGGGTCGTGTACTTGGACTCAGTTTGACCAAGAGGCGATCAATAACTGACCAGTATTAATAAAAAAAAATATCCTCTAAACATCATCAGAGAACAGTCGAAAGTAGAATGAAGCGAAGTCCTCATAGCGATGCCATGTTTATGCGTGTCTGCGTGTGTCTCTCTGTGCAAGAAGACAAGTCGTTCGTCACAATACTGGTGTGTACATACATACATTCAAAATAATGGATGATCAGGCCATAATTTTTCTAACAAGATCTCTCGAATATTCAGGCCGGTAGGTGCAAATAAATAAATATACTGTGAGTGCGTGTGTGCGCGCTCGCATGTATGTGTGTGTGTGTGTGTGTGTGTGTGTGTGTGTGTGTGTGTGTGTGTGTGTGTGTGTGTGTGTGTGTAATGAGGTCTGTCTATAAAGGAATGGGTCCTGTGTCACAAACAATTTATTTAACATTAGAAAAAATGCAAAATTCTCAAAATATTGGTCATCGTTAAATTGTAATAAGCCTTTCCATTTATGACTAGTAATATGGTTATTACTTTATAACAATATCACACAACCTTTGAAAAGTAAGACAGAACTTTAAAAGATTTAAAACTTTAGAAATTATTATAATTAATTTTTTTTTAAATGAAAAATTCTTGTAAAAATTCATTATTCATAGAATTTTTTAAGACAATAGTGTCCTTAATACATCTTATTCATATAAACAATTGAAAGCTTTTCTAATGAAATAATGTCTTAGTTTTATCTCATATTTTATTTTTATGAATCAGAGCAGATTTTCCACCGCTGAATGCAAAAAAAAAGATTTTCACAAAAATTTCGAACGTTCTAAAAGAGGATCCCAAAATATAATTCAATTTAATACAGAGTGACCCCAAAAAACGGGAACTTTTTAACAATCCAATAAAACCAAGAGTGATGGAAGAAAAATATTTAATTCATAGTAATTGAAACCTTAAAACATGCCACTTAAGAAACAATGATGGAATTTTCATTTTTTTTAAATTAGTCGTGTAGATGGCGTCCTCTTGTACGAGTGCATTCTTGAAATCTGCTGTTGAGATTCCTCATTGACTGCTGCAACATCTCAGCTGGGATACTGGGAATTTCATTCTCGTTACTAAAATGGCGAAATGTTTACTTGCTCAAGGTCACTGTCTCGCAGTGTTGCCACTTGCTCATGTCTGGCAATACGCACTTCAAAAATTCCCGTTTTTTGGGGTCACCCTGTATAATATAATTCCTTTTAATAATAACAAAGATTATTATGATAAAACTATATTTGTAAATTTGGGGCATTTTTTCATCACGGTATGCTAATTTTTGGGGGAATCAGTAGAAGTACCTATATATATACACTTTAAAGAATAGTAATTGTTGGTTATTGGAATTTACTCCGTATATACCAATCCCAAACTTGTATATATATATATATATATATATATATATATATATATATATATATATATATATATATATATTGTGATGTCAACGAACACTTGTTGCCACTTTTGCAATGCCAACGAATACACGTTGTCACTTTCGTAATGCTCGTTGTAGCAGACATTTTGTAATCGCAGATTGCAACTATAGCAACGCCGTTGAACAATACTGGTATCAGACGCCTTCGAATATCACTCACACAAATAGTACTCGCTCGAATATAGTGATAGTATAGTGATCCGAAAGAGAAATAGTATAGTGAATAGAGAAGAGCGGTCTGTATAGTAAAAGAGGATAGAGTAGAAATAGCGATCCGTATAGTATAGAGGATAGGCTAGAAATAGAGATCGTTAGTCGTCAACTACTTCCTACGTTTTCTCTATGGTCACGTGGTCTACTTAATTCAATAATGGGATCGCCTGTATTTGCTCAATGGCGATCTATGTTCAAACACAAGTGTCGGAAGCGACACTTCATTACTATATATATATATATATATATATATATATATATATATATATATATATATATATATGAATAATGAAAATGTAAAATTTGCCACTTAGCATATTCATATTATACTGCTTACCTTAAATGTCCTTTCTTTCAGATTTCCACTGACTGGCAGCATTTCTAGGTTCACACTATCTTTGTTATCGCTACATATAAAAAAGAGACAGGCAGGCAGACAGACAGACAGAAAGAAGGACAAAAACGGAGAGAGATACTAAAAAGACATTCTTTCCTTTGTCGATACATATATATATATATATATATATATATATATATATATATATATATATATATATATATAATTATTGTCATCCACAGACAGACTGTTTCGCTGTATCACAGCTCTTCAGTGTGGCTAGACGTCCGGTTGCCTTTAGCTAGGATCGAAACCCAACTGAATACATATATATATATATATATATATATATATATATATATATATATATATATATATAGTGATTTTCCAAGCGTAGCTTAGATGTGGCACAAGGCCGAAAGTAAGAGGTACCCAGTGAGGACCGAACTCACTACTCAGTCGTAATTATTCTAGCGAGACAAGCCC
Source organism: Acanthosepion esculentum (assembly GCA_964036315.1). Taxonomy (NCBI): domain Eukaryota; kingdom Metazoa; phylum Mollusca; class Cephalopoda; order Sepiida; family Sepiidae; genus Acanthosepion; species Acanthosepion esculentum. The sequence goes on along the minus strand of OZ038499.1, from coordinate 105,329,307 downwards.
GCTAACCATTACACCGCCTATATATGATATTAGCTCTCGATAAATAATTTAATCGGTCAAGCACTGTGGGGAGTAAGGGACGAATTTTTAAACAGTCACTATTACTACTGATAATGCAAGACTCTCCTACCAAAGATTGAATGACTGGTGTGTTTATAAAAAAATAGATACGCAAATGTTTGCCATTTTCTCCGCCGAGCGTCGATGGCCGACGGATTAGAATCTCCGACTGATACTGAGTTGGTCGGTGTTCTGTCCCGGCCTGAAGCGATGGGGTGTCTAGCCGCTGTGATGAGCTGCGAAACAGTGGATGTCTCTCTCTCTCTCTCTATATATATATATATGTATATATATATATATATATATATATATATGCACGTTTCCATAAACCAATTATGACATTTTCAAAATCGTCGTAAATATATAAAAAAAAGAATTCATTTTTTGCTGTCAAAAGTTTATCATAAAATCGGGAATTAATTACAAAAATTAAGAAAGAAATTCAATATTAATTATAGGTTTTGAAAAAATTATTATTAATTATAGGAATATAAAAAGACGATATTAATTATAGGAATATAAAAAGACGATATTAATTATAGGAATATGAAGACGATATTAATTATAGGCTTATAAAAAGACGATATTAATTATAGGCTTATAAAAAGACGATATTAATTATAGGAATATAAAAAGACAATAATAATTATAGGAATATAAAATGAATTCAGTATAAAATACGGTTTGAACTTATAATCCATTAATCTCCTACGTCACATTTGGATTAATGGATTAATGTCGAAGATAAGCCAAAATTTTTACGGATTATTTTTTCATTGTAATTTTTTCTTTAATTTATATTCATTTAATTATTACAGACTCACCTTTTATATTTGATCTGAAGTAATCGGAATTTCTCATATTTATTTATACAAATTATTCTTTACACCTGTTTACTTAATTAGTCAAATTTACTGCTTTTTATCACATCGTCAGATTTAGTTACAGTCTCCAGCTGTTAAATATGCAGTGCGTGTTTGCTGTGTTTTGACTAACAAGAGATTTCTTAAATGATTGTTTCACATGAAAACAAGGTTTTATTCAGATATTTAAATTAAATAATTTTATTGGCCTTTTATTTTATTTTTCTTTGGCGCCAACATCATTATGTCATTTGAAGAAAAGGGCTGAAAGAATCAAACGAATTTAATATGACTTTTACGCTTAATCAAATGTAATTCTGCATAGATTTTTTTATAAATTTAGTACTTTTTACATTTAGTTCTTTTCTCTTGTTTTAACTTCTCTGTATCTGTCCTCTTCTTCGTTTTCTTCTTCCTCTTTCTTTTCTCCTTATTTTTCACCCCCCCCTTTCCCTTTTCAATTGTAGCATTTATTCATTTACTACCTGTGTCTGTAATTTGTGAATTCACAGGTCAAATTTATTAAACAAATTCGGCAAAACTTTCATCCGCTTTTATCATTACACGCTGTATTTCTACGCATGCGTATGTACAATACGCATGCGCGCCTATAAATACATCCCCAATTATTTGTAAAGAAAAATATTTAGAGAAAACAGAATAAAATCCAACTGATAATTCATCTGTAATGATAAATCTGAGATTTAAATGGTGCAAAAAAAAAAAACTTTTATTATCTCGAGAAACACAAGTATAACAGAGAAAGAAAAAATTTACTTACCTGAGACTTTAACCAGAAAAATCTTGTTCCCCAAAATACCATTAATCCGATCCGGCAGAAAGTAAGAAAGAAAAAAATACGAGGGCAAAAGAAACTTCAGTTCATTTGAGCTTATATTTTGTATATGTTGATAAATTCTCTTTCACACCATCTCGTTTTTATTTTCCTAGAGTTTAAACTCCGGTATATGCTGACGTATAAGGCGACTGGGCCTATAAGACGACCCCCAAATTTTCAAGTTAAAATGTAGGTTTCGGGCTATATTCGCCGAACAAGACTCACCCTCCACAAATCGTATTTTAAAATGTATTGAATTTATTAAATAAATTCAGTATTTATCTACACTCTTTTCACTCAAATTCTAATGAAAAAATAGCGGGGAGACATTGTCAATCACAATCTACAGAGTGTTCCAAAAGTTGCATTACCATTGATAAACTTGTAAATTTTATATTTATTTACCAAATGGAATCATGTCTTTGTATGGCAATTTACTAAGCTTAACTTAGATGTGGCATAAGGCATGGAGCATTTAGCGAGATGCTCACTAATCATTAGTAATAGATCTAGCGATACAAGCTTGTTAACCATTACATTACGTCAAGCGCCTTTACTGATTTTCTAAGCTTAGGTTAGATGTGACTCAAGACCGAAAGTATGGGGCGCCCAGTGAGGATCGAACTCACTATCCAATCGTAACTTTTTTAGCGAGACTAGCTTGCTAACCATTACGCCACACCGAGGTGTCCAAATTGTCTCTGTATGTGACAATATATTATTAAGAAATTTTATTGGTCGAATTATGGAAGCTGATGTCATGCAAATTTTCCTTGGTTACTATTTCACAATTGTATGTTTTCTGCCAATTGTTGCGTGACTTTTGGAACACCCTGTAAAATCGTGATTGGGCGCTGCGTTTTCGATAGGCTATGATGGTAGCCTGAATGACAATTCCCCGTTAACAATCCACTCCTTCCACTGTTCTCGAATGCGATCTTTAAACGACTTGTTGAGACGCACATCCAGTTGTGTTTTTGCTCAACATCGTTGATAAAATGAGGCGACACATTGTCAATTACCTCCCACAATCTACACTTACCGATACCCCGACTATAACCTACTGATAAATTTGCTGTTGCCCGGTAATGATAGCAAGATCGCCCATCCTAACAAGTTACCCTAAACCACAAGATTTAAAGTTCACACTTTATACCAGGCGTATATATTTTGGGAGGATTTTTAAGGTTAAAAGATCGCCTTGTATGCCAATGTATACGGTATTTTTTTATCAAACAATAGTTCTATGACTGCAAACATTGTATATATCATTATCGAAATCAAACTCTATGTAATTCTATTTAGAATCGTGTATAATTTCATAAGCCTGTCTAAAAGTTTCCAACACTACTGATTTAAGTTGATTTCTGTTGATTGATAAATACAATTTATGTTTATGATAAAACTAAGTAGCGTTTCTGATATGTCTTTTCCGTCTTTACACACGATCAAAACGGAACAGTCTATAATTTATGAGTTATCGGCAGGGCTTTTTTTTTTCATTCCTTCTTTCTTTCACTGAAATTAAGTAGCGTCTCTGATATGTTTTTTCCGTCTTTCCATGAGATCAAAACGTAACAGTTCATTATTTATGAGGTATTGGCAATACGTTTCCATCATTATTTTCTTTTCTCACTTAAACTAAGTAGCGTCTCTGATATGTCTTTTCCGTCTTTCCACGCGATCAAAACGGAACAGTTCATTATTTATGAGGTATTGGCAATGCGTTTCTTTCTTTCTTTTCTTTTCTCACTGAAACTAAGTAGCGTCTCTAATGTGTCTTTTCCGTCTTTCTACGCGATCAAAACGGAACAGTTCATTATTTATGAGGTATTGGCAATGCGTTTCTTTCTTTTCTTTTCTCACTGAAACTAAGTAGCGTCTCTAATGTGTCTTTTCCGTCTTTCTACGCGATCAAAACGGAACAGTTCATTATTTATGAGGTATTGGCAATGCGTTTCTTTCTTTCTTTTCTTTTCTCACTTAAACTAAGTAGCGTCTCTGATATGTCTTTTCCGTCTTTCCACGCGATCAAAACGGAACAGTTCATTATTTATGAGGTATTGGCAATGCGTTTCTTTCTTTCTTTTCTTTTCTCACTGAAACTAAGTAGCGTCTCTAATGTGTCTTTTCCGTCTTTCTACGCGATCAAAACGGAACAGTTCATTATTTATGAGGTATTGGCAATGCGTTTCTTTCTTTCTTTCCTTTTCTCACTTAAACTAAGTAGCGTCTCTGATATGTCTTTTCCGTCTTAACACGCGATCAAAACGGAACAGTTCATTATTTATGAGGTATTGGCAATGCGTTTCTTTCTTTCTTTTCTTTTCTCACTGAAACTAAGTAGCGTCTCTAATGTGTCTTTTCCGTCTTTCTACGCGATCAAAACGGAACAGTTCATTATTTATGAGGTATTGGCAATGCGTTTCTTTCTTTCTTTTCTTTTCTCACTGAAACTAAGTAGCGTCTCTAATGTGTCTTTTCCGTCTTTCTACGCGATCAAAACGGAACAGTTCATTATTTATGAGGTATTGGCAATACGTTTCTTTCTTTCTTTTCTTTTCTCACTTAAACTAAGTAGCGTCTCTGATATGTCTTTTCCGTCTTTCCACGCGATCAAAACGGAACAGTTCATTATTTATGAGGTATTGGCAATGCGTTTCTTTCTTTCTTTTCTTTTCTCACTGAAACTAAGTAGCGTCTCTAATGTGTCTTTTCCGTCTTTCTACGCGATCAAAACGGAACAGTTCATTATTTATGAGGTATTGGCAATGCGTTTCTTTCTTTCTTTTCTTTTCTCACTGAAACTAAGTAGCGTCTCTAATGTGTCTTTTCCGTCTTTCTACGCGATCAAAACGGAACAGTTCATTATTTATGAGGTATTGGCAATGCGTTTCTTTCTTTCTTTTCTTTTCTCACTGAAACTAAGTAGCGTCTCTAATGTGTCTTTTCCGTCTTTCCACGCGATCAAAACGGAACAGTTCATTGGCGCGACGTAACGTACATATGTTTTAACTACGGAACTAAGGGGGGGATAAGCAGAAATTTAACAAGTTAATAATAAGCTCCAGTTATCATAAGAGAATTCAGGTCTGTAGCACCGAACTTAAAAGTCTTACGTTAAGAAAGTCGGAATAAAGATGTCTGCGTTGTTTGGCATTGCAAATATTCTGTGAAAGGTTCTATCTGTCAGAAGTCGTACGACTTGATGGGTAACATCCATAATGCAAGACCTCCGGTTGAAAACGAAAGAAGCAAAGAATAAAAAACACTAATAAATAATATTGACTGGCAATGCCCATTTATTCCGGAATGTTCTGTCGGCATAGATACTATCAAGATGGGGTTAATGATTTGGGGGCATATTTTTGATGTTTGCTGAATATTTGACTAATAAACGAAACCATTACCCAATTTTTGACCCAGATGCCTGGTTGGCATTTGGCAAGGGATGTACCAAAGAAGGAATTTAAAAGAAACGTTTTTTCTATAATAATATTAATAATTTGGAAAAGATTCCAGTAGACTAACTGAAGGGATTCATGGAAGACCATGCCTTAAAGAAATACAAAAAATTGCTCTCACGAGTACAGCCCACACCTTACGAAGGGCTTTAACTATGTAATTTTTGTTTTGTTTTTTGTCAGTGGAAAATGTCATCATGCCATTTCTAACCTTAGGTCTCTGGGTGGGACCCGGAACGAAATGTGTACAGACCAGAAATCAAAGGAAATAATAATAATAATAATAATAATAATAATAATAATAATAATAATAATTATTATTATTATTATTATTATTATTATTATTATTATTATTATTATTATTTATATTAAAATATTAGATAATAATAATGACGTTTCAATAAACAATATTATTATTATGGAATCGGGCTATGTAGAACTGAACGTATGAAGTAAAAGTATAGACTACAGGAAAGAGGCCTCTCTCTCTCTCTCTCTCTATATATATATATATATATATATATATATATATATATATATAGACAATATTAGTGGTAAATATACACATACATATGCAATTATATATACACATACTTTTTGAATCTGTAGGTCTAATGAATTGGATCGTTTTTACGATTCCAATGGAATAAATTATGACCATGGAATATTAGTGTTCAAATCTTTTCATTATATATATATATATATATATATATATATATAATATATATATATATATATATATATACATATATATATTATAAATTAACTGATTTAAAATATGTTTTTTTTTCGCTACACAGTAATAGCCATGTTTCAAAAATGGAAGCTAAAAACTTCAAATTTAATTTTGTAATTAAATTAAAATCATTAGTTCCATTTCATCTTCAAGCGAATATATATATATATATATATATATATATATATATATATATATATATATATATATATATATATATATATATATATATATATATATGTTAGGGTTATGACTTTTTGTATCATAATTCGATGAAATTTTGTTAAAAAATGAGGGACAGTTTAATTGAGTCTCTTTTTTTAAATGTCACCCCAACTTTCTTTGCAGTAGTTGCGACTATCGATTCGATGCAGTCGCTCCACTTCAATTCAGTTGAGAACGTGAGGCCAAGAAGGAAGAATGTGTTGCTCTCCATGAGTCTAGCATCAGCCATGTTGATGGTGGGCTGGAAAGTTTGTCTATGGTGGTTAAATAAGAACAGTTTCGTTTTGGGGGCACAAAATGTTACGAGCCATTTCCTGCCCCAGATCGGAGGTTCTTTTCAAGAGCAGCGGCCAGCTTAACTTTGTCAACTCTGACGAGATTTGCTATTGAGACAGGAGTAAATTATAGTGTCATTAAGATAAATGCCTGCTTGGGAAGTGATGACATCAGGGTGGTCATTAGTGAAGATTGGAAACAGAGTAAGACCCAGGGTAGAGCCTTGTGGACAGCCGCGTTCGTGTGAAATGAACTGGATGCGAGCCCGTTCAAAACGACCTTCATTTCATGATTTGATAGGAACGATTGGATGAAATCAAACACACGTCTAGTAATACTGTCGCCATGGAGCTTACGTAGAAGACCAGCGTGCCAAACACTGTCAAACGCCTTCGAGATATCTAGAGCCACGGCTCGATATTCACCGTTATTATCAAGAGCTTGATATATGTATTCAGTGATGGCCGTTAGCACATCAGCAGTAGACCTGGCAAAACAGAATGCATATTGTTTGTCAGGGAGTAGATCGTGAGAGGTAAGATGCTTAACCACGTCAGCATTGATTAAAACCTCGATTGATTGGAATGCTTTTTTCTTATTATCAGTAAAATTTATAAAATCGCGCATATTGACAAATCTGTCGGCACAATAAAATTCTGTTTATTAAAAAAATAATTCAGAAATAAAATATAATTTTCTGAAAGTTTATTTGAGGAAGATTAGCTGATTTAAGGTTTGATTAATCTGATTTGAAACAATCATCATTTACTTTAAGTTTAAAATTTTGCAGAAATGCATTTTTTAACACGGTCGTTTCCGTTTAATTTTTAAGAAAAAATAACTGATTTAAACTTTAATTAATCTGAATTGAAATAAATATTAAGTACGATAAGCTTAAAATATCGCAGAAAAGCATTTTTTTAATATGGAGGTATGTGTTTTTAGGTATTGACAGATCTATCGACAGACTGAGAGATGGTAAATATAACTATATATATATATAAATATGTAAATACTGTATATATATATATATATTTAAATTGTGTATATTTAGGCAGCAATTTTTCATTAATGCATGTTTTATTAAATAATATAGACAAGTTTTGTCTATTTATTTTAAGTAAGTTTCTTTCATATTGTCTGATAAGCTTAATAACATTATCATTGAAAGTCGAAAGGAAATCACCATATTGACATATGTTTAAATCCAATCTAAGCTTTCGGCTTACATCAGTCATTATCCAAGATGACTAATATTCCGTAGTTATAATTTATTACATTGGAATCGTAATCACGATCCAAATCATCAGACCTACAAATTCAAAAAGAAATCGGAAAATATAACTAACGCCGGGTATAAAAAACTAAATATTAGTGAAACAAGTGTGAGAGGGAGATGTATGAAAGCTCTAGAGAGAGGTGTAACAGAAGAAAGAACAGGAAGGCCTAAAGGTGAAGGTGGAGATTAAAATTTAACAGAGAGAAGTTTTAAACAGACATATAGCCTGACCTACCTTAACCGATCGAGCCACGGAGGATCGTTCGATTAGCAAAGTCTATTTTACTGCCTTTAAACTACAATTTAAAATTGACCTTGCTAATCGAACGATCCTCCGTGGCTGGATCAGTTAAGGCACGTCAGGCTATATGACGGTTCCGTATAGGATACAGGTTCGATTCCTTTCGGAGGACGAATATTTTCTATGAAAATTTCTCGGACATTCAGGTCGGTAAATGTTGTTTAATACTGTTTATTATAAACAGAGCATTTACTTAAATGTTTTATCTATAAAAAGAATATATGTCATAAAAATGTCTTAAAAATAATTGTTGGACTTTGTCCATTTCATTTTTTTTTATATATATATATATATATATATATATATATATATATATATATATATATATATATATATATATATATATATATATATATATATATATATATATATATATTGACCACTAATGTTATCAATATCTATATATTAACTACCCAGTAATCTTAACATTTCAGAAAATATTCTAATATTTTATTGAATTTGATGTACTTTGGCTTTTATTCAAACTTACGAAGACGCTTTTTGAGGAAATATTAGAAAATCACCAATGAATCTTAAATTTACTAGAGTTACCGTTCTTACTATCTGGTAATATCGTGTATGGACGTCCGTATTTAGAAAACCCGACGCGTTTATACACACATAGAGCAAATTCAAAATTCTTTTGAAAATATTGAGGTCGTTGAATTGTAGTGAACATTTAAATTTATGGTTAGTATATACAGTTTTAATTTAATAACAATATCACTTGACCGCTACAAATTAATGCAGAATTTTAAGAGATTTAAAAATTTGGGAATTATTCTAATTAAAAAATTTTTTAAATTAAAACAATTCTTGTAAAAATTCATTATTCAGCAAAAGCTTTTTTTTTTCTTAAAACAATAGTATCCATAATAAATTTTATTCAGGAGAGCAATTAAAACCTTTTTTACCTAAATAATGTCTTAGTTTTACTATATATTTTTTTAATTTTACAATTTACAGCAGATTCCTTTTTTACCCCACAAAATACATGATTTAAATTGTCCGAGTAATTGTCCTTATAATTAATATAAACATTAAACCCTACAAAAAAGAATTTCTTGAGATTTCATAAAATTAATTTAGTGGGGTGGGGTGGTATCAAATGTAAAAAAAACATTTTTACAAATATTTTCTGGAAAAAGAAACGTTTTAAAAATAATTTCATTGATTTGTGAATAAATCCTCAGAATTTCATTAAAACAGACGATTCTGAAGTGAAAAACACATTTTTAGAAGAAATTCTTACAAAAATCAGATAATATTTATTTACAAATAAATGAAATTTTTTTTTAAATGTTTAATTTTAGAAAGTTTTGGTAAAAAATATTTTTTACATGTGTTAGACCCACTTATTTAACTTTATAAAATTTCTAGAATTTTTTGTAGCGCTTAATATCTGTATTAGTTATAAGTACAAGTCCTTGAAGAATTTAAATCATCAAATTTGTTTTATAAAACAGAACTTACAGTTAAGGAATCGTAAAATAAAAAAAATGCAATAAAACTAAGATATTATCTTAGAAAAGCTCTTAAGATTACTGGATAGTTTAAAAGTATATAAAAAGGCGTTCGAGTTGAATTCGTCAATTAATTTTTACAGTTATGTGCCCTTTACTTAAAAATATTAAAGATAAAGTATCGATAAATCAGTCATAAAAACACCCACATCCGTGTTAAGAAAATGCATTTCTGGGATATTTTAAACTAAAATTAAGTAATGATTGTTTTAATTCAGATTTATTAAACTTTAAATCAATCTTCCTCAAATAAAGTTTTAGAAAAGTATATTTTATTTTTTAACAATGTTTTTAATAAAGAGAATTATGTTGTCAATACGGCCGCTTTTAGCGATTTAAAAAAGTCATTCCAATCCATTTAAATTTAGTTCCAAATACAGCAAAGTATTTTGCTTATTGGAAATATTAAATTTGATCTATCAACTTGGAATTAAAACTAAAAACTAAAAAGTTCAAGAAAGATTTTTAAATTTTAAAATGCATTTTACACATTAGCTAACGCGTTTTGTGAATGTATCTGCAATATTATATATACAATTCAATAAATTCATCTCCTTCGTTATATATCCATCGACTCAAAAGGCACTACTCAAAAAAGTTGGCGGTAAAAACTACTTCAATGTTAGGTTCTTGTGAGCTGTTCAAACTTCCCAAGAATAGGATACAGCTAAGTCAATATATAAATACTAATAATAATAAATGTCATCAGTTTGGTAGCCTTCGTCAACCATAGGAAAATGTTTAAAACCCCTTATAGAGCTGCCATTGTCTAAAAAGGAATCTCGGTATTATTTTAGCCCCCTCAAGAATTAAATTGCAGACTCTCTTCTTCTCCTCCCGCCAATCGTCACAAACTCAATGTGAGTACATGTATATGCTTGTGAACGCGTGTGTGCGTTTGTTAGTGTATGTTTATGTCCGTATACACACACATATTTATGTATGTATGTATGTATGTATGTATGTATGTACGCGGTTCTTTTTTAATTCGTTCTCATTTACACAGCAATAGTTTCTGATTTGTTCAATTAAATATCGTAAATGTGCAAAGCATTGTTTACGCACGACTGGGGAATTTTACGACTCATTTTCTTCATTTCTATCCTTAATGTCTATAAAGAGAGAATTACAAAATAAATATAACAATTTCCTTTAAAGTTTTGTCTCCAGTGTGTGCCATTAGGCCCAGACGGCCGACAGATAAGTCAGTCTCAGTTTCTCTCTCTCTATCTCTCTCTCTCTCTCATTCTCTCTCTCTCTCATTCTCTCTCTCTCTTTCTCTCAATAGGAAAAGGGAATGGCAATTCGACGGAGGATTTGGACAGATGCTGATGGACTATCTGTAAAGATTTCCTGAAAGTGTCGATGGAGAAATCGCGTTAGAAACAAAAGTGGACAGATTCGGGACCTAATCCTGTGCGGGGAAAAAGAAAACAAAACACTATAAATAAAAATAATAATGTAAAGAAAGAAAGAAAGAAAGAAATAAAGAAAGAAAGGAAGGAAGAAAGAAAGAAAGAAAGAAAGAGTGATAATGTAAAGAAGAGAAGAGTCTAGCTAAAAAAAAAGAAAGAAAAATAATATAAATTAAGAAAGAA
>OZ038499.1:105310644-105313144 GCA_964036315.1 Acanthosepion esculentum | reverse complement strand
ATAAAACTCGGCATGATAGAGTGGGCCAATATCTGCGTTGAAAAATATGCAAATTTTACGGGAAGGAAACTGCAAGTAACCCAGACCCGGTTACAGAGATAGGACCTGTAATAATGTTGTGAGACTTTACAATACCCACAGACAGAACAATCAAATTTAATCCCCCAGACATCGTGATCAAAAACTACAAAAACAGAATGTTCTTTCTTACTGACATGAAAGTTGCTGCAGATTGTAATGTATCTTTGAAGATATTCAAAAAAACTATCAAAAATACAAGGATTTTGAAGTGGAAATCTCAGAAATATGGCAGATGAGGACATTAAAAATTCCAGTTGTAGTTGAAGCCCTCGGATTGATTGGAAAAGGTTCCGATAGATTTATTGATGGGATCCCTGGTAGTCTATGCCTTAAACAAATGCAAAAATCTGTACTCAGAAAAACAGCTCACACATTATGTGATCTTGGGTTTTGTGTTTTGTTTTGTTTTGTTTTGGGGTTGTTTTTTTTACAAAAATGATCAGAAGAAAATATCTAGAAGCCATTTTTGACGTTGGGTCTCTGGTTGGGACCCGGAAGGAAATGTGTATACAACAGAAATCTAAGGAAATAATAATAATAATAATAATAATAATAATAATAATAATAATAATAATAATAATAATGCTTGTTAACTAGGAATTATCAAGCACATATACTAAAATACTGTGTTAGCCCAAGATGCAGATTATGTGATAAATATCCAGAAACCATTGATCATCTTGTATCAGGTTGCACGATATTGGCACCCACTGAATATAAAACCCGGCATGACAGAGTGGGCTAATATCTGCACTGCAAAATTTGCAACTCCTACGGGAAGGAAACTGAAAGAAACTGGTACGAACACCACTCAGACCCGGTTACGGAGATAGGACCTGTTACAATTCTATGGGACTACACAATACACACTGACAGAACAATCAAAGCCAACAGCCCAGACATTGTTATTAAAGACCACAAACAAAATAAGTGCCTCCTTATTGATATGGCAGTCCCTGCAGACTGCAATGTATCTTTGAAGATATTCAAAAAGCTGTCAAAATACAAGGACCTTGAAATAGAAATCCCAAAATTGTGGCACATGGGAACATCAACAATTCCTGTTGTAGTTGGAGCCCTTGGACTGGTTTGAAAAGATTCCAGTAGACTAATTGAAGGGATCCCTGGAAGTCCATACCTCAAAGAGATACAAAAAATTGTTCTGACAAGTACAACCCACACTTTACGAAGGGCTTTATCTATGTAATTTTTTTTTTTTTTTGCAGTGGAAAGTGTCATGATACCATTTCTAACTTTAGGTCCCAGGGCGGGACCAGGAAAGAAATGTGTAAACGGCAGATATCAAAAGAAATAAAAATAATAATAATAATGTTATACTGAAAATCGTGAAAAATAAACTAACAGAGAAAGCAATGATTATCAAAAATAACCTAATCCTGTGTGTATAAGACGCAGGTTTTTCATTTCCAAAAGTCTGCTGCGTCTTATACTTTAGTACTGAATCTCATTTCCCAAGACCCAAAACAGACAAAATCGAGTCAAAGTGGATTTATTTGTTTAACGGAGAATAATATGTATCTAATGGCGTATCGCAGCAATAGGGAAATAAATCTGTCATAATTAAAACCAAACTAAACAAACAAGTTAATATCCATTCAATTTTATTCAGAATCATGTTCTCCCTACGTATTGGCGATTTAGTTGCCTTATACCCCAACAGCCATGATCACGTTTTCGTAATGCATACAAATCAATAACCCATTTTTTTTTCCTCCTCTTTTTTCACAAGATTTACTCATTCGTTTTGCTCTAAAATCAGCTGCGTTTTATACATGAAAATAAGCATTTTCCCCTGAAATTTCTCTGTTTCTTTATGCGTCATATGCTCCCTAGCGTTCTATACACAAGCAAGGCAGTAAAGCCACTAAGTCACAAGAAGGTTACTGAGTGTGAAAGAATAAGAAAAAAGAGAAACATTATTAAGGAGCGAGAACAATGGAAGAAGAGGAATCGAGAAGACAGTAGATAACGATTGACATTGCATTTAAATTTGTTTTCTAATCATTTCACCCCAAGCAAGGCAGTAAAGCCACTAAGACACAGGGGGTTACTGAGTGTAAAAGAATAAGAAAAAAAGACAAGCATTATTAAAGAGCGAAAACAATAGAAAAAGTGTAACCATGAAGACAGAAGATAACGATTGACATTGCATTTAAACTTTTGAAGATCAAATTTGGCTGGAAAGAATGGAACCGGAAGAGAGTTCCATAAATGCAAAGTGTGAGAAAAGAAACTGTTAGCATAGAACTTACAATTACATCTAGCCAATTCAACAGTGAATTGATAGGACATTGTTGCTAATCTAAGACCGTGTGTAAATTCATAAACTCTAGGAACGATAGCGAAGAATTCATCCGAACTGTTACCATGGAAGTATTTGTAGAAAATGCACAGGGAA
>OZ038499.1:105295644-105305644 GCA_964036315.1 Acanthosepion esculentum | reverse complement strand
TTAGAACGTTACTAATTTCGTCTTCGGTTCGCAAAGCCGCTATTACAGAGTCTTCCAGAGGTTCGCATTCTGCAGGTACCAATCTAGATAATCCATCCGCATGACCAATTTCATTCGACGGTAGGAACTCTAGTTTGAAATTATAATTCAATAATATAGTGCCCCATCTTAGAAGTCTGTTGGCTGTGTAAATTGGTAGTCCTTTTTTCGATCCGAATATAGTGAGAAGATGTTTATGGTCAGTTTGAAGAGTAAACTCTCTTCCATATATGTATCGGTGGAAGCGAGTTATGGCGAATATTATGCCTAACGCTTCTTTCTCAATTTGCGAATAATTCCTCTCTGCTGGTAACAACGATCTAGATGCGTGAGCTATAGGTTTCCTTGTGCCATCCTGCATCTTTTGTAATATACAAGCTCCCACACCGTGTGAGCTTGCGTCACTAGCAATGATAATTTCCAGTTTGGGATCAAAATGCGTCAGTGCTAGATCAGACGTTAATTTCTTTATGATCTCCTTAAAAGCTTTCTGACAATCTTCCGTCCAGTTCCATTTGTTATCTTTTTTCAATAATTATTGAGGGGAGCCCTCAATTTGTGCATGTTTTCAATGAATTCACCGTAATAGTTCGCTAGACCAAGAAAGCTTTGCAACTCTGCGACATTTTTCGGCTCAGGCATATTTTTTATTGCAGATGTCAAGTCTGGATCTGGTTTTCTGCCACTTTCATTGATTATATGGCCTAGATAGTTGATTTCTTTTAGAAAAAAAATCGCATTTTTTCTCCTTCACTTTAAAACCAAAATCCTGAATTCTTTTAAAACTTCTTTAATGTGTGTTGCGTGTTCTTCTACATTATCGCTTTTGATTAAAATGTCGTCTAAGTAATCAGTAGCAAAGTTCTGTCCCATGAGCATGGTGTCCATAGTCTGTTGGAAGACTGACGGTGCTACTTTTATCCCAAATGGCAATCTGTTAAATTTGTGAGTATTGATACATAAAATTTTTGTACTTTCTTCTTCTACTGGAATCTGAAGATAAGCTTCAATTAAATCAATCTTAGAAAATACCTTACCACCGTTAAGCTTGGTAAACATTTCCTCCGGGCTTGGCAATAGGTAGTGATAATCCTTGATAGCCTTGTTTAACCCAGTCGAGAAATCTGCGCAAACACGAGTTTCTCCGGATTCTCCACTGGTGCTGCCCATTCACTGAATTCGATTTGTGAAAGGATTCCAGTTTGTACCAATCTATCTAACTCCTTGTCAATTTTTTCTATGGTTGCAAAAGGCACGTTTCGCTTTTTCTTGAATACTGGCTGAACATTTTCCTTTAGTTCAATTTTAGCTGCAACCTTATATTTTGTAGCTTCTGATGGCTCGCACTCTATTTTCTTACAAAATGAGTTAATGGGTAAATCCAATACGTCAAATTTTTGCATCCAATATGTGCCCACCAAATTTTTTGCGTCTTTCATTACAAATATCTTCAATTTTTTCGTTTTTCCATGGAATTTTACGTTTAGAATTACTTCTCCTTCAAAATTGATACGCTTCCCTGTAACAGACTTGGCGATTTTCTGTGTACGCATCATAGTCGGTCTATTTAGCTTCCTCTATGTTTGTAGATTAATTATAGTTAGATCCGAACCTGAGTCTAACTGTAATTTTACCTTCTTATTTAAGATCTCGAGTTCCACGTATTTTCTTGTGTTTAGATTGTCTTCGTAGTCCATTCTAGTAGTTCTTACCCTACTAGTGTGTCTTTTGTTTCTGCATTGAGATGCCTTATGTCCCATTTTTCTACAAGCTAAACAGTTCTTGTATTTAAATCGACAGCCTTTATTCCAGTGGAATCCACCACATCTGTAACATGCAGGTGTGGGGTGGGGCTTATATTTGCTTTGATCTCTGTAATAATCGCCTAATACCTTGTAATTGTTTCTTTATCATAAAATTTTTCTTTTTCTTTCGGGGAGGGGCGGGACGTAACTTATTTTTCAACTTACGTATGTGTGCTACCATCGATTCCTCGATATCATTAGAGTCTTTTTTATGCTCAAGCCTTTTTGGCAGTCTTCTGACAATTTTTGTAGCGTTAATCCAGGCTCTTTTTGAAGCTTCGTGAGCATTCATTTTCGCATTTCACTGTCCTTGGCTGAGACTAATCCCTGTACGAAAATAAGACACTTAAAATTGTCCGGAGTCAATTCTGCCAATTTAAAATTATCGCAATGTTTGTTCACAATTGCGGCGAACGTGGAGTAGTCCTCATTTTCGCTTTTTACGAGGTTGAGACATTTCCACCTTTTGTGAAAAAGTGAAGTCTTTGGACTGAAGAGCACCGTAAGGCATGTAACTGCCTCGTCAAATGTCAAATCGTTTGTCTTTTTCGGTAGAATATAGTCCGCAAATTTTGTGTACTCTTCTGTTCCCAATTTCCTGAGTAATAAATGTAGCTTCTTAGCTTCCGTCCAATTTTGGCAATCAATGTTGAAAATGTCTTCATGACGTCTGTAATAGTCCCCGAAATTTTTATCATCTTCTAGAGAGTATTTAAATGTTTCTATTGTGTCCCAAACTGCGTCTTCAGAAAAAGTCGCCTCTTTTTCGATATTGCTTTGTTGTGCGTTAACCGTTATTTTAATATTAATTCCTGGAGTTGCATTTGTCTTTCTTCACTTCTGTTGTAACTTGACTAATGCATGGAATAATAATGCAACACAAAATGTACTTAGAACAAAATGTATTTAAACAAGAAAGTGTACACAATATTTACATATAGTCTTTTGTATATTCCTGGGAAGACCGTTCCTGGAGAATGTGTTGACTAAGTCGCAGTCGGCCAGAGTCTCTAGTTGAATCTCTTGATTCGCCTCCCTGTCTTCCCGGTACCAACCATATTTATATCGTCGGTACTCCACTATGCAAATTAGGTGGATCCTACCACAACAACTTCTTATAAACTCAAGCATTGCTTTTTGAAAATCTTCCATTTTTTAGAGAGTGACGAAAATTTTTCTTTCTATCTCTTACGTACGTTCTTTTATGTTCGTCGTTAATTTGTTGTTCTCAGTGTGAGTTCCTTCGAGTCTTGTCGCCAAGTTGTGGTGGTCGACGTGACTCTCAAATTTCCGTCGCCAGTTATTGTGTTGGCGAGCGAAAAATCTTTTTTTTTCGTACGTGTCCGTACTCTTCGTCGTCAAGTTGTTGTGTTGATGAGAGAGATTTTTTTTTCGTGTGGGTCCGAAATCCTCGTCGCCAAGTTGTGGATTCCGGGAATGGAATCCTGCACAAATAAATAAACAACGCCAATAATTGAGATAGAAAAATAAGTGTATTAAACGTAAGAATACAGACTTGAAGTGAAGATTAGTAGTCCAGGAAGGCGGGTTAGTAGAAAGTATATGTACAAGTCTCTGTAAGTGAAGCCGTAATTCTCGCTCTCTCTCTTTCTCTCTCTCTCTCTCTCTCTCTCTCTCTCTCTCTCTCTCTCTCTCTCTTCTCTCTGGACTCTCGTATAACTCTCGGTGAACACCCTGTGTACTGTCTCCGTATCTCTCACCTTGACTCAACGTATCTCAACCTTGACTCAACGTGTCTCAACTTTCAGGTATTCTCTCTGTCAGTATAAGTACACTCTGGACGAGTACATCTTGTGTAAAAGGGTCTGCCCCACAACAATATATATATATATATATATATATATATATATATATATATATATATATATATATATATATATATATATATATATATATGAAGAAATATAGTCTTAAAGTGTGCTATATTTATGGGATAAAGTGCTCAATATCAGAGATAGAGCGTGTGTAAATATAAAAGTGAACAAAGAGGTCAACACTTAGAGGCGACAGTCTGTTTCATGCTAGATGCAATCGTCAGGCAACTAGTGCTGTTAATTTTCTGTTAATGTTAATTTAAATATATATATATATATATATATATATATATATATATATATATATATCAAACTAAAAAGAAAGAACAGACAACATTTATTTTTAAAAACAGTGTTCGATACACCGTAGAGCATAATAATATAATTATTTATTAAAAAAAAAATGTATTCATCGCGGCACAGAAATGAGCATATTTCAAAATCAAAACCTAAATCTTAAATTAAACTTAAAATTTAAAGTTCAGTTTGCATCGCTTAAAAATGGAACTGAACTTTAAATTTTAAGTTTAATTTAAGATTTAGGTTTTGATTTTGAAACATGCTCATTTTATATGAATACATATTTTTTTTAATAATAATTATAACACACTCACACACACACACACACATACATATATATATATATATATATATATATATAGTGTTTTTAAGCCGAAAGAATTCTGCTAACAAAATCGGTCTACTTAATTCTTAATGTTTAATTTAATTTATTATATTTTCCAATTTCTGAATAAGATGATGTAGACCCAGAATTAAATTATAAATTAACTGCCCAATGTTCTTGTTTTGTTTTTTTTTTCAGTTTTGTACAAGTACTTTTGACTTTATCAGTCATTATCAAGAACTGGGTATTATCAGTACAGTAAACAAATGTCGACTAACTCCTGGCGTTTTTAGATCACTGGAATTAAAATTGGTAAACATTTTGAACTGACGTCATATGTACCGGTTAAGCAAGCACACACCTTGATAATTTAGTTGATACACTATGAAAAACGCATTTTGAAAATTGCCAGCAGAAGTCAAAGATCACAATAGATATGCGTTATCTCGAGACGTGAGTGTTGCTGTCAGATTATATCACTGATGACAGATCATAATAACGTTTACCAAGCCCATAGTATGAATGCCAAAACTGATATAATTGCCTTTTTTTGCACGTCACATTTAACAGAAGCATCGAAGTTTTCAAAAGATGCTATCTTTCACAGGTTAATGCAGTTATTCAAGGAAAATGAAATTTTCACGATCTTCTCAGAAAAGAAAAGAGATTATTTCTCCTTTTCTTTATTTTTTCCTAAAATGAGTTGAAGTAGAAGTACTTCAGTTAGAGTGCACGTCAACGATTAAGCTTAAAAAGGAAAAAAATCTATTAACTTAGTTGATGCTTATGGGTTTCCATATATTCAGAATACATTCTAATTAACAATAACGAAGAACATTTTATTCAGTGACAATTTCATGGTGTTTTAAAAATATATTATGCAACGTTGTTCTTATATAAGTATATATAAGCCTGGCAAGCTTTTTCGAGCAGTGTGTCGCATGATCTATAGCTTATCCTGCGGGTCACACGACTAAAAAGATTCAAGGTAATTAGTCCTCGTAGGCACCTCAGTTATTTTCACTACAGACGACCATATGCATAAGAAATGGAGGACAAATTTGTTTTTGTTATTTTTGATTTCTAGAGAAAAGATTATTTAGAATTTAAAAAAATGAAGTTTTAGTATAATATTATCATTAAACATACGAGACACACAGTGGAAACTCAAAATGGGACGCACTAAGATAAATTTTTAGTGACATCAGCAAACGATATCATCCCAAAGGAGAACGGACGAAGAAAGAGAAACGAATGGATAACTGATGAGAATCTCGACATGATGGAAAGGAGACAGAAAACTCTGCCAAGATACGAGACGGAGTGCAGAAAATTGCACAATGAAATAAGGACCAAATGCAGGCAGGCTAAAGAAGAATGGCTAAACGAAAAAATGCGCAGAAATAGGAAGATTGAGGACTAGCAACAAAAGAGACATGCACACACAAATGAAGCAACTAACAGGAAAGAAGCTCATCAACAGGCTGCCTAAAATCAAAAGATGGAACGCTCATATTAAAGAAGGAAAAAATTCAGCACGGGAGTGAGTATATTGGAGAACTCTTCCACGACGAACGGGAACAACCAACAATGAAAAGATCTACCGACGGATCTGGAAATTTGAAAGCCGAAGTTAAAACCGCACTGGCCAAATTGAACAGAGACAAGGCAGCTGGACCAGACGGAATTGTAACAGAAATGCTGACAACCTTAGATGACTTTGGTATAGACAAGATCACCGAAATAACAAATGAAATCTACAACAGCCGAGATATACCAGAAGACCTCAGCAGATCTATCTTCATAGCAATGCCTAAGAAACCAGGCGAAAGCGAATGCGAACTCCACCGAACAATCAGCCTAATGAGCCACGTGAGAAAACTCATTATCCGTATTCTGATGAATCAGGTCAGAGATAGGACAAGAACAGTGCGGGTTCGTTAAAGACACCGGAACAAGGAACGCGATATTCATGCTCAGAATGTAATCAGAAAGAGCGATGCAAATGCAGAAGGACGTGTACCTATGTTTCATAGACTATGTAAAGGCCTTCGACAAAGTACGCCACAAAGAACTATTGGAATTGCTCAGCAACCTTGATATATTTGGGAGGGATATCAGAATAATCAAGAACCTATACTGGCAGCAAACAGCACGCATGCGCATAGGGAACGAGTTCAGTGAATATAAAGAAATAGAAAGGGGCGTAAGGCAAGGATGCACCTTCTCACCTGACCGGTTCAGCCTATACAGCGAGGCAGTTCTGAGAGAATTGGAAACCCTACCGGGATTTAGCATTGGTGGCCATAATCTTAACGACATAAGATACACAGATGACACAGTACTGATAGCAGACACGGAAAAAGAAACTACAAAATCTCCTACAGAAGATAGCGACGGAGAGTGAGAAGAAAGGACTAAGCATGAACTACAAGAAGACGGATTGCATGGTCATCAGTAAGAGGACGGGCCCGAAATGCAATTTGCAGGTCGAGAACACTAGAATCATGCAGAAGTTTAAATATCTGAGAAGCGTTTTCACAGAGGATGTTGTGTGACACCGAGATCCGTAAACGTATTGGGCTGGCCAAGGACGCATTCCAAACGCTGGGCAGAGTATTGCAAGACAGGAGGATTTCTTTGGCAACGAAGAAAAGAATACTGAACTCTTACGTGACATCTGTCCTTCTTTACGGCAGCGAATGTTGGACGATTTCCTCAAAGATGAAGAAGAGACTCGAGACGACAGAGATGTGGTTCTACAGAAGGATGCTAAGGATATCATGGACCGAGCGTGTGAGCAACGATGAGAATGCAGACAAGGAGGAGGCTTATGGTTAACACCAGGAAGAGACAGCTGAAGTTTCTGGGACACATAATAAGGAAGGAGGGCCTGGAGAATCTGATACTCACAGGTCAAATAGAAGGAAAGAGAGACAAGGGAAAGCAGTGCGTGACATAGCTGGCGGGCTTGAGCAAGTGGATGACAGAATGTGGTCTGGGGGAGGAAGCAGAGGGAAGGAACTTGCTGAGAGCTGCAAGGGATGGGAGGGAAGTGGAGAGCCATGATCGTCTGCGTTCTGAAAGGACACGGCACATAAAAAGAAAAAAAAAATGTGGTTCACACATATCTCCGCGTCTGATTTATTTCTAATTTATTCATTTAAAAAAAAAAAGGGAATTTCTTCTTCAGAGAAAAAATATTATGAATATTTCCAGTTTCTAAAGCAAAAGATGTTTACACGTATGATCTTCCTTAGTGAAAATCGCCATTGGTTTAAAATGCTGAAAAAGTTACATTCACCGGAAGGTTACACGATTCAAGAAATATTGAATTATTGTTTATGTACGTAGTTATGTATGAGACAATGTGAGTGAACAAGTTTGGTTTGGTCTGTTTTGCTTTACGGCATATCAAAACCTCAATGGGTTATTGAATGCCGACAAGATTTTTAGGATGGGTTCGTAAGAATAGAATATGTATTCTTTGTAAGAAATCATTTTGTAGATCAGGTTGGATTGATGTATTTTTGTAAAGAGTATTTTTGTCGAGAGTCACATCTGTTTCTCATATTTTTCTTCTTCAAAATCCGTTTTTATACTTTCATAATGTTTTGACCCCAGTTTGGGCATTTACTATTTACCCATAGCTGGGAGCCTAAAAGCAATTAAGAGGTGGTTCGACGCTCCTCAGAACCTCTCGGTCAGAGTCCTTGCTGCCGGATGTAGTTTATCATCATACCCGGAACGAAATGAAGGAAAGAAAACAATTTTAATCAATGCTATTTAAGTCTGAAAGTAAGCTGCCATTTAGAAAGAGGAAACGGGTTGCAGATTGCCCATAACCGTCTTAGTTTGTGGATTCTATTTCTTTTTTTACATGTAGGTAATGGTAAAGCAGGGATTCGCCGTTTCCTTATAAGGAAATATTCGGCATTCATTGACAGAACAGTTAGCGTTACTGTCGGTTGAAATTTATGAAGCCTTTCTCTCAAAACAGCTTTTTAGGAAAATAGATTTTTTTCATGTCCACTAAATGTTATACCTCTTTCTAATATTGATGAAGGTTTCCTTCCTTTTGTTTTTGTAGTGTAAATAAATAATGGTTTCATTCTATCATTATTTTCACTTCTAATTACATCTGCTTTGCATTTTTTCTTGTTTCTGTTGTTGGAAATATTCAAGTACGGCGGGTTTTGTTTTCTCATAAAATATGTTTTTGATTTTGTAAGGCTATTCTATATGATCTGAGGTAGGATCGCCTTCTTTAAGGTGTAAAATGATTTTGTAGCACCAGTCTATATGGTCTGAGGTAGGATCGCCTTCAGTAAGGCGAGAAAAGGATTTTGTAGCACCAGTCTATATGGTCTGAGGTAGGATCGCCTTCTTTAAGGCGTAAAAGGATTTTGTAGCGCCAGTCTATATGGTCTGAGGTAGGATCGCCTTCTTTAAGGCGTAAAAGGATTTTGTAGCGCCAGTCTATATTGTCTGAGGTAGGATCGCCTTCTTTAAGGCGTAAGAGGATTTTGTAGCGCCAGTCTATATTGTCTGAGGTAGGATCGCCTTCTTTAAGGCATGAATGGATTTATTCTCTTCAAGCCTTTTTTAATCATTGCTCTAAGAAAATATCTGCACATAGATCTGATGAATGAATCAATATGAAATATAATTTGATATATAAAACTGAATAACATGCATATTTCACTAATAATTTTCACTGGTATTTACTCTTGTCTTATTTAGTTGTTTGTTTTATCTCAAATATTATTCGGGCCGTCAGTTTACAGCGCCAGATCGTTTTTACTACACAAGTAGCAACGAAAATCTACTGCAAATTCAGATTCAGGCAAATACGAATCAAAATTTTAAATAATTATTGATAATGCTTCGTCTAATAAAAATGAAAGTAAATAGTAAAAGAAAAGTTCAAAATTGTAACAATGTTTGATCGTGCTTCATCGAATACAAACAAATGTTTTTTTACTCATTTCATCTCAAGCAAGGTGATAGTGTCACTAAGACGCAAAGGGTTAATATGAGGGTGAAAGTAAATATTCGTCAAATTAATAATGACTGGCAATTCTTTATCTAATCAAAAATGAAGATGAAAGTAAAAACCATTCAAAGATTAATAATGGTTGACAATGCTTCATATAATCGAAAATAAAAATAATAATAAATCATACTACTTCTCATCTGAGTAATATTGGTAGTAACAGAATAAACAAAGTAAAATAGTCTTATTATTAGTAGCAGTATAATTACTGATGTAATCCTACAACTCTTACTAATTCATTTTGTTTATTTTATTATTAAACCGCTACGATTTCTGTACGATTTTTCATTGGTTTATTTCGGCTAAAATAAACAAATTTATTTCTTCCAGAAACTTCCCTGAAACCATGTGGAAAATGATCTAACATATTAGGTTAGTTAATTCTTTCATTCAATAAATTATTTCAGGAATGTGTTTCTCGTATTTGACAATCTATATAATTCGCGAAATCTTTCTTCAGTAGGTTTTCTTTTCTTTTTTCTGTTTTCTTTTTTAGATGTCTTCGTAATTCGCCGAAACTGCCGTTTAAAGATCTTCGCCTGTAGAAAATAACACCTAGAGGAATCTATGTAAATCTGAGCTCAAAAATCCCTTCCGTGTTGAGAAAAAGGACACTTCGTTTTCTGCATAAACGAGGTCA
>OZ038499.1:105215644-105290644 GCA_964036315.1 Acanthosepion esculentum | reverse complement strand
TCGTGGACATATGGAAACGAACCTCAGAAATCACAGAAGTTGTATCCGCTCTTCTAACGCTAAAGCCGAGCGTGCTAATGCATCGAACATTTCTTCGGGTATTACTATTCAAGAGCAAATGGTAAAAGATGAAATGGAATCGAAGAGAGCTGAAATAGACGAAGAAAAAAAACCAGAAGGGACGTATAAAAGGGACAGGAAAAAGAAAATTATTCCATTATTTATTTTTTTATAAGTCTTGGAGTGAGAATGGATTTCCCGAGAGAGAAAGCAAAAACGCGATAATCGGAAATTCACTTAGAAAAAGATGGGAAATTCTATAGAAATATATCTGCTCAATTTTATGCAAAAAGGGGGAAACAGTACAGAATGAATATACCGATTATATTCTTTCATGTGTATGCTTTTTATGCAATAAAGAAAACTGCATACGCACTAAGCCAGTGTGTGTGTGTGTGCGTGTGTGTGCGTGTGTGTGTGTGTGTATAAACCAAAATAGTACAATAAACCATATATAAACATCAAGGACGGTTAATCGATACTTGATGACGAGAAATAGTCACACTTAGTTTGACACATACAGGAAAGTCGTGACCAATTGATTATAACGTTCGTTTTCTGGCCCGAAAAAGTCAACCTGGCAGCAGCTCTTGAAAAGGTCCTCCAATCAGCGGTTAGTTGGGGCTAGATATGATTTGGAAATTTTAACGCCTACAAAACAAAACAGTTTTCATTTAATCACCAGTCAAAAAAACAAAACGTTTTCTGCTTTCCATCAGTATGGCTGATGCTAAACGCCAGAAGAGCAACACACTCTTGGCCACAGGAAGTCACATGTCATTGTGGCCGAGGGTTTCAACGTACTGGCCATGTTGAAATAGTTGATCACGCCAGATTTCCTTTCATAAGATCCATTCTGCATAGTTGCAGTATAAACCACTGATGTTCCCTGTCGCGATTAAATAAACATAAATGTGCCTGAACCGGCGTCTGCAATAGGGATTGTCTAGCTACGTAAGCAGACGGGTAATGTCGGAGAGGGGCAGCTGGCCATTATACTACAGAAAGTAATGTCGGCATTTTATTTAATTTTATTTATGAATCCAAATTTTAGGTTTGATATATGTTGTGTGAACTTCAAGCCGCTAACAATATCAGCTTGCGTTAGGATTAGTTGAATTTCGATATATATATATATATATATATATATATATATATATATATATATATATATATATATGTATATGTATACACACAATATATATATATATGTATATATATATATATATATATATATATATATATATATATATATATATATATATATATTGTGTATATTTAAATTGTGTATATTTAGGGAGCAATTTTCATTAATGCAAGTTTCCATACTAAATACTTCTCGTTTTCACTCGCGTGGTCATCTGTGACGTCACGAGCTGCGACGCGATTTTCGCTTCCGCGTCTCGTATGTACGAATTTGTCGTTGCTTTGAAATTTTTCACGCAACAAAAACAGACTATCATTATTGTTTCCTCCGTGTGTTGTTTGATATATTGAAATGTAATTGTCTTCTTTGATAATGGCTTATGTAAGCCGAAATCTTAGAATGGATTTAAACATGTATCAATATGGTGATTTCTTTCGACTTTCAATGATAATGTTATTAAGCTTATCAGACAACATGAAAGGAACTTACTTAAAATAAATAGACAAAACTTGTCTATATTATTTAATGAAACAATATATATATATATATATATATATATATATATATATATATATATTTGAATTGGACATAGTCCGACAATTTATTTAAAAACTTATTTATTTATTTATAAAACAGAGCATTTGCTTAAATACTTGTATCTATAAAAAGAACGTTAAACATATTATATAAATGTCTTTAAATATATATATATATATATATATATATATATATATATATACATAATTCCTATTCAACGAAAAATGTTTGAAAGAAAGGTCGATGTCCAAATAATATCCAATATATATATATATATATATATATATATATATATATATATATATGAAAAAGAGGAATTTGCGACGCGTTTCGTCTTTTAGGACTTCATCGGACTAAATTTGTTATGTTGGTCTGACATAACTAAAGAACTGGTAGAATTGGAAAAACTAACCACCAAAAAAGCCAGAAATGCTAACCTTTAACCCCGCAAAACGAACGTTGTAACAAAGCCGGAAATGGCTCGACTACAGCAAACGATAAAACAAATAAGTGACAAGCAAAACAACAAACTGAGACAAAAAACCAACACCCCATGCTATAACAGCAAGTGGAAATATGTTTCAAGGCCAAATCTAATAGAAAAACTTTTGGATATAAAGCTATCCAATACTGAACGGGGAGTCCTCATCTTCGGTTTAAAATTTTCTACATAGACAATATAATAAAATATCATAAACAAATTTGCTCTGGATTTACCAATGGTTTCATTCAAGACATAATCACTGTTACTATAGAACCAACAATGAAAATACATTACCACAGAGACACATAAAGGCACTAAGGAACCTAGCTAAAAATAAGGAAATCCACATCATTTCCTCTGACAATGAAGGTGGGATTCTGATCATGAGCAAGAATACACCCGTAGAAAAAAGTTCAATGATACCGACACATACGAAAAAATAAACGAACAGAAAATAATTACTAAGACACAAAAATTTAACAAGGAGATTAGGAAACTAATTAAAAATGACAACAAATCATGGTATAGACTGGTAGAACCTCACCGCGTAGAACACTTAAACTTTACGATCTTCCTAAACCCCACAAAACAGGCATCCCGATGCGTCCCACATGTCAGGAAAAGAAAGTGACCCTCTCCTGACAAACTGGTGAAAGCGATAACAAAACTTCTAACCCTCCCCTTGGAACAATCAGTCCATCTCATATAAAGAACTCAGGCAGCCTAGTTGAAAAACTAAGGGGAATTAGCCCGACTGAGAAACTCATGGCCAGTCCAGATATAAAATCCTTCTACTCTAACGTACCACTTAAAATATGCCGAAATCTCCTAAAACAGGGCATCTAACACAATCAAAGGTAAAGCTCTCCCTACCATCAGCTAAAGTAAAAATCCGCCGTCTCATCAGTGCTATTTCACATTTAATAATGATTTTTACACACAAAAATTTGGATTACTAATGGGGTCACCTCTTAGTGGCATGATGGCGTGTATCTTCTTAGAATTATTCGAATCTGGTACTTTCTAAAATATTTTACCCAATCAATCAACATACTTCGGATATATTGATGATGTTCTATTAATATACATTCGTGATACTGATTTACCTGACCTAGTAGACAAACTAAACGAAGTCGAAGCGACAATAGAATTTACATACGAAATGGAAGAATACAATTTCTTACCTCATACAAAAGTGAATAAGAATGATGAGTATTAAAGTGATATGAAATACTCCTTTGTTCCAAATACAAGTGATTATGAAAACATCTTATGATTACAAATTGCTATGTAACTTACATTGAGCACTCATCGGATTAAAGTCCTCTTGGAATAATCCCTACTAATTACAAATTGGCATTATATATAGAGAGAGAGTGACCAAAAAAACGGGAACATTTTAACAAATCCAATAAAACCAAGCGTGATGGAAGAAAAATATTTAATTCATAGTAATTGAAACCTTAAAACATGCCATTTAAGAAACAATGATGGAATTTTCATTTTTTTAAAATTACGTCCTGTAGATGGCGTCTTCCTGTACGAATGCATTCTTGAAATTGCTGTTGAGATTCCTCATTGACTGCTGCAACATCTCATGAGATGTGTATATATATATATATATATATATATATATATATATATATATATATATATATATATATATATACATGCAAGTTTCATTAAAAACGACAGACAAGGTACTACGGTTAAGTTTTTTATTTAATTTTTCTTGTGTACGAACAAGAGCTTTCTTTGCTGGACAAAGGCTGTGTAAGAACTGTCCAAATGTTTTATTTTTCCGAGCGCTTTCAGCTATACCTTTAGCCATTATCAAGGATATTTATACATATATATATACATATATATTTATACATATATATATACATACATATTTATACATATATATATACATACATATTTATGCATATATATATATACATACATATAGAATATTTATACATATATATATATATACATACATATATATATATATTTAATATAAAAGTGAACATAGAAGTCAAAACTTAGAGGCGAATGGAAGAATACAATTTCTTACATTTCCTAGATATCAAGCTACACCGCCTTAACAAGAGTTTAAAACTTGGTGTACACCAGAAATCAACGTAAAAAAATGATCAAATAAATTTCTATTCCCATTTATACAACAAAATAAAATCTGATATGATCAGTGGATTCTACTTAAGAGCACTTAGTATTTGCAGCCCACAATATTTACATTTTTTTTAAGACATTTTTATGTTTAACATTGTTTTTATAGATACAAGTATTTAAGTAAATATATGACAGTTCCGTATAGGATACAGGTTAGAATCCTGTCGAGGACGAATATTTTCTGTGAAGATTTCTCGGACATTCAGGCCAGTAAATGTTGTTTAATACTGTTTATTATAAACAGAGCATTTACTTAAATACTTGTATCTATAAAAAGAATATTAAACATAAAAATGTCTTTAAATAATTGTCAGACTTTGTCCATTTCATAATGTGTGACGCCATTTGTTTACATTTGATACGCCATGAGCAGATATGAATGTACGTGAGAGATTCATGGAAGATTGAAGTTTATAAGCAGTAACTTCGACCTTGTTAACCTAACTATCATCTGTGGCCGAAGCGGTTAAAAAGCACGTGAGGCTATATGACGGTTCCGTATAGGATACAGGTTCGAATCCTGTCGGAGGACGAATATTTTCTATGAAAATTTCTCGGACATTCAGGCCGGTAAATGTTGTTTAATACTGTTTATTATAAACAGAGCATTTACTTAAATATTTGTATCTATAAAAAGAATGTTAAACATAAAACTGTCTTTAAATAATTGTCGGACTTTGTCCATTTCATAATGTGTGACATCAAATATTTACATTATGTTTTTTATATCAAAATTGTCGCCCGTCTCGTTATTACTATATATATTCCTTCAAACATTATTTTTAGTGGATACCCGTATTTTTATACAAATTTTATTTCGTCTACCGGCCTGCATACTCGAAAAAGCTTAATAAAGAAAGTGTGCCCTACAGCATGATCCGAACCTGTGTCCTGCTTTTTAGACAAAATCTAGATGAGTGTAAATGTGCAGGGAGGAAATAAATGTACACTAAAATGTATATTTATTCTTAGTATATAGCTTCACCTATCAACCGGTTCACACTCTTCCCCGGTCTTTTGAACATGAATAGAGGTTTATCCCTCGTTTCCTTTTGGGGTTAGGTTTCCAGCTTCCATTAGAGTCTTCTCATTCTCCTTCACTCCTAATAGCCCTCTTGCGTTTTAGTGGCATTATTTTCTTGCTTAGTGTGAATTGACTAAAACGAATATATATATATATATATATATGTATATATATATATATATATATATATATATATATATATATATATATATATATATATATATATATATATATATATATATATATATATATAATGAAGAAATATAGTTTTAAGGTGTGCTATATTTATGGGATAAAGTGCTCAATAGCAAAGATAGAGCGTATGTAAATATAAATATAAAAGTGAACATTGAAGTCAACACTCAGAGGCGACAGACTGTTTCATGCTAGACGCAATCGTCAAAAATAACCGCCAGAATAGATTACCCACAATGCACCACTGACCCATATATATAAATAGTCGAGGAAAAATCCAACATTCGCCGCTTGACGATTGCGTTTAGCATGAAACAGCCTGTCGACTCTGAATGTTGACTTCAATTTTCACTTTTATATTTATATACACACACACACACACACACACACACACACACATATATATATATATATATATATATATATATATATAGCATTAATGATTTTTTATTACTATAAAATCACAATCTCTAGGCTGTTAGACAATAATTATATTGTTTAAAATATCGGAAATATTGGCTCAAATAATAAACATTACGTTTATAGAACTTCGTTAATTCCGCGTTTCTTTTTGCAGCCCAAATTAAAATCATCCACACAAAAATAGCCTGAACTTGACGTCGGGGAATAAAATAAAAAGAAAATCCTTAAAAATAATGTGCGTGAGAGCCGATGTGTTTTTTTTTTTCTATTTTGTATAACTATAAGTGAAAATCGTTTTAGGTTTCAGCCCCACTATGCCCGTTCAAGCACCATCAAGAGAACGGTGAATAATCTTATAATGGCTTCTAAATAATAGAGATTACACATCAGCAGACACACTAGAAGGACACACATCTTTTTAACTAGGATGCACGGCAGTCAGATGCACACACTAACTGTACAACTGGATGAACTGTACATAATGTAAGGAACAGAAGAATTCAAATGTAAATTTAGGTAATCTTACTCGATTTTTTAGATGAGATATTATCATTACTATATGCTTTGCCATCCAGACGATCATACCCACCGTGTACCAAAATAGCCACCCGATGAGGGCCGGAGGATACAACGGCCAAAACATTGTGAGTATATCAACCAAGATAAGCATGCTGGTCTGAATACAAAAACATATAATAATCATAATTTCTCATTTCAAAGAATCCGGCATGAAAGACAGAAGAAATGATAAAAAATCAGATTGTGCATTCATTGGTTCTTCACTTGTAGACGGCTATGTTCGAATTTTATTTTAAATTCTCGGATACGGAAGAATTGGAAAGACGACCGTGTTGAACTTTCGGCGCGTCTACAGAATCGAAAACACAAACTCCTTTTTAAAAAAAAAATCAACAGAATGATGCTTGTGATGGACATGATTTATATATCCACCAACTGTCTAACCTGTCTATAGAGGCAACCAGGAATTTAGTATATCACGATCATTACTATCAGTTATGTGTCATGCGTGATACACGCGTAGGCGATCATATATATTTCGATGCATTTCTTTAAGTTTTAGTTTTATTTTGTTCCCGCGCTTTTTCGGGGGAAAAAAGTGAAGAATGACTATTTCTAAAGAGTCCGGTGGATAAATTGTCGTTTAAATTATGTAAAAATGAATATAAAACTGTCATCTCATTTTAACAGATATATTTACCAAAATTACACAAAATATCTTGAAATATTAAAAAGTAAATTTTATTCAATAAAATCGCCATTGGCTTCAACCGCAGCCTCCAGATAGGGTGCGATGGATAAATTGTCATCGGAATTACACAAAAATGAAAATAACACTGACATCTCATTTTAACAGATTTATTTACCAAAATTACACAAAATATCTTGAAATATTAAAAAGTAAATTTTATTCAATAAAATCGCCATTGGCTTCAACCTCGGCCTCCAGATAGGGTGCGATGGATAAATTGTCATTGGAATTACACAAAAATGAAAATAACACTGACATCTCATTTTAACAGATATATTTACCAAAATTACACAAAAATATCTTGAAATACTAAAGAGTAAATTTATTCAATAAAATCGCCATTGGCTTCAACCACAGCCTCCAGATAGGGTGCGATGGATAAATTGTCATCGGAATCACACAAAAATGAAAATAACACTGACATCTCATTTTAACAGATTTATTTACCAAAATTACACAAAATATCTTGAAATACTAAAGAGTAAATTTATTCAATAAAATCACCATTGGCTTAAAGATAGGGTGCGATGGATAAATTGTCATCGGAATCACACAAAAAATGAAAATAACACTGACATCTCATTTTAACAGATTTATTTACCAAAATTACACAAAAATATCTTGAAATACTAAAGAGTAAATTTATTCAATAAAATCGCCATTGGCTTCAACCATGGCCTCCAGACGACCTCCGAATCTCCTGCAATTCATGTGAGCTGTCTCCTTGTTTAAGTTGGTGAATGCTACCATAATCCTTGCCTTCATATATTGAAAACAAATACTGAATTTCATATTAAAAATGCCGTAAAACAAAAAAAAACTACCTTCTATTATTTTAATGAAATCTGTCACTAAACTCGGCAGGGGTTCATTGTGCAATATGCTCCTAAATTGGTTGAGATTTTTAGTATTGTATAGATTCTTTCGTTTTTTTAATCCATTAATAAAGATGGCTGCGTTGGCGACACCAACAAAATCAAGACAGTACAAAAATTTAACTATATAGGACAGGTGTTCTCAACCTGGGAGTAGGGAACCCACCCCAGTTGGAAATTTCACAGTTCCAAGGATGGGAAGGAAAAAATTTTAACTTTTTCATGTTTTTTATTTAGACAATTTGGTTTATTGAATTACAATACTTTAACATTCTATTGATCTTTTTGTTTACTGAAGACTTCTTCAGTTTATTTATGTAATAATTTGTTATGAATCGAAACAAATTACTGTATATATATTGACGTTTAAAAATCCATCAACATTTTCTATTGCTATTAAATTTGTAAAACTCCTCTAGAAAAATAATCCACGTAAATGTAGATGTTGTAATATGGAAAAGAATGAAGATGTTCAATAATATATGCATATTGTTTGGAATGCGCCGTTTGAGTCAGAACATCTTGGAAAGGGTAGAAAATTATATTCTAATTTATGCTAAAAAGGGTACATCGAGCAGTAAATGGTTGAGAAGAAGAAGAAGAAGAAGAAGAAGAAGAAGAAGAAGAAGAAGAAGAAGAAGAAGAAGAAGAAGAAGACAAGCAGAGAAGATGAAGAAGAGGAGGAAGCAGAAGACAACCAGAGAAGATGAAGAAGAAGAATAACAAGAAGAAGAAGAGGAACAAGAAGAAGACAGAGAATATGAAGACAGAGAATATGAAGACAGAGAATAAGAAAAGAAGTAGAAGAAGAAGAAGAAGAAGAAGTAGACAAACAGAGAAGAAGAAGAAGAAGAAGAAGAAGAAGAAGAAGAAGAAGAAGAGGAGGAAGAAGAAGAAGAAGACAAACAGAGAAGAAGAAGAAGAGGAAGAGGAAGAAGAAGAAGAAGAAGACAAACATAGAAGAAGACGAAGAAGAAGAAGAAGAAGACAAGCAGAGAAGATGAAGAAGAAGAATAACAAGAAGAAGAAGAGCAAGAGGAAGAAAACAGAGAATATGAAGACAGAGAAGAAGAAGAAGAAGAAGAAGAAGAAGAAGAAGAAAACACATTAAAAATGTTATCCAATCAGAAGTTCTCGAACCAATACATGTGTGCAAAAGCAGGTATACAGTAAGTATTACAGCAGTTTTATCAACATTATAATAGTGACCCTAGAATTCATCTAATACGAGAATTCATTAAAATTATTTACCGTATATTTCGATAAAAAGGCTTTTAAATCCCCCAAAAGTCACCCTTAAAAATTGGGGGGTCGTCTTATACTACAATTCTAAAAAAGAAACCTTAAATTCTGAGTGTTGTTTGTCGATAGGCTAACCCCAGCCTCGGTGCGATAACTAAAACGTCCATGAAAAGATTTTCATTATGAAAAAAAATCTGGTAATAAAAGTAATAAAACCATTTCTACCTTATGTATTTCTGACATAAGTTCATAATAAATTGCCTATTCGAAGAATAATTCCATATCAATGAAATCCATTTGTATCCATGCAAGGTCAGCTGAGAAAATGTAAACCTCATGTTATGGTCGTATTCACTGCACCCTTTTATGTTTCGCTGAACTTTCAAGAATCATCACGGTAGTGTTAATTATGGCAGTAATAACGTTTAGGATAACATAATATTTGAAAAAATGTTGAAAGGTGAATCAATTATTATCGTATATTATCGTACTGCTATTAGTGGTATTTTGTGATTGTCGATGAAGTATAAGTAGATGTCCATTCGTACACCAGGCTGTTTGTAACTGTTTAGATAGAGGAAAAGAAGAGGAAGAAGAAGAATCAGGATTCGCAAGAGATCACGGGATGAAACTTAAACAAAACAATGGTTTCCCTTTCAGGGCACGTGTGTACCAAAAACCTGATATAGAATCTGTTTCGTTATTTCGTTTATTTTGAATCGCTAACAATACACTAAGTAAGAAAATTTCCTATAACATCATCTTCATACAATCAATAAGCAGTCGTTTTATACTATAGCTATAGAATAGATTTATTAAAATTGCTATATATTTTTTTACCACGTCTTATCTAAAGGTCGTTTTATATGCGGAAATATACGGTAAGAATTGTATTTTCATAATTTTTACTATAATTATACATTTATTATAATTTTAATTTTTTTAATAAATAGTAAGAGTCAATGTCTTGCAGGTAAAGTGATAATTCCATGTCTGAGGATGTGTAAAGGGTAGAGGTTTCGCGCGCATGCCACGTTCTGTTGATGCCATGTTTCAGTACATACGGGAGGTTTGCCATGAAATTGATGTTGATAAAGACCTCTTAGCGCCAGAACGTATATGTGGTGACTCTTGACTAGAGGAGCGTGTGAATGTCGCGGGTAAACAATTTAAACATCTGAGGGATGTGACATGTTTATTATTGATATGTTTATTATTCATATGTTTAGTATTGGTATCTTATTATTGATATGTTTAGCATTGATATGTTTATTATTCATATGTTTAGTATTGGTATCTTATTATTGATATGTTTAGCATTGATATGTTTATTATTTATATGTTTAGTATTGGTATCTTATTATTGATATGTTTAGCATTGATATGTTTATTATTTATATGTTTAGTATTGGTATCTTATTATTGATATGTTTAGTATTGATATGTTTATTATTCATATGTTTAGTATTGGTATCTTATTATTGATATGTTTAGCATTGATATGTTTATTATTCATATGTTTAGTATTGGTATCTTATTATTGATATGTTTAGCATTGATATGTTTATTATTTATATGTTTAGTATTGGTATCTTATTATTGATATGTTTAGCATTGATATGTTTATTATTTATATGTTTAGTATTGGTATCTTATTATTGATATGTTTAGTATTGATATGTTTATTATTCATATGTTTAGTATTGGTATCTTATTATTGATATGTTTAGCATTGATATGTTTATTATTCATATGTTTAGTATTGGTATCTTATTATTGATATGTTTAGCATTGATATGTTTATTATTTATATGTTTAGTATTGGTATCTTATTATTGATATGTTTAGCATTGATATGTTTATTATTTATATGTTTAGTATTGGTATCTTATTATTGATATGTTTAGTATTGATATGTTTATTATTCATATGTTTAGTATTGGTATCTTATTATTGATATGTTTAGCATTGATATGTTTATTATTCATATGTTTAGTATTGGTATCTTATTATTGATATGTTTAGCATTGATATGTTTATTATTTATATGTTTAGTATTGGTATCTTATTATTGATATGTTTAGCATTGATATGTTTATTATTTATATGTTTAGTATTGGTATCTTATTATTGATATGTTTAGCATTGATATGTTTATTATTCATATGTTTAGTATTGGTATCTTATTATTGATATGTTTAGCATTGATATGTTTATTATTCATATGTTTAGTATTGGTATCTTATTATTGATATGTTTAGCATTGATATGTTTATTATTTATATGTTTAGTATTGGTATCTTATTATTGATATGTTTAGCATTGATATGTTTATTATTTATATGTTTAGTATTGGTATCTTATTATTGATATGTTTAGTATTGATATGTTTATTATTCATATGTTTAGTATTGGTATCTTATTATTGATATGTTTAGCATTGATATGTTTATTATTCATATGTTTAGTATTGGTATCTTATTATTGATATGTTTAGCATTGATATGTTTATTATTTATATGTTTAGTATTGGTATCTTATTATTGATATGTTTAGCATTGATATGTTTATTATTTATATGTTTAGTATTGGTATCTTATTATTGATATGTTTAGCATTGATATGTTTATTATTCATATGTTTAGTATTGGTATCTTATTATTGATATGTTTAGCATTGATATGTTTATTATTCATATGTTTAGTATTGGTTTCTTATTATTGATATGTTTAGCATTGATATGTTTATTATTTATATGTTTAGTATTGGTATCTTATTATTGATATGTTTAGTATTGATATGTTTATTATTCATATGTTTAGTATTGGTATCTTATTATTGATATGTTTAGCATTGATATGTTTATTATTCATATGTTTAGTATTGGTATCTTATTATTGATATGTTTAGCATTGATATGTTTATTATTTATATGTTTAGTATTGGTATCTTATTATTGATATGTTTAGTATTGATATGTTTATTATTGATATGTTTAGTATTGGTATCTTATTATTGATATGTTTAGTATTGATATGTTTATTATTCATATGTTTAGTATTGGTATCTTATTATTGATATGTTTAGCATTGATATGTTTATTATTCATATGTTTAGTATTGGTATCTTATTATTGATATGTTTAGCATTGATATGTTTATTATTTATATGTTTAGTATTGGTATCTTATTATTGATATGTTTAGCATTGATATGTTTATTATTCACGTGTTTAGTCTTGATATGTTTATTATTCATATGTATACTATTGATATGTTATTATTGATATGTTTAGTATTAATATATTTAGTATTGATATGTTTATTATTGATATGTTGATTATTGATATGTTTAGTATTGATATGTTATTATTGATATGCCTGAATAATAAACACATTACGTTTTGTACGTATGGTTTGTTTTTGATTACTGTTTAACTACTTTTAATCCCCATGTATATATTTTTTTGAATTGCATCCATGAACCTTGGGATACTTAATTCAAACTTTTGCAAGCTGAGTCAGGGTTGACCAATGAAATGTTTCTAAATTCGGACACATTAAATATTAATTTATTTTCTGTTACGTTATAAGACATAATGTCTGTTTCTAATATAAACGCATTAGTTTTCGAGGTTTTACGTTTTAAGGATTTGATTGGCTTTAGCCTAAAAGCTGGACAATATAAGTTAACCATTAAGCGATACGTCAACGAAGGATTCGAGGAGCCATCTGTCTAAATGTAGGCTATAAATACATTTTGGTTTGTTATGGTTTGTTTTGTTTTACGGCATATCAACATCTCAATGGGTTATTTAATACTGATATTATTTTTTTTCAAAAATGTATTGCTGGTAATACTTTTTTCCCAAAAATGTATTGCTGGTAATTTCTTTTTTTCAAAAATGTACTGCTGGTAATAATTTTTCACAAAAAATAGTATTAAAACCTATTTTTATACTTTCATAGTGTTTTGACCCCTTTTTGTGAGGGAGTAACTATTTTCCCAGAGCTGGGACCCTGACAGGTGCTACCACCCAAAGTCAGAGTGGACCTGGGAACACCAGCAATTAAGAGTAGGTTGCACGCTCCTCAAAACCTCCTGATCAGGGGCCTTGCTGTCGGACGTAGTTTATCGTCTTCCCCAGGATGCGGATGTGGTTTATCGTCATACCCAGGACGGTAAGTACATTTTAAAACTTGACTAATTACCTGAGCTTTTTGAAGCCATACGCCATGTGATGTTGAAACACCGGTTCCTGTACGATCACCGAAGTTAAGCAACGTCTACCTGACCAGTATTTAGATAGGTGACATATGGGGAACATAGGTGCTGTAAACTTGGTTGATAACGGCTCGGAATTGTTAAATGGAGAAGCGAGGCCCAATTCCAGTTGGGTTCGTTATATTCACTTACGCTCAAATAGCCTTAGGAAAGGTATGAATCCATCTTTTCTACCCCCGTCTATGGGTTAATTAGTAAGACTTTTTTCGGTAAATTATTATTACCTCCGTAAAAAAAGTGAATCAGTCAATTTAAAGCCATTAAAACATAATCTAAGATCAATATTTAAAGGAATGGCTTTATTATTCGATTACTAAATTAGACCTATTTTAATAAGAAATATTTTTGAAAAAACTTGATTTTGGTAAAAAATTAATTTGTTTGTTTGTTTAACGGCATATCAACTCCTTATGGGTCATTTTATGCTGAAATTTAATTTTCTTGGGAGCTTTGAAGTAATAAAAATACGTTATTCTGCTTTCACAGCTGAATACATGGTAAATGATACTCAGCTTTTGTGCATATGCATGTTTGTGCGGACACTACGGGCGTATGTGTCTTCTTTTATTTTTTTTGTTTTTTCACCTCTTTCCATGCGATCAAAAACGGAATAGTCCATTATTTATAAGGTGTTGGCAGGGCGTAACGGTTGTGCGAACTAACGAAGGGAGAGACTATTATAATAGGTTAATTATAGTTTAGATATATATATATATCATTTTAAATTCACTCCCGGATGGTATGGCTCTAAAGAATGTTTTGAAGGCTTCTTTATAGCTTCAATAGCTGTAGCATTTATCTCGAATAATATAGTTTGCTGCTATATTCACGACATCTTCGTATGTAATTTCTTACATGCATATGCACTTTCTCTACATACATACGGACTTTATTCCGTACCTGCACATAGTATATACGCGTTCTTTCAAGTTGATATCCAAATGAATCCAGATATACACACCGACGTTACTGCAGTTTGCATATATATTTACACATGATTTTTACATTGATACATTTCAACGCGTACACAAGCTTTGGCTAGCACACGTATACGCGCATATTTCCTTTCTCCCCCAAAACAATACGAAGCACGTGTACACAGAAACCCTACGCCACACACGACAGAATTTTACACACAAATACCACATTCCTCACACGCTAAGGCGGCCGTCAAGTCGACACACGCGCACGCGCATATGTGGTATTGATCGAAATCGAAGAAATGGCAGAGGAGCCATGCTTTCCTTCGGTTGCTAAGAAGTAACCAACGCTGATTGATGATTTCTTGGCTGCGTTCATTTTTAGCCGCCAAATCTCTTCATCTCGTTTCGTCACAATTTAGAGATCTCGAATTTCTTTTAATTCACTCGCGTCCCTTTCCCTCTTCTTCCTTTCTTTCTGCCTCTCTTTTGCTATACTTCTTTCTCAACGCTCTTCCTCCTCCTCCCTCTACACATCTTCATTTTCCCTCTACTCCTCATCCCACTACTCCTCTTCTCTATCTCGGTACTCTCTCTATATACATAAATTGAAAAGTCAAATTCTCTCTACGTTTCTTTTCTCTTCTTTCTCAACGCTCTTCCTCCTCCCTCTACACCCCTTCATTTTTCCCTCTACTCCTCATCCCACTACTCCTCTTCTCTATCTCGCTACTCTCTATATACATAAATTGAAAAGTCAAATTCTCTCTACGTTTCTTTTCTCTTCTTTCTCAACGCTCTTCCTCCTCCCTCTACACCTCTTCATTTTCCCCTCTACTCCTCATCCCACTACTCCTCTTCTCTATCTCGCTACTCTCTATATACATAAATTGAAAAGTCAAATTCTCTCTACGTTTCTTTTCTCTTCTTTCTCAACGCTCTTCCTCCTCCCTCTACACCCCTTCATTTTTCCCTCTACTCCTCATCCCACTACTCCTCTTCTCTATCTCGCTACTCTCTATATACATAAATTGAAAAGTCAAATTCTCTCTACGTTTCTTTTCTCTTCTTTCTCAACGCTCTTCCTCCTCCCTCTACACCTCTTCATTTTCCCCTCTACTCCTCATCCCACTACTCCTCTTCTCTATCTCGCTACTCTCTATATACATAATTTGAAAAGTCAAATTCTCTCTACGTTTCTTTTCTCTTCTTTCTCAACGCTCTTCCTCCTCCCTCTACACCTCTTCATTTTCCCCTCTACTCCTCATCCCACTACTCCTCTTCTCTATCTCGCTACTCTCTATATACATAAATTGAAAAGTCAAATTCACTCTACGTTTCTTTTCTCTTCTTTCTCAACGCTCTTCCTCCTCCCTCTACACCTCTTCATTTTCCCCTCTACTCCTCATCCCACTACTCCTCTTCTCTATCTCGCTACTCTCTATATACATAATTTGAAAAGTCAAATTCTCTCTACGTTTCTTTTCTCTTCTTTCTCAACGCTCTTCCTCCTCCCTCTACACCTCTTCATTTTCCCCTCTACTCCTCATCCCACTACTCCTCTTCTCTATCTCGCTACTCTCTATATACATAAATTGAAAAGTCAAATTCACTCTACGTTTCTTTTCTCTTCTTTCTCAACGCTCTTCCTCCTCCCTCTACACCTCTTCATTTTCCCCTCTACTCCTCATCCCACTACTCCTCTTCTCTATCTCGCTACTCTCTATAAACATAAAATGAAAAGTCAAATTCTCTCCACGTTTCTCTTTTCTCCTTTCTCAACTCTCTACAATTCTTCATTTACCCTCTACTCGTCATCTCTCCCTCTGTACTTCTGGTTTCCTTCTCTCTACTCTCTCTCTATATATGAATTGAAAGGCCGAATTGAATCCAA
Source organism: Acanthosepion esculentum (assembly GCA_964036315.1). NCBI lineage: Eukaryota > Metazoa > Mollusca > Cephalopoda > Sepiida > Sepiidae > Acanthosepion > Acanthosepion esculentum. The sequence continues at coordinate 105,274,115 of OZ038499.1, read as the reverse complement.
ATTATTTAATCAAATACAAGCCTAGATGTTCATCACAATACATATGCAAAAAACATTCGCATTGAATGGGATATTTCAATTCTCTCCGAATATTCTAAATGGCGGAAAATTCGAAATAGCGAATTATCTATGCATATTCAGTAATACTCTATTTGCAATGATAAAATTGTATATTAGATAGAATGCGCGTTCGCTTCCGTGAGATTTTAATCCTTGGAGGGCATGTGGCAAAGATGCTCGCCCTTTTACCAAACGTTTCTGGTTCGAAACTTGAACGGAAACAGAAACAAATAAGCCTATTGGCCGAGGACACACATTCAGGTACATGTAAAATTCTACTTATGTGTGTCTTGTGCAAATGTGGACTGCAAATGCCTTTCCTTTCCAGGTAAGTCCCTTGGTTAATGTATGGACGACACGCCCACTTTTGCAATGGAAGAGCTTCAAATAGATAACTAACTTTTTAGAGTTTCATTTGGGCGTTAAATATTCTATGCCTTTAAAAGCAGCTCAAATTCATATAATACGTGCCAATGTATAATCCGCACCTATCATTTGGCAAGGAATATTTAGGGAAAAAGTCAATTACAACTCTTGAATAGATTTTTATATTTGAATGATATTTTGATTCTTAATTCAATCATTTCCACTTACCCGAGGTTAAGTGGTACTCCTATATACGATTCATCGCTAAAGTTACAGGTAAAATGATCGGCTCTCTGTACAACTCCAGTAAGTACCTGACTCCTCATGCTATCTTCTACCGTTATAAGAGCCAGATCATGTCGAAAATAGAGTACTGTTACCATATTTGGGCAGGAGCTGCTCATACCTCACTTTCCAGATATTCAAAAGTGTCTGCGTGTCCTTGTTAGAGAAGAATTATTTTCCACATTCCAACCTCTCTCTCTCTCTCTCTCTCTCTCTCTCTCTCTCACACACACACACACACACACACACCCACACACACACACACACACACACACACAGAGGCGAAATGTGGCGAGACTCTCACTGCTTTGTCGCTACTCCCAGGTAAATTGCTCGGACGAACTCCATCTCCTGGTTCCACCTTGTCTGACCTACACGGCTAAGACCTGCCATGCCACTTACATAGTATCAAATCACCCACATTCCCTCCGTATTCCATTGGCGAGGAGTCAGTTCCAATCAAACAGCTTCTTTCCGTGAACCACTGGCCTATGGAACCGACTCCCAAGAGGATTTTCCCCGATCACTACAATCTTAACCAGTTCAAGTCGAGATTTAACCGCTATCTTCCCTTTCTATCCATATAAACTACACACTTAAGGTAACCCTATACATGGTGGTCCCAGGGGGTTGTACAGAGTGAACCTTACTGTAAAAAAATTCCGGGATCATAAAGGGAATAGTGTATCAAGCAGGTGCTCTCAGTTTCTCCTATTTATTAGTCTAGTACCCAATCCAAATTTTAAAAAAAATCTTTGCATCTCATAGTACAAGAGACGCGGAGAAAGTTTTAAAAATTGTGCCAAATATGATGGAAAATACAGTATTTGAATCATACGCAAAAATCTAATCTATGGTTAAATTGCAAGGAATAAAAAAGCTGGACTGAGTAAGAAAAATCCAAAATCTTGGCTCGTTCAAGAGAACCCAAGTTCTTGGCTCAATCAACTTAAAATCTTGACTCAGTTGCAAGAACCCAATATATTGACTCAGTCACAAGGATTCGTGATCTTGGCTCAGTTGAAAAGAAACCAAGATCTTAGTTCAGTTGCAAGAACCCAAGATCTTGGCTCAGTCATAAGAGCTCAATATTTTGACTCACTCGAGAGATCTCTTTATTTTGACACAAGAACGACCTAGATATCAATGACAGGAATTATAGTTTTCTTTTCATGTGATTATATGAGATTTGATCAATAAGTCCACAGACTTACACATAGTTGAATTTTGATCTGAATTTTTTGCTCTATAATATTATATATAATCTCCGGGATTAATGTTCATCTATAAGGTGTATGCTTTGACGAGGAAGGAGACTATGTTGAAAATAATTATTATACTTTGACAGTCATAAGAAATATTGAAGGCAAAAAGGGGGAATGGTAAGGCAGCAGGTCACCTACGCGACGAGCTTGTTTGAATGGATGGCGGGACGAGGATGGGATTATGCTAAAAAAACATTACTAAGAGCTAAAAAGAATAGGAAATTGTGGAGAGCCATAACCGCCCACGTCTTGACACAGTGTTGGCAACAGACACAGAAAGGAAACTACAGGCACTCCTCCAGAAGGTAGTGAAGGAAAGCGAGAAGAAAAGACTAAATATGAACTGAACATGGCCAACTCAGGGTGGTGTAATGGTTAACAAGCTTGTCTCGCTAGAACAATTACGACTGAGTAGTGAGTTCGATCCTCACTGGGTGACCACCTTCTTTGGGCCTTGTGCCACATCTAAGCTACACTTAGAAAAACACTATCAACTGAATATCTGGTTGTTAGCCAAAGGAACAGTCCAAAACGCCAACTAGAAACAGAAATCAAGCAAGTCCAAATATTAAAGTATCTAGGAAGATTTTTCACAATGGACGGCCGTCCTGGGTATGATGATAAAGTACATCCGTGTCCTGGTTAAGACGATAAACTACATCCAGCAGCAAGGCCTCTGATCAGGAGGTTTTGAGGAACGTGGAACCACCTCTTAATTGCTGGTGTTCTCAGGTCCATCATTACCCGGGCGGTATTACCTGTTAGGGTCCCAGCTATGGACAAATAGTTAAACCCCCACCCCAAACTGGGGTCAAAACGTGTAAAAATAGATTTTAATACCTGCAAAACATTTCTGTAAAAAAATTATTACCAACAAAATATTTTTTGGAAACAAAATAATACCAGCTATATATTTTTTTGAAAAAAAATATTACCAACTATACATTTTTCTGAAAAAATTTATACCAGATATACATACTTGAAGGAAAATTATTACTAGAAATAGATTTTTCAAGAAAAAAAATTTACCAGAAATAGATTTTTGAAAAGAATTATTACCAACAAATAAAAATGTTGTCGGCATTAAATAACCCATTGAGGTTGATAAGCCGTAAAATAAAATAAACCAAACCATTCTAAACCAAAGAATACATATTCTATTCATACGAATCTATCCTAAACATGTTGTCGGCGTTAAATAACCCATTGAGGTGTTGATATGCCGTAAAACGAAAACCAAACCAAAAACCCAAAGCAAATGACGGAAAATGCAACACAAATAATGGGATCTGTTATTATTTTGAAATGAACGTGACAATTGATCGCAAAAGATAGGAATGTGACTGGGATTGCAACGGAAGGAATGTAAAAAGGATCGTGAGGTCGGTGGGGGGGGGTATGAACGAGGATTTGAAGTAGTGAAATGGAATTGTAAAGGGAAGAATTTCACCTCGTATCGCAAAAGAGGTAATGTGAGCTGCGACCATTAGAAAAAGAATATGACATGAGATTGTAATTAGTGGCATGTGGCTTGGAATCGCAGGGACTATGTTTGGGGCGCTATGTTAGACATCCGCTATCATTCAGTCAGTTATGTGCCATGCGTGATACACGCTGAGGCGATCAGATATCTTTCGATACATGACTGACGGGCAGATGTTTTCCCGCAGTAGGTTGCCATTTCTCTCTGCGGTAGACCAGTTGCCATCCAAGGCTATAGAACCCGGTCTGTCCTGCTATTTAGCCATAGCTGCTGGGAGAAGAAGAGGATTCATACCATTTCCCAAGGGTATTAGCACGTAAGTAATGGGAAAGGTGACTCCTCTTCTTCTACGTTATCATTAGAAAACAAAAAGAATATCCAAAACGATATGAAACATTTTTTGTTAATTTTAATTCACGCAATAAAAGTCATTTATTTATTATCGTCTTGCTTGAAGTGTCAAGTAATCTATTTTTGATGATGTTTAATTTTTGTCATAACAATTCAAATTGCTTCGACTGCTAACAAAAATCACTTCAGTATCTGTCTATATTCTGAGATGAGGTATTATGTACACTATTTACATTATTCGGACTATTGTCCTCATCTTTGTCGCCATATTTCTTACAACGTTTCGGCCCTTCAGTATCTTTCTATATTTCTGAGATGAGGCATTATGTAGACTATTTACATTATTCAGACTATTGTCCTCATCTTTGTTGCCATATTTATTACAACGTTTCGGTTGTTGTACGCTCCGGCCTTCTTCGTGTGATTGGAATGTCGAACGGAACCCTTTATTTCGCTCGCTGGGGTAGACTGTTATAGTTCTACGTGCCATGTTTAATGGATGTCAGTTATCTCCTGTTAATTCCCCTCTCCAAGTTCTCCACTGCTTTAGCCGGGTATTGAACTCACACTCTTTGAGTCCTGTCACTGGATCTAACCAACGGTCGAAACGTTTTAATAGATATAGCAACAAAGATGAGGACGATAGTCCGAGTAATGTAAATAGAGTACATAATACCTCATCTCAGAAATATAGACAGATACTGAAAGGCCTAAATGTTGTAATAAATATGGCGACAAAGATGAGGACAATAGTCCGAATAATGTAAATAGTATACATAATACCTCATCTCAGAAATATAGAAAGATACTGAAAGGCTGAAACGTAATAAATATGGCGACAAAGATGAGGACAATAGTCCGAATAATGTAAATAGTGTACATAATACCTCATCTCAGAAATATCGACAGATACTGAAGGGCCGAAACGTTGTAATAAATATGGCGACAAAGATGAGGACAATAGTCCGAATAATGTAAATAGTGTACATAATACCTCATCTCAGAAATATAGGCAGATACTGAAGGGCCGAAACGTTGTAATAAATATGGCGGCAAAGATGAGGACAATAGTTGGAATAATGTAAATAGTGTACATAATACCTCATCTCAGAAATATAGACAGATATTGAAGGGCCGAAACGTTGTAATAAATATGGCGGCAAAGATGAGGACAATAGTCCGAATAATGTAAATAGTGTAAAAAATCACTTCTTCCTTACAAGTCACTTCAGTTGATTTCATTTCGCAATTGTCGTCTGCGTCGGTTTGAACAGTGCTGATAGCCGAATTGATGCAAGTCAGCAAAGCTCTGAAATGTTATTGATTAATACTGCGTCACAAGCCCGTACCTTCATTTGTGCTATCCGCCAGTCGCTGATTGGCTGGTTTGGCCCACTTGACACGCATGACGTTTCGGTGGCGAGCGCAGCATCTCAAGTGGATTAAAATATCTGGACATTGGTTAAATCTCAAACTAAACATGTCTACCTGTGCGTTCTCCAGTAGAAACCTGCGTTACATCTTTTTGCCACATAATCTATCATCCAAAATTTCCCACTGGGTTACTGCAAACGTAGATCGGTGAAATCTGGACACCGTTTTGCCATCGATATTTTATGCCGACGGACCGTAACATGGTATTAGTAACGTTTTACGCTTGATCACCGACGTAACGCTACGTTGAAATAGGAAAATTTACCCCCGGAGAGTTATACCTATTGTAAACAAAATATTTTCTTTTATACAAGCATGTGGATATGATGTAATGGTTAGAGGCCAAGAACGAGAAATGGGCGAGTCGGTTTCAAATACCGGTCGGGGCTGTTACTTTCGTACAAATACCCACGGTAAAGGTATTAATCCCTCTCTGTCTTCTCCCAAGGTTCAAACCCAGAGCAGAATGGATTCTCTATCCGTGGTTGATAAACAGTTTAGAATAAAGGTAACTCCGGATTCGAAACCATGTGTGGCCCAGGTAGGGTGCATGCTTAAACCATAACTAAGATACGCTTATAGTTACTGCAGAAACTGCAACTGGCTGATGCAACTCTTTTGGGAACCTGATGCACAGATGAGCATGCCTGGAAACTAGGAGTCATACTGAAGATGAGAAATCATGCTGATTTACAGTCGAAACAACTCTGAAGATGACAGACACGTGTTTTAATATTTCCTGCATGTTAATTCCGCTCTCAGGTTGTTATTCTGCTGCTAGTCAGAAATAAAGGAATAGGTTAGGTTGCTTTGTTTTGTTTTACGGCATATCAACCTCAATGGGTTATTTTATGCCGACAAAATTTTTATTGCTAGTAATATTTTTCTTCAAAAATGTATTACTGGTAATATTTTTTCCTTCAAAAATGTATTACTGGTAATATTTTTTCCTTCAAAAATGTATTACTGGTAATATTTTTTCCTTCAAAAATGTATTACTGGTAATATTTTTTCATTGAAAAATGTATTGCTGGTAATATTTTTTATTTCAAAAATGTATTGCTGGTAATATTTTCCCAAAAAATGTATTAATGGTAATATTTTTTGTTGTTCAGAAATGTATTGCTTGTAATATATCTTTTCATTTTTTTTCTTTTTTCAAAAATATATTTCTGGTAATATTTGTTTTTTCTACAAGACGTCATTGGTGGTAATATTTTTACAAAACTTTATTGGTGGTATTAAAACAGTGATTTAACCCCAGTTTTGGGGGTTAACTATTTGCCCATTGCTGGGACTCTAACAGGTGCAGCCATCACGGGTCAGGGTGAACCTGGGAAAACAAACAATTAAAAAGTGGTTCCACGTTCCTCAAAACATCCTGATCAGAAGCCTTGCTGCTGGACGTAGTTTATCGTCTTACCCAGGACGCGGATGTAGTTTATCATCATACCCAGGACGAAGGAATAGGTTTCTAATAATTTTCGAACTTTGATCTCTTATTCTTGGAAGTTTGCCTTTCTGGACCATCAGCCAAAATAAACTGGCTTTATAGACTAACCGGTAACAATAATTAAAATCTGAAAATTCAAACTTTAATCTTTATTTTCCCAAAACGCCTAATCCACTGGATAATCTCCTCACAAATGAAGAAGAGACGTGTAGCAATAGAAATGTGGTTCTACAGAAGGATGCTGAGAATGCCATGAACTGATCATGTGAGTACCGAGAAAGTTTTAAGGAAAATAGAAGCAAAATGGACACACAGTTAGAATCAGAAAAAGACAGAAAAAATCTCTGGGATAAGACATAACAGAGACGCTACTTGGTTTCACTGACAAGAAATAAAGAAAGAAGTGTTGAACGTCTCCTGCAAATATCTCATAAGTAATGGACTATTCCGTTTTGATCGCGTGAGAAGATAAAAACACCACACTCTTTCCTTTCGAATTCCAAATGTAAGGAGGCAGTCTCCCTCAGACAGCGTTTCCCCAAGAACTGCTGCTTTGTGGAACGGACTCCTGCGTGAATGCTTCCCCTAACTCTACAAGTCAAAGCTCACTCGTTACATGTCCTCCATATCTTTATTAAAATTCTGTTTGTTCCTCCCTTCGTTAGTTGTTCCTTAGTTAGTTCGCACGACCGTTACGTCCTGCCAATATCTCATAAATAATGGACTATTCCGTTTTTGATCATCGTGAAAACAAGGAAATGGCACTACTTGGTGTCAGTGAGAAAATGAAAAAAAGAAAGAAGAAAGGAAAGACAGACGTGTTTAATGACTGCTTCAGTGAAATGGAAAAAGTTGTCAATTTCAAATCTTTTCATTTGTACCCCCTTACTCTTAAAATAACGACCAGCATTCATATTTATGACTGTCACTGCAATATTTTGTTAAAGTTGATAAGCTGAAACATTTAACGATGCGATAGGGGAATTTCTACGGATATTTTATTGTCATAGAACTCACCATGAGCTTCTTCAATCATTAACTTAAGAATGAAGAAGATTAATCAGAAATTTAAAGTAGGAAAGCTATAAAATTTTCACGGGTTAAAATTACTACTACTACTACTACTACTACTACTACTACTACAACTACTACTACTACTACTACTACTACTACTAATAATAATAATAATAATATGATTAGAGACCGTAAAATCAAAATGTGCCTTCTTATTGACATGTCACTCCCTGCAGACAGTAAATGTATCTTTGAAGATCTTCAAAAACCTATCAAAATCCAAGGACCTTGAAATCGAAATCTCAAAAATATGGCACATGATGACATCAACAATTCTAGTTGTAGTTGGAGCCCTCGGATTGATTGGAAAAGATTCCAATAGACTCATACATAAAATATAGCGTTGGCCCAAGATGCAGGTTCTGTGATCATTACCCAGATACAATCGACCATCTTGTATCAGGTTGCACGGTATTGGCACCCACTGAATATAAAACCCGACATGACAGAGTTGGCCAATATCTGCACTGGAAAATCTGCTGCTTCTACGGGAAGGAAACTGAAATTGGTATGAACACCACCCAGACCCGGTTACGGAGATAGGACCTGTTACAATTTTATGGGACTACACAATACACACAGGCAGAACAATCAAAGCAAACCGCCCAGACATTGTTATTAGAGACCGCAAACAAAAAAATTGTCTCCTTATTGATATGACAGTCCCTGAAGACTGCAATGTATCTTTGAAGATCTTCAAAAATATATCAAAATACAAGGACCTTGAAATCGAAATCTCAGAAATGTGGCACATGATGATATCAACAATTCCAGTTTTAGTTGGAGCCCTCGGATTGTTTGGAAAAGATTCCGATAGACTCATTGAAGGGATTCCTGGTAGCCCATGCCTTAAAGAAATTAAAAAAAATGTACTCACAAGTGCAGCCTACACCTTACGAAAAGCTTTATCTATGTAAAATATGTGTGATCATAAATATTTCTCAAAATTCCTCAGTGGAAAATGTCATGTAGCCATTTCTGACCTTAGATCTCTGGTTATCGTTTATGAAAACATTGTATTTGGTTCGGGAATAGACAAACGTTGATTGTTTATATTTAAGTCTATAAGTAATTAATTGGTACTTTTGGTGGATGTTTACCCTTCGGTAGGAGATGAAGACGGTGTATTCTAGGCTCTACAGATAGAGCAGTAAATAACGTGGGCTCTTTTGATTTGAGTAGCGAGACTGAGAACAGAGGATAAGGCAATGGGGAATCGTTCTATTGTCTTTCCCAGACGTCGTGGCGTTTCACTGTGAAAAGCCGTCGTCGATTACGTTCTGAAGAGAAAAGACAATAGTTAGTCTTAACGAAAAAATGTAAATTCAGGCCCAAAATCTCTTTTATAACCTAACATCCCTCACTAAAACAATCTCATCAACCATTCCATGATAGGTCAGTCAGTTAAGTGCCATACGTGATACACTCTTGGACGATCGTGTATCTTTCGATATATGACTGGCGAGGCAGATTTTTCCCCGAAGTAAGATTGCCATTTCTTTCTGCGGTTGCCTACCGAGGATAAAGAACCCAATATGTCCTGCTATTCAACCCATATCTGGGGAGAAAGAGATGGATTCATACCCAAGGGTATTTGTGCGTAAGCGAATCTAACGAACTCGAGTCGAATTCGAACTCGGCACTCTGAGTTCTCACCCCGAGCCGATATCCACTGGACCACAATTGGAAAATCATCGCTAAATGGCTTTGCAGCAAGATTCACAGATATTCCGACGAGACCAATTGCTCAAACAATCAGTCGTTCTCAACCTTCTTCTTTTGCGTGTCAGTGCCCTATAATATATAGTCGATGATGGCTCTCCACAACTTCTAGCCTTTGTAGCTCTGAGTAACGTTTTCCTATTCATTATCTCTCCCAGTCTCTGTTCCGACATCCATTTACATAACCTCGCTATGTAGGTTACTCGCTGCTTTCCTCTGTTCCTCGCCGTCAATGTGTCCTGTGGGTGTCAAATTCTCTAATCCCTCTTTCCTCATTATTTGTCCTAGAAATTTCGACTGTCCCTATTTGATTCTAAGTATAATCGTCCTTTATGTTTCCATTTTCCTTAAAACTTCTTTGTTACTCAGATGTTCAATCCAAGATATTCTCAGCATCCTTCTGTAGAACCACATTCATGTTGTCTCCAGGGTTTCTTGATCAATAAGGAGATTGTCCAGCATTCATTGTCATATGGGGCACAGATATTGCTTTTTTTTAATTATTTCAAATGAAATTTTCCTGTTTTTTAATACTTTGTTTAGCTTTTGGGAGGCATTTTACGCTATATCGGCTCTAGTTTTATTAAAATTTATTGAGATTATTTGTTTTAAAATAAAATGATAAAATTAAGATTAAATTTTGGACTGTTACAGGCGTATCAGTCCTTGACTGTATACGATTAGATACTGGAAAATTCTGGACTCAACCAAGAACTAATACTCCATATGTACACAACAAAGAGAAATTCTGACGTTTGATCAGATTTGGGAAATTATTACTTTTCAGCACCCTGATCATAACACAGATTCGTAATCGAAAGACAATCTGTGTATTTTATTTTTCAATATGCAATAATCGATAATCTCCTGCAAATCAATTCTCGTGGAACATAAATGTCTGGCGATTTATCAGAACTCTGGTGGTTCCAATTTTCTAAATAAAATTTTGTTGGCTAATATTTATTGCACAAAAGCACAAATAAGCTACGTGGGTAGAATGGAGAAACGGAAAGGCTGACCCCCACTCGTTTTATTCCTAACTTGGCTAGCCTCAATCACTGACCCACTAGTTCGAATATTGACCTTTTCACTAAAACAACGCATTTGCACAACACCGTCTTACCCAGACACCATAGTACGACATGTGCTGTAGGAATGCCTACCTAATCCTATATATACAGTCTTTGGAGCGGGGCTGTGGATAAAAACTTTGACAAATGTATTTACAGGAATACCCCACCGCGGCAAAAAGAAATTGGTCAGCCTTGCCATCAGATATTTCAGGTGGATTCATTCATACAACTAACAGCATGAGCGTTCTCCTCATTAATGTATTTTGAGATGACACAGGTTATTTCGTTTTTATTGTGGTGAACCGTGGGGTACCTTGAGGCCGTGTAATGGTGAGCAAGCTTGTCTTGCTAGAACAGTTACGACTGGGTAGTTAGTTCGATCCTCACTGTGCCAAGACGGAGGATATTTTCAGAGTATTTTTCAGAAAATGCGCCTTAGAATACCGGTATGTTACAACTGAGTAAAATCTACAATAACTGATTAGTCAAGAGCTGAGTAGAATCCACAAGAACTGATTAGTCAAGCGCTGAGTAGAATCTACAAGAACTGATTAGTCAAGAGCTGAGTAGAATCTACAAGAACTGATTAGTCAAGAGCTGAATAGAATCTACAAGAACTGATTAGTCAAGAGCTGAGTAGAATCTACGAAAGCTGATTAGTCAAGAGCTGAGTAAAATCTACGAGAACTGATTAGTCAAGAGCTGAATAAAATCTACTAGAACTGATTAGTCAAGAGCTGAGTAAAATCTACAAGAACTGATTAGTCAAGCGCTGAGTAGAATCTACAAGAATGGATTAGTCAAGAGCTGAATAGAATCTACAAGAACGGATTAGTCAAGAGCTGAGTAGAATCTACAAGAACTGATTAGTCAAGAGCTGAATAAAATCTACTAGAACTGATTAGTCAAGAACTGAGTAAAATCTACAAGAACTGATTAGTCAAGAGCAGAGTAGAATCTACAAGAACTGATTAGTCAAGAGCTGAGTAAAATCTACGAGAACTGATTAGTCAAGAGCTGAGTAGAATCTACAAGAACTGATTAGTCAAGAGCTGAGTAAAATCTACGAGAACTGATTAGTCAAGAGCTGAGTAAAATCTACAAGAACTGATTAGTCAAGTGCTGAGTAAAATCTACAAGAACTGATTAGTCAAGAGCTGAGTAGAATCTACAAGAACTGATTAGTCAAGAGCTGAGTAAAATCTACGAGAACTGATTAGTCAAGAGCTGAGTAACATCTGCAATAACTGATTAGTCAATTATTTATTTTTTATTTTACTTTATTTATTTATTTATTTTTGTTTTAGTAGCAAAGCCGTGGAGGTGCTTATATTCCACATTAAATGATTAAATGTCACGACACGTATTGTATTGATACATCGTTAAATTAACTCGCCTAATCTAGCTAATCTTGACTTTTGATTTTATAAATTCTAATATCAGTTGTAACATACCCGTATGGTAAGGCGCATTGTCTGAAAAATACTCTGAAAATATCCTGCGTCTTAGCACTGAAAGGTCAAAATTAGTTTGCCGCCCGTAATGAACCCAAGTTGCGTAACTTTTCTTTTCAGTTACTTCTGTTTGCAAATACTTTTTTTCAAAATAATAATAATAATAAAAAACATTTGCCTTGGTAAAGTCCATCAAAGAACGAAATGTGTCGGCTAAGAACTTGCATTATTTACATTAGTCGGATTAGTATCCTCCTCTTCATTTCCTTATTCACAACGTTTCGGCCGTTGTACGCCCTGGTCTTCTTCAGGTGATTGGTATTCGAACCGGAGTAGATTGTTGCTCCTCTGGCTGTCTCAGTTGTTTCCCTTTAACTCAACTCTACAAGTTTTGGTTCAGCCGATTGAACGCACAACTCTTCGGGTCTAGTCCCTAGGATCTAACCAACGCCTTTATGAACTGGGTCATGTGTCCTTGAGGACATCTGTGCATGAATTTGGGGGATTTTCCCTTGCTTTACGGTGTTTTTGTAGTCTTATCTTAAGACCTGTTTATCCTTTGTATTTCTTACCACAGCTGCACGGGATGCCGTACACACAGTCCTTGGTAATGTTCTCCTCTTTGGGAGTGGGGTCTTACTCGCAAGATGTGGTCTGCGAAGTGCTGAACCACTTTTGAAGACTGTCCTGATGTTATATGGACCGCAGATCCTTTATATTTTCTCCGATAATCGCTTCACATAGGGTGGGCAGACCAAGGCTGTTTCCTGAGTGTTGTTATCCTCTTGGACCCGCCTATCCCAGTTTGTCGGAGCTGCTGTCATGTATCCAGAGTAGTTGTTACGTTGTAGGATACTGCTTATACTGACCATTTCTTGTTCATATGTTTCTGGGTCGCCACTTATGACTTTTGCTGCAAGCAGCGGTCGATTCCTTCCTTTACACTGTATGGGTGGTGGGAGTTGAAGTTGTGATATTGTCCTTTGAAATTTGGCTTACGGTATACGGATGTCTTGAACCGATTCTCTGTTCGAAATATTAGTACATCCAGGAAGACGAGATTGTTGCTGTTTTCTTGCTCCATTGTGAACTGTATCGATGATCTTATTGAGTTTACATAGTCCAGTTGTAGATGGACGTCATCCTGGTGTGGTCAGAGTATGAAGGTGTCATCTACGTATCCCCAGCCATAGGGTTGGCTTTAATTGTGTTGACTCTTGGTGTATATAGGTATGCCATTGCTGGTGATAATGGCGAGCCCATTGCTAAACCTTCATCCTGTCGATATATGTCTGATCCCATTCCGAAATATGTTTGCGTACAGTCAGCATCTCCATCAGGTTATCTATTGGTATACTGGTCCGTTCTCCTAGGAAGGGGCCCGATGCTCGTCTATCCCTGACTACCGAGAGTGCCTCCTCCGTGGTTACCTTAGTGAGCAAACTCACCACGTCCAGGCTCACCATCTGGGTGGATTGAGTGGGGGCATCTTTGATTATCTCCACGAAGTTCCGGATATATGATATAGTCTTTCCGATTAATGGGTCGATTATATATATTTCGAACAATAAAAAATATTAAAAAATTAAAATCATCAGACCCACTGGGTTGTATATTAATATTCCTTAGTTTTTATTATTATTTCATTTAGATTCCTCGACTTGTTTCGGCCAACATGGCCATCATGAGAAGAAGAAAAATATTTCTGCTTGCTTGTAGCAGTGAACTACGGAAATGAATGTCTTGATGGAGAAAATGAACTTTTGTCTGTAGCTTTCATTTGTTTTTTTATTGTTTTAACATGAATTTTGGTCAGTCCTAGTGTTGGTCAAACAGTCTCTTTTAAGTTGTTATTTGAGATAAGAGCTGGATAGATTCATGCTGCTCTGAATTCCCTTGGTCATTTTGACAGGGTTATTGGTTCCTGGAAAGGGGATGTGTCTCTGTTAAGTGTGTGTGTGTTATTTGGTTCTTAGGGAGTGAGTGAGTATGATGTGTGTAAGCGTGTATATTCGTGTGGGTGTGTGTATAAGTGTGAGGCCTCAACACCTCCGTAAGCATGTCTGTCTTGTGTGGGTGAGAAATGTGTGTAGGTCCTGATTTGTGGGGTTACTAATACTATCTATATTGTTACATTTGTGATTAAGCCCGTCTGGATAGTGAGTTTTTAAACGTCGTATCCACTTCATGGAACTCTAAAATCTTTCTAATGTTATCTGCTCTGAACTTTTCTATTCTCTCAATATAGTATATATATATATATATATATATATATATATATATATATATATATATATATATATATATATATATATATACTAGGAAGTGACTCAGAGTGTGGCACACAGAGTCTTGTCAGCTAACAATTGGCCTGAGTGGAATACCGTCTTTGTCAATCTTTGGGAGACTGTATATGTGAGGTAGCTTGGTGTAACGCCGTAACAACTCCCTGTATGTCTTCGGTGCAAAGAGGTCCTTGTTCATGATTAAGATCTGTGAGAGTTTGCGTTCTTTTTTCATTGTACGATCTTTCTTTACTTCAGTGTAGCTGCCATTTGCAATGAGGTCTTCCAGTTTTTCTGCATATTCTTATTTGTCCATAACTATGGTTGCATTGTCTTTGTCAGTTGGTAGTATGATGATGCTTTCATTTCTCTGTAGAGTTCTGATTTCCAAACTCTCCAGTTTCATGATGTTTGATTTGGGTGGCTTAGCTTTCTCCAGCGTCTGTCTCACTTTCCATCTTAGTTCATCCACCTGAGACTGAAGCAATTTCAAGGCTATTTCCTTGATTCAAGCAATGATGTCCAAGTATGGTATCCGCCTGACGGTCGTGGAGGGGGGCGCTAACAGATGGAAAAATATTTAGCAAGATTCTTTTTAAAAATCCTCGGATTTTAATTAAAATCTGACAATTATTTGAATTTTTTTTTTTCAAGAATTTTTAAATCAATGTGTTTTACACCGCAAAAAGACGTTAAAATTTCCTATACTATTCTTTATCTCTTGCAGTGACGCAAAAATAAGCAAAATTTTTAACTTTCTATAAAGGATCAAAAATATATTCAAAAACATCATTTGGTATTTCCTCTTAACAGATTTTGATAAGAAAACTTTTTTTATTAAGTTTAGGGTATTTTCATAATGGTTTGCCAATTCTTTTAGCGAATCAGTGGAGAGGCACCTGATGTGCACATTAAATATATCACATGCATTTCAAAATACCGTCTCTTGTGGTAAAGGTTATTTATGTGTTCTTTGTCGTCTGTCAGCTTGTTTGATTCTCTTTTCTTCTAGTTCATTTATTTATTTATTTATTTATTTAATCAATTTATTTCTTCATTTTCGTTTACTGTTACGAATTCTCTGAGTTTAAAAGAATGTTCTTTGATGCCAATGTGAATTTTAGCATCTCTGTCACTCATTCATTACAATCTTTATTTTGCGTTCTTTGTTTGAATATGAATTCCTCGAAATAATCATGCTAGCATCGAACAGTTAACTCAGCCTCGTATATTGGCCATATTGTGGCTTGACTTTATCGGCGAATGATAGTCAGCCTAAATATGCCCTCCTTCCCTGATTCTGGTTAGTTAAAATAGGGATGCTTGTAAAAGGCCATCAGTAGGTGAAGTAAGAAAAAAGACACTATATGCATTTCGTTTTTTTTTTTTTTAAGCGCTTCACCCCAAGCAAGGCGGGAAGCCACTAGCACACAAGGGATTACAGAGAGTTGGAGTGAGAGCAAAGAGGAGTGATAGAAGAAAGGATGAAGAGAAGGTTAGGAGATAGATCAGGGCATCTGGAGACGTCGATTGACATTACATTTGAATAGTTGGATATTATAGCTATCAGGGAAACAGGAAAAGGGTAGGTAGTTCCACAGGCGAGAAGTGCGAGACATGAAGCTATTGGAGTAGAAGAGATGGCTACATTTAACAGTTTCCACAGTGAAGGTGTGAGAGCGAGATTCCATCCTAGTTGAACGCTTAAATTCATGAAGTCTGGGAACCAGTGAAAACAGCTCATCAGAGCAGTTACCGTGAAAGTATTTGTAAAAAAGACAGTGGGAGGCAACGGCATGTCTGTGAGAGAACAACTGCAGACGAGATGCCAGATCAGGGCCAATTACATTGCATATCCGTCTTTGGATTTTATCAAGGACCTTGAGACAAACAGGAGGGTCTCCTGACCATATATGGTAGCAATATTCCATGCAAGGGCGAATGGTTGATTTGTAGATTTGAAGGATTGACACCGGCGAGAAAAAATTTCTTGGCGCGGCACAGGGAGCCGACTTTCCTTGCGGTGGACGAAGCTGTTGACTCAATGTAATCGTTTCATCTCAGGTTACATTGAGTCAATAGCTTCGTATGTGTTCTCTGTCACCTGTCAGCTTGATTGATTCGTATGTGTTCTCTGTCACCTGTCAGCTTGATTGATTCTCTTTGTAAGTAATCGTTCAATTTCAATCTCTTATTCGTATAATATTTTGTAGAGTTTTTAGTCTTTCCTTGTATTGGGTAAAGTATTTTGGTATGAGCCACCCACAGTTGTTCTATGTCTATAGTTGTACTAATTCGTTCGTGATGTGTTAAGTTCCCCAGGTGACTTGACCATTTAATAATTGCTTCGTTAGAGTCGCACGGTTCTCGTGAGTACAATTGGACCTGAATTGTCCTCTCCTCATAACGTAGTATTTGAATCTGATGTCTTCGTCCACCACACGTTTGTGCGTTTATTCCGACCGATAGGAATGATTGGCAATGGCCCTCATTTTTCCGTGTTTCTCGTCGAATAATATCTTGGACATAATGAACGACCTCGGCATTCTTGACTATCTATAACCATCGGAGATTTCTTTCATCCCTTTCGGCCACTGAAAACGCATTCTTAAAAGAGCTGCGGCTCTTAAACACGAAGGATCTGCCGGCATTTAAGAAAGCTGGGATCACCGAATCTGTGCGGTTGGCGGCTAAAGCAATTTTTCATCTCCTGCGTCAGACGAAGCTTTCGTGGCGGGTTTGGAAAAAAGAAAGCAAGATAAAGTTGGTCATTTATAGCTTTCTAAATATGTTCTCAAGCACATAATGCTCGCTGTATCTACCGCCATTTTATGTGTATATATTTCTCGATAAATTAATGGTACTTCTGACTAATGTTATCAACAAGTGCTCTAAAAAATTAAAAGATGAAAGCAAAATTAATCTAAGAACTCATGCTGGCCTTTTATACAAATGCCAAGAGAAAACCCATCAACAACTGCTTTCTTCAACTGTCAAGAAAATTTAGAAATGTTCGGTTTCTATTGGTAATGAGGATGTGCGGATAGCTTAAGGTTTAAATCGGAAAATGAAATCAGAGAGCCCAGTTCAAATTCAGACCTAGTATGTTGCGTTTACTTTCGTAAAAATACTGTTGGGGAAGGTGTGAATCCTCCTCTTTTCTTCAACTAGCTATGCATTAAATAATAGGGTAGACTAGACTCTGTAGCCTTAGTGCTTTCCTTTTTTTTCTTTTTTCTTTTTTTTGCTATAATTTTTCTTCGGTATTTCTCAGAGGGTATGCGGAGTTTCGTGAGATTTTAAATTAAAATTAAACTTTTCTTTTTGCCAAATACAAGGCCCAAGAGCCGCTCAATGTAGAAAGATACTAAATGAAGTGGATTACCAGGAATGACGGCAGCAGAGTATCTTGACTCAGAAATATCATAGCTTCCACAGAAAGATAGTCTCCCGTTTAAAGTACCCATTAGGAGATGGGTGGGCAACAAATGTTGTTAGAGAGATATGCTGATAGTCTATACCCTCAGTTAAACAAGTTATTTTTTTTTGTTATTTTGTGTTTATTTTTAGCGTGTTTTTAAGATGGTTTTCGTCTGGAGTTTCACTGAAGAATAGTAAAGCAAAGACTGTTACTATTAATTCAGTCACTTATGTGTCATGCAATCATGTATCTTTCTGCGGTCTATTGATCATGCTATTTGCCCATAGCTGGGGGAGGGGAGAGAAGAGGATTCATACCTTTCCCGAAAGTATTTTAGCACGAAAGTGAATGTAATAGATTCAAATGGAATTCGAACTCGGCTCTCCGATTCCTCAATCCGCGCCGCTATCCATTACTCCACCGTAGAGCCTACTATTAATTACGGCACTTAAAAATGGAACGCTGAAAATTTGTTGGAAAAGAAGCATGTATGTATTATTATTTTTTTTTTACGAATTCGGTGTTGCGATGAATCAGCTTAGCAAGATCAAAAGCCCTGTCATAGTGGGTGCGAATGTCAGGTAGACAAGAAGAAAGTTACGTTGATTAATTTTCTTTTTTGAATTTTCCCCCTCCAAAATTTTTGGGCGACTTCACCGCGTTCGTTACCTTAGCAACCGGACAAATATTAAAAGTAAATATCAGCTCTCGATGTTCAACCTGTCGTCATCCGCCCCATGTTTACTCTGCCATAATATGCTTACGTCATCGCAAATAAAGCAGGAAGTCACGCAAACAGTGAGTCTTTGAGTGCCAATATTGACGACACCGTTTTGAAAATGTGGAATGCTAAATGGTTAATTGGAAGGCGGCACGAAGTTTGTTTTTTTTTGTTTTTTTTTATCGGATATAGCCGCCTTACTTGTAGTGGACTCTACAAGAGTGGATACCATTAGCCGCATTTTGTTTACGATTAAAAGTGTATTTGTTTTGTGTCCACGAAACATCTCATTAACTTTTGAATTCGCTTTTGAATTAAGCATTTTTGAATTTAGATGATATCACAAAGGTTGAAAGACCCTGTTTCTCAACCGGAGTCACCCGGGACCATAAGATTCCGCAAAAGGTCGCTAGGATGCATTTTTGAGTAATTTTTCATTTTATATTTGTAATTTGCAAATGGAGAAAAATGGCGTGGTTTGGACACGTTACAAGATGCAACAGCCTGTGAAAGACCATCACGCAATGCACTGTCATAGGTGAACATAGGAGAGGACGTCAACACAAAAACTGGTTGGATAATGTCAAACAATGGACAGGTATGACTGTACCTGAATTGCTGATGGCTGCCATTGACAGACCGATGTGAAGGAGATTCAGTGTGGCTTCTATATTCGGATCCCCTCCCTCCGATTACAAGTCAAGGGGATGTTGATAATGATGGACTTTACTATACATGTACGGCATATTAGAAAATCTCTGGTCATTATAGTAAAATATTAAATATATTAATAATGGTATATAATAACTTTATGCAGCGGTTCCCCGAGAGATAAAAAACTATTCCAAGCGTTTCACAAGGGTAAAAAGATTAAGAAACGCTTCTATAGACATTAATTTCTCCACAAATACTCTTGGAAAGTTATGAATTCCCTCACTCACACAGTTAGACAGCAGACTGGGCTTTTTAGCTTTTTCTTTTGCTGGCAATCAGCCCGGGATCAAAACTGAATTCAAAATCACTTGAGCTTGTGACTAATATAGGCAATAAACCCTATTTCCCATACAGTCACATATCAACATAGATACCACGCCCAAAGGTTTTCTACCCAATAACAGACCATATTATAAGCATGCCAAAAAGACTCCACAATACGGCACACGTCGTTTAAATTAGTGTCTATTGGTTAGATATTGACATTACCATTTAAAATATTTGATCAATCAGAAAAGTAAAACCCTATTTTTCTAGAGTTTACTTTCGGGAAAAATATCTCATAAAACGGCACACAGTTCAACTTTCAGCGAGCAGATATGCAGTTGTCTCAAGGCCGAACACAAGACGTAGCAGAATTGCTTTTTTCTTCAAAGATGCGTGCTGAAAGAAATATTTCGGCGGCTTAAAATGAATCAGCGACAACAGCTTGTACGGTCAGTGAGACTTCGCTGGCGATCAAGTGTCATCGACTTCAAACGAATCATCTCCAGCTTCGCTAACGATACCACAGCTTTTGTTACTGTGAACCAAATACTAAGTCTTTTCTAAACTCAGTTTTTTCTATGTACCAACAACTCAAAGACTTTAATTCAACGAAAAAGTATTTTTACTACTTTTTGACTCCTTTGAATTCATGTACATATGTTTATAAATAGAAATGATTTATTTAACAGGCATGAAACCATGTTTACTTTTATTGTTGTTTGGAGTTCGGACACACGGATTTTCAATATGAAAGAACCTAGACGACTAAATTTCCTGCACTAACAACTTCACCCACATAAGTCCTTCAAGCTGTAGTAACACATAGCGTAGTCAGGCTTCGGATCTATTACTCCACTGGGACAGTACAGGGTATTGTATTCAAATGAGATTCTTTTCTCCTCCCCTCTCTTTAACTTACTTTTACCTCCCCCTCTCTCTCTCTCTCTCTAACTCTTCCTCCCCTCCCCTCTCTCTCTCTCTAACTCGTCCTCCCCTTCCTCTCTCTCTCTAACTCGTCCCCCCCCTCTCGCTAACTCGTCCTCCCCCCTCTCTCTCTATCTAACTCGTCCTCTCCTCTCTCTCTCTCTCTAACTCGTCCTCCTTCCCCCACTCTCTCTAACTCGTCGTCCTCCCCCCTCTCTCTCTAACTCGTCGTCCTCCCCTTCTCTAACTCGTCGTCCTCCCACCTCTCTCTAACTCATCGTCCTCCCCTCTCTAACTCGTCCTCTCCCCCTCTCTCTTTAACTTACTTTCTCCTCCTCCCCGCTTTCACTCTCTCTCTCTTCTTTTTTTTCTGTTTAGAACGCACTAGCGAGAAATATCTCACTTTCTTTTGCCGTCACTGTCTCCTTTGCGCAAGCGTGCGTGTTCAGTAACAGCCATTTTAACTTCCAACCAATACGTCCAAACACGCCTAAACCATTATAACGTGCTATCCAGTGACACTGTACGTTTGAAATCGAGACAAATGATAGCCGAACATAAAGCAAACAGGACGCATGCGCCAAAACTCACTTGCCGTGTGACATCTGAGCCCAGAGGAACAACACGGAGACGTGCGTCCAAGCACAATCTGATCGCATCTTCTATTTCTCAAAGATGGTAGACTGAAACAGGTGGCTTTCAACAGGGCTTCCTTTTCGCATCATCGGTTGACTCACAGGGGAAGGGAAAGAAAAAAGATCAAATGTAACATCGATCTTCAAATGAAAATCACTATTAGCTTGCACATTCGTCCGCTAAATTCGTAAACTCCAGGAAAGTGGCTCGTTGCGCCGTCTCGACCTAACGTTCTCAGCTGACATGAAGTGGAAAGACTACATTGAATCCATCCCTAAGGCAGCTGCTAAAATCGTCGATTTACTGTGTCGTGAGAGACATGTTTTCTCTCTCGCATATCTATAAGTCTACCATTCGTCCATGCTTAGAATATTGCTGCCACATATGCTTCTGTGCCCCTTCTTGATAAAATCCAAAGAAGAATCTAGTCGTTCCTGGTCCAAGCTGGTCAGAGCTGTGATACTACCAGCGTAGGGACGGATCCCTGTGATCGGTAAGTATCAGCGGTTTACACACTCAGTGATTTTCTAAGCGCATCTTAGATGTGGCACAAGGCCGAAAGTATGGGACACCCAGTGAGGATCGAACTCACTACTCAGCCGTAACTGATCTAGCGAGACAAGATTTCTAACCATTACACCACGTCGAGGTCCCCCAGTGATTTTCCAAGCGTAGCTTAGATGTGGCACAAGGCTGAAAGTATGGGCACCCAGTTAGGATCGAACTCACTACCCAGTCGTAATTGTTCTAGCGAGACAAGCTTTTTAACCATTACACCGCTTCGAGGTGTCCAATTTACAGTTGAGCTGGTAGCAATATTCGCGGTTTGAAGTATTCGGCAGCCAAGGCAATTGGAAGGTACATTTTGAAACACATTCAGTCGGAGACTGAGTGGGCTTGGATTATCCGACTTGAAGGTTTTCTTACTGGACCCTACCTGCAAGGTTATATGCTGTTATTATCAACACCTGTTACCACATGAGTCTGGTGTATTATCAGAAGATGCCATGATGGATATACTAAATTTGCTATGCTGCTTCCTCACTCAAAAATTTGAATTACGTTGTCTTTTATAATAAAAGCCTATTTACAAACAAACTGATACAATCTGTCCTTAGTTTTCTCAAAGCTGATCACTAACGCAACTAGAAAATGAAAGCATGGAAAAAAGAATAACCAAGGAAATTTCTACGTTGTGTTCTCCAATGCAAGACGTAAGTTATTTTCGTTAACAACAAGATAATAATTGTAAGATAATGGATTCATTCGCGTCGCGGGCAGCCATTACTGGCATTGTTTGCATACATTCGCTGCAGAATAGCTATCAGTGTATGTATCATTGAATGCCAAACTGAGCGTATCTACGTAAATAGTTCTCGTGCGCAGTAATTGAGACAAATTTAGACAAGAAAGATTAGTTCCGCGCTTAGCTTTCCGTAGTCGTCTGCGTTTAGCTTTTCGCATCAAATGTATGCAAAGAACGACAGTAATGGCGATGTGAATGAATCCGAACTTTCACTGTCGATAACTCCAACTAACTAATGGTAGATTTTATCAAATTTATCAAGCCAGATTCGAATGGAGCATGTACATAAATGTAAGTATTTTGGAAATTTTTAATGCGAACTGAGCGCGGGTGTTACACTACGAATTAAGCAAAGAAAAATTAAATTATGACTTGACCGTCTCAATCCTCTGACCTCTCTATCATTGAATTAATCGTAGGCTTTATAATATCGGTTTTTGCTTTTTTTTTATATGATCTTATGTAGAGCCAAATGTAATTTCTTCGTCTTCGTGTGTTTTAAGATCTAGTACATAAAGAGGGCTTTGTAAATTCCAAAATAGGGGTTAGCCAGAGAGAACAACTTCTAGAAAAGGAGTGTGGTAAATTTCCCCATTAATAAGATTTCTTCGACTGAGCAAACTGGACGTCTTTCCTTTAACCTTAAAGGCGCCAAGCGGTGACAACAGACCAAGAGTTGTCAACACTGTTGCCACCAATACAGTCTCATTAAACACACATCAAATTTTTCATTGGAAGTTTATTTGGGTCGATTCTTTCGCCTGTTCGCCTCTACTACGCCATTGTCTGTTACACTTAGAAAAATGTTTTTCCTCACTTACCTTAGTGTTGGCTTTCTATCAAACAACGAGGAGCCTATTTATGCCAAATATGACCAGGTTGTTGCAAATGACGGTGAATCACTGAATAGCCTGGACTAATGCTTCAAATATAACATCATTATTTTTATCGACACAAAAGTAGTCATTAAACTCAACCGGAACCCGCTGTCTGTTATGCATCTAATAAGTTGAAGTTACCTTTTCTAAATCTTTCGAACCATTTTCAGCAAATTCTTTATTTTTAAAAAAAGATTGTCCCATAAATATTTCAGATTGGTTTAGCAATGTTAGTGCCTTTTCATTACATGTGCCCCGTCGACGCGTCAATCGTAAAGATCAAGTTAGTAACGAATTTAGTGAAATAGTCTCGTGACAACATAACTTACTCGTGCAAATCTGTGTGGACACGTACTTGCCTGTATCGTTACCGTGTTGGCATTTTAAAATGGCGAAAATATCAAACTATCGTTATCATATTTCCGACATAATTTATGGGATAAACTTGATTTAATATGCTGTCTGGATTACAAAACTGACCCTCTCTCTTTCTCTCTTTCTCTCTCTCTCTCTCTCTCTCTCTCTGCGCTCCCTTCCACACTTTCTTCAGTGCCCCTCTCTCTCACTCTCTCTCTCATGCGCTTTCCTTTCAATCTCTCTCCCTTCCATCTTTTTTTCTGCCTCAAACTGACCTCGATATTTACTGAAGCGAAATGGGGTAAAAATGTGGGGAGGAAGATTGTTTCGCCAAATTTTCCGCATAGTGAGACCCAAAATGTTCACTTCAGATTTTGGCTCAAACCTCGACGACTGCCTATGTAACTAGTTTTTACTAGTACCATTTTTTACCACTCTGTTAAAATATTCTCTAAGCTATTGACTTTAATACATATTCAGTACCCCCACACACACACACACTTTCCCTCCCTTTTTTCTTTCCCTCCCTTTTTTCTTTCCCTCCTCCTCTCTTTTTCCCGTTTCCCTTCAGTATCTCTTCCCCCCACCGTTTCCCTTCGATCTTTTTTTTTGTTCAGTTTCCCTTTTATCTTTTTTGTCCCCGTTTCTCCTCTCGCTTTTTCTCCCACGTTTCCCTTCGGTCTCAATACCCCCCACCCGTTTCCCGTTCCGTCTCTCTTTTTCCCGCCTCTCTCTTTTTCTCTAAGGGTTCAAAACCTTTCATTTTAGCTTCCTTTCAATTGTTGACAAGAAACAGCCACATGAATTTGCATTTATTTATATATACATCTGATCAATTCTTCAAATCTTGATTGAATTTTCAGAGATCGATCAATACTCGCCCTATTGATAGAAGTAAAAAATAGATCACCAGATTATTTTTATCCACATCGTTTCACAACAGAAAAATCTTTAATTTCATGACTACAAAGATGTATATGACTGGGATGATGATGATAATGATGATGATGATAATAATAATAATAATAATAATAATAATAATAATAATAATAATAATAATAATAATAATAATAGCAGCAGTTCTGTGGCACCACTGACTTGACAGGAGAGGAAGTTTAATCGATGTGTCAGCGGACCAGGAAGCCCCTAATTATATACAAGACCGTAGAGATGGCACGGAGAGACTTTATATGGAAGAAGAAATAGGCCACCTCATCAGTGAACATTGCTAAAGTGGCAAAATAGTTATTTACAAATCTATTCATTCGGCGCTGACAGATACAAAAGAACAATCCCAAGAAAGGGAAATAAAAAAGAAACATGCCAGGAAGAAATTCAAAACCAGGCAGAAATTCTATCAGACAAACAACTACAGACACGGCTGCGCAGAGGGCACCTAAAATGACGAACGGAAATTTTTCATGTTGCAATTTTATTCTCCATTCCGACGAGTATCCTCATTTTGGTTGTTATACTTAAAACACTGGTCTGGCGAGGATTTATACAGGCACACTAATGAACAGGATTGAAAATTGAAAATAAGCCTTCGATCTTGTATCAGCATGGATCTGATATTCCCATGCTATCATGAAAAAGCAACAAATCCTATTGATATAGTGAGGTTTTACTTGGGGTAGTCTTGATAATACGGATTTTCCTGCTTTAAAAACATTTCTCATCTCTGTGCCATCATCTGATGAAAGATTTGCGGCAGTAGGTGTAGACATTTATTACACACACACACACACACACACACACACACACACACACGTGTGTGTGTGTGTGTGTGTGTGTGTGTGTGTGTGTGTGTGTGTGTGTGTGTGTGAATATGGCAATGAAGATGAGGATAACAGTCCGAATAATGTAAATAATGCAAGTAATCATAATACCTCATCTCAGAGATATAGACAGATATATAGAGAGACATAGACATAAAGGCCGGAGCGTACAACGGCCGAAACGTTGTGAATCTGGCAATTAAGATGAGGATAACAGCCCGAATAATGTAAATAATGCAAGTAATCATAATACCTCATCTCAGAGATATAGAGGCCGAAACGTTGTGAATATGGCAATGAAGATGAGGATAACGGTCCGAATAATGTAAATAATACAAGTAATCATAATGCCACATCTCAGAGATATAGACAGAGTTTTATTATATTTCATTTTCGAAAAAAATATGTTCCCAAGCATCTGTACTTCCAAATAATGATAGAATCATTTACGCATTATTCAATAGGCGTTTCTATTTCCCTGTTGGCAAAACATTTCTTGTAGAAGTCGGCAGTGGATTCGGAATGAAATTTGGATTTTTAAAAATCCGTCGCATTGTAAATCAGTTAACTCCAACTGATATTTTTTTCTGCTACTCGCTCAACAAATTAACTAGATAATTAAAATCCAGGTGTTAATTTAGCAGGCCGGATGTCGCTCGAGGGCCACGGTTTGCCGATCCCCGAGTATTAAAGCCTTGGTTCGTGAATTTGGTGACATATTATATGTGAGTTCGATTCTTGGGCGGAGTAGTTCAGATTTAGACTTCCTCGAAACATGGCAAGCAATAACTGGGCAGTTCTAGGAACAAGACAAGATATTCCTCAACATGGTCAGCAGAACACGAATAATCGAGGGTTAATATTGAAATTGACAAGCACCTGAAGAAGGCCAGAAGATATAACGGTCGAAACGTTGTTATAACAAGAAGAATAATGAGGATATTAGTTTGAATGTAAGTAATGTAAATAACTCTTTATCCCAGAAATTCGGACAGTAATTCTGAGATATCTATTTGGTTTAAATCCAAACACGCATTGGAATGACATAAGATGCGTTCCAAGAACTAAGTAAAGTATCAAGAAACAGGAAATGTAGTTCTACAGAAGGATGCTGAGAATACCATGTATGGAGCGAGTAAGCAACGAGAAAGTCTTAAGGAAAACGAAAAAAAGACATCTTGGACACATAATGAGGAAGAAGGGCTTGAGAATTTGGCACTCACGGGACATATGGAAAGCTAGAATTGACAGGGGTAGTCAGCGGGCCACCTACCTGACGAACCTGTGTGAATAGTTGGCGGAAAAATGTTGGGAAGCTTGACAAAAGAATAAACATTGCTCAGGGCTACAAAGGATAGTAGGATGTGGAGAGCTGTGATCGTCTACGTTCTAAAGAGACATTTAGTGAGACAAATATTTAAAGTCTTGTCATAAAGATTGACACACTTGTCTCTTGTTTTGGCCCCAAATGAGATTCTGTTAACACGTCCAAGCACTCTGGTACAGAAATATAGAGCCCGGGAGAGGATTTAGATGAATAAAAACTTGAATTAAAAACTCTTACACAAATATAAAAATATCTCCAATCAATTCAAAGACCATTCTAATGGCATACAAACTAAGAAAATCCAATTCAATATACTTTCCATAAGTGAATTGATTTTTCTCATTGCGTGAATTTCGTCACGTCTTCTTGAATTTTCAATTTTTTTTTAATCATTTCACCTCAAGCAAGACAACAAAGCCACTAAGACGCAGGAGGTTACTGACTATGAAAGAGCATAAGAAAAAGACATTAAGAAGCGGGAACAATAGAAGAATAGGAATTAAGACAGAAGATAACGATTGACGTTGCATTTAAATTCTCGGAGATCAATGTTGACTGGTAAGCAAGAAGCCGGAAGAGTTCCACAATCGGGAAGTGCGTGAAAAAAAGTAAG
Source organism: Acanthosepion esculentum (assembly GCA_964036315.1). NCBI lineage: Eukaryota > Metazoa > Mollusca > Cephalopoda > Sepiida > Sepiidae > Acanthosepion > Acanthosepion esculentum. The sequence goes on along the minus strand of OZ038499.1, from coordinate 105,246,868 downwards.
CTCACCAGAACAATTACCATGTAAATATTTATAGAAAAGGCACAAGAAAACTATGTATTTGTGGTTGTAACGTAAGTGAAGCCGTGGTGCCAGCTCAGGACCAATAACACTGCAGATTCTTCTTTGTATTTTATCAAGAATCAAAATATATAGCTGGAGCATCAAAGCAGATGTGACATTAATATTCAATGCATGGATGAATGGTAGACTAATAAATATGCATGATAGATTCTGAAATTTTCAAACTGAACCCGGGTTAGGACTGAAGCGGTACGCAAAGTTTCTCGCGAACCATCTACTAAAATTACACAGGTTCGCAGAATCGGTTCTAAGGCATCGACAGAAAATTCAGATATTTAAAAGGAGAGAACCGGTTTGAGAGATCAAACATTTGAGATGTAAAAGAGTAACCCGTTTCTAAAAGAAGGAAAAAACGGAATTCGTCCTGGGCATGACGATAAAATACATCCGGTAGCAAGGCGTCTGGCCGGGAGATTTTGAGGAGCGGCTCTTAATTGCTATTGTTCCTAGGTCTACCCTCACCCGTGGTGTCAGCACCTGTTAGTGTCCCAGATATGGGGAAATAGTTAACCTCCAAACTGGGGTCAAAACACTATGAAATTATAACAATACATTTTTATAGTAAAAATACTAGCAATACATTTTTGTAAAAACTTATTAATTAAATAAATAAAATGCTGAAATTAGATGACTTATAAGGATTTGATATGCCCCTAAACAAATGAACAAAAAAAATGGAATATTACCATAGCACTGAGTTTGGCGATATCTCGTATCGGTTAATACTTCTTCGTGATCTCGACGACCGCAATCTTACCGACTTTAGATACGTAGTTGACACAGTGCTGATAGCTGACGCAGAAAGGAAACTACAAGAAAGAAACCACACAAGGCAGCAAAAGAAAGGGAGATGAAAGGACTAACCATCAATTGCAAAATGACTGAGTTGAATGGTTGTCAGCAAGAGCCCGACATACCATCTGTAAATCGGAGACCCCAAAACATCCAAGATGATCTAACAGGACTGATACTGACAAGACATCGAATAATATATTTAACAAATAACGGCCTTTCTTCTGGTTGGTAAATAAACATTGCCCCCCTCCAAATATACTTCCATTCCTTTCAATAGACCGAGATAGGTTCGCCTATCATCCAGTTCACATCCTCCCTGCACTTTGTAACTATTTACACTTTGTCCTCATTATCTTGTCATATTCACGACGTTTCGGTCGTTGTACGCTCCGGCCTTCTTCAGGTGATATACGTTAGAATTTCGAACCTAACCCTTTCGTCCGGGGATAGATTGTTCTAGTTCCTTGTACCTTACCTTTTCTGGTAATCTCAGTTTCAATTATTTCCATTTAGTAAATCAACATTCGAAGATTTTGTTCACCTCTGCTGTGGCCAAGTATTGAACTCACAACTCTTTGGGTCAAGTCATTGGATTATTTCAACCAACGCTTTTATCCACTGGGCTATGTGTCCTCGGCGAAGTCTTTTCACTCTGTTTCACTCCTAATAGCCCCTTGAGTCTTAGTGGCATTATCGCCTTGCTTAGAGCGAATTGATTAAAAGTGTATTGTCAATGACGTTGTCATAGGTTAGAGTTCAGTTTAATGTGCTCCACGAAGAACCAATTTCAGGAGTCGCATGTCCGTTGAACTAAAATAACGAATTCTTTAAATAAAGAGGCTAACAGGAACTACGTGACTTCCGTCAGAAGGAAGACCCGTAAACCTCAGCTTTCAACTTTGTAGTATAGGGAAGTATATAGTGTTTGGGAAGCAGTGGTAGACAAGTTAAATCGCCTGTTTAAACCTTAGGCTGCACCATTTGGAGTAATTTCAAAAGATTATCCCATTGTAAAATTTATATTTGAGGAAACAATTTAGTTTGATTTAAAGTTGAGATTACACTAAAAGTGTGCAATACAGACGAACTTTACCAATGTGCTTAAAATTGTTTAGAAGTAGCGAAATGAGTTTCATTTGAAAGCCCAGCGCTATTAAATTTTGAACTGACACTTTCTAATTCGTCGTCTATGGTTGGGATGTACAGGAAGTGGAATCGGCAATCAAGTGCCGTATGATTCTTTTACGTTTCCTTAACATGAATGTGCTTAGGAAAGGAATTAAGTCTGTTTCTCCATTTGGTTAGATGTTAAAAAGCAGTGTAGACTAAGCTTTCAGTCAGCCTTGGTGGAAGGCAAATATGAATTCAAAAGCTTGAAAAAGGCAACGGGAAACCAGGCTATTATCGTTCCCATAAATCCATAGCAATTCACAGATAATAAAGAAAATGAATCTGACGACTGTTCCGAATTGCAAACTGTGAGATAAGCAACAGGAAACTGCTCCAAAACTTTCCAAAGTCAAGGCAATTCTCAGATAAAGAAAATTAATCTTGGGGAAAGACTACTCTGAATTCAAAACTGTGGCAACGGGAAAACATTCCACTGTTTCTCACTGTTTTTTTCAAGAAATGGTAGTTCACAGATAATAAAGAAAAAGAAATCTTGGTGAAGTACTATTCTGAATTCAAAACTGTGGAGAATTAAATTGGAAACATCTCAGTTATCATTCCCAGAAAGCCATATCAATTCAAAATAAATAAAAGCAATCTTTGAAAACTATTCTGAATTGTAAACTGTTAGATAGGCAATTAGAAACTACTCCAGTCTTTCTCAAGAAGTCCTGGCAATTCACAGATAATAAGGAAAAAGAATCTTATATAATGACTACTTTGCATTCGATACTGTGGCGAAGCCAACGAGGAAAACATTCTTGGAGGACTATTCTGAATTCCAAAATGTGAAGAAGGCAATGGGAAACTACTCCACTGTATTTCACAAGAAATCCTGGTAATACACAGATAAGTGAATCTTGGATAAAGACTGCTTTAAATTTAAAACTAGAGAAGGCAACTTCAAACACCTTTCATTGTCATATCAAAAAGTTATTATAATACAGATAATAACAGAAAGGAATTTATATCTAACCATCGTCACGCACATCATGAAGGGAAATTGGATATTATTGTTTGTTTTTTGTTTTTTTAAATTAGACCAACTTATTTTAAGAGAAATATCAAATTTGCTTGCAATGTACTTTCAAATGTAATCTAAGCTGCCGAGAACTTTTCAACATACCCTCATATTAAATGTGAATAACAATCATTACACTGACTAGTGACTTTTTTCTGATATCTGGAGGGTATTCTTGAAACCTTTTGTAATTGATCCGGAGGCTTGAAAAGCAAAGAACCTCTTTCCCTACAGAAATATGAAGAACCATCTTAGCTTTTCTAAAAGAAATTGCTTACAGCTAATCACGGAGATGCTATAGCCTGTGGGTCAGTGACTTCCAACTGGAATTCCACGGAACTAATGCTCTACGCATTTTCTTCGGAAATTTTGCAAAGATTATTTATTTATTTATTTATAAAGGGTGATTGAAAAGTAACACCCCATTTTATTTATTAATTATAATTTTTTCAAGAAATGGATCTGAGAGGAAAGCATTTAGCATGAGGTTTTATTTAAAATTCGGTGTGGGCACCAGATTTCGCTACCAACTTCTCGAGACGCCCAGAAATCGCGTCAACTGATTTCACTAGGAACTCATGTGGTATGGAAGACATAACTTCTTGTATTCGCCCTTCAAGTTCTTCCAAACTCTTTGTTTGGTAGACCCGCTCCTTTAACCAACCCCGGAGAAAAAGTCACAGGTTGTTAAGTCAGGACTCCTGGCTGGCCACTTATACATAAAATGGAGTTAATTTTCAATCTCTCTCTCTCTCTCTCTCTCTATATATATATATATATATATATATATATATATATATATATATATATATTAAATATTGGGGTCTCAGGCAAATCTTTATAGTAATTCATCGAGTCTAGAAGAATCCTCAACAGAATGCAGAAAGCATTGGTCGGCCGTTTCGTCATATTTTGGGACTCATCAGCAGTGCGCATCCATTATCAAGATTCGAACCCGGACTGTTTTGATACAACAGTTCGTATGACGCTTAGGACCAACTTAATAAAAAATATCCAAATGTTGGATAATTTTTGTCTTTATTTTCACCGGAAATTAAAGCAAACATTTGAATGACTCATGATCAGACATAAGAGGCATTCATTGTCAGTTATATTTAATAATATATATATATATATATATATATATATATATATATATATATATATATATATATATATATATATATATATATATATATATATATATATCGATTACGTCTAGCATGAAACAGCCTGTCGCCTCTGAGTGTTGACTTCAATGTTCACATTTATATTTATATTTACATACGCTCTATCTCTGATATTGAGCACTTTATCCCATAAATATAGCACGCTTTAAAACTATTCCTGCATATATATATATATACACACACACACACACTCACATATATATATATATATATATATATATATATATATATATATATATATATATATATATATATATATATATATATATGGCCAAGACCCAAATTTGCTTAGGAAAAACAATTCTCAGTCATATGTGTACACTTCACTCCGTGTAGTTTATAATGCAACTATGCTGACCGGACTTTAGTGACAGTTTCTTAGATAGCACATAATCTGGCGTAATCAGTAGCTCTTCATCAAACTCTCGGTCACGATGACTTGTGACTTCGTGCTAGCTATGGTGTATTATTATACTATTATTGGTGTATTTCAAACAGTTTCATCTACCCAATTTCACTCACAAAGCTTGGGTCAACCCGTGCTATCGTTTTCAGACACTTCCCAAAGATGCCGCCTACTGGAATCATCACCCCGAAGCTACTACAGTCAAGATGTCATCTCCTTGATAAATCAACCACCATGACCGCAAGGATAACGTTTTCAACACTCTAATTTCTTTAACGTGGCCGAGTGGTTAGAACGTTCGCATTCTGACAATGCGACTCGGGTTCAAATCTCACCATGGTCGATTTGTCACGAAGGAGACTTCCTGATGTTATCGAACTAAGGGGTCGATCCCAGCGTGCGGCACCTTTGGAAAATGTCTGAAAACCATACCACGGGTTGAACCAAGCCTTGCGTGTGAAATTGGATAGACGGAACGCTTGAGGGCCGTCGATAGCTGTGCCAGCACGAAGTTACAAGTCATCGTGGCCGAGGGCTTGAGCGTGCTGGCCTTGTTCAAATAGTTGATCACGATAGATAACACCTTCTTTCCCAGCAATTGTAACTAAGGTCTGCTCAGCATAGATGCAGTATAAACCACAAGTGGGATCTGTGGGTGTTGAATAAATACAAATGCGCCCGAGCGAGCGTCTGCAATAGGGATTGGCTAGCGTCTCTAGTAGACGGGTATCCTTAAATACGAGTGGCCAGCTATACCAGTTCGGACTTTCACGGCTAGGATACACCAGGATACATACACAATTTCGGATTCCATTAGTAAGGAGGATGGTCCTCTCGGACATATTTTTTTCCAAGTACTGCTACTTTGCGGAAGAGACTATGATTTTGACTTCTTCAAGTCTAAGATCAGTCGCTGTCTATCCTACATAATGCCATAATACGCTCTTAGTTCCATGTCTTACGTCCTTAGAACAACCTCATTCAGTAATCCTCTGCTTTTAGTGGCTCATGAGCCTTTTATTGAAAAAAAAAACACTTTGTTTTAAACATTTGTTTTTATATCAAACGTCATGGATTTTTGTACGCACCAGATATCTTTATACTTGTGAGCGCGCTGAACACGGCATCTAGTGAGGATTGAACTCCTTATTAATGATCTGCGAGGTTAGCTTTCCACCAATTCCATTACGAGAAGGTATAAAAAAAATAAGGCTATTTACTAATCTTGGTTTGTTACATAACAACGAAATTGGGAAATAACGGTAGTAGGAAGATTGTGTTGCGTCGATCTCCCAAGTTGAAAGAGCTTACCAAAATAAATTCAATATATTTTGTCTTTTAGGGAGATGTGATCACCAACTACTGGCGTCAGAATAAAATATACAACTAAAACCCACCAGGCAAATCCATAGCTCTGGGTATTAAGGATTTTACAAGAACAAATATTGGGAATGATGCTTCACCGCATATTATTTCTTCGTAAGTGAATGTTCACGCCTTCTGGGTTTAGTGTTTTCCTTTCAAAATGCTTATTGAATCAACCGCTAGAAACAGGCTTAGCTAAACGTTGCAAAAGCTCAAAAATTTAGCTGGGGTATCTGCACTTTAGCAGTCTTACTCAAGCGTGGCACAAGGCCAGAAATAAGCATTAGTTCCTAGCAAGCATAGTTTGTGGCACAACAAAAGTTAGTTATTCCCTAACTTGAAGTTTAACTAAGTGCAGCACAAGGGCAAGTATGAAATGGAGCGATTATTTTATAATGTCTAATGGAGCTGAACATTATTTTTATGTTTAGATGCATTTAAACCGATCAAATGTTATTTCAGAGAACAATAAAATTAAATTTTCTTTGATTAAAACCCTGCTAACATGGAAGTACCCAAGAATCATTTGAGGCACATAATGCTTTATGAGTTCAAGAAAGGAAACTCGGCAGCTGAAGCGGCGAGAAACATTCACTCAGTTTATGGAGAGGAATGTGTGAATGAAAGAACTTGCAGAAGATGGTTTGCAAAATTCAGAGATGGAGATTTCACCCTTGAAGATGAAGATCGAACCGGACGTCCAGTTGACTTTGATGAAAAGCTTCTTGAAGCAGCCCTTGAAGAAAATCCTGCTTTATCAGTTGAGGAATTGGCAGTGGTTCTCAGTTCAAACCATACAACTGTTCATCGTCATCTTCAACAACTTGGAAAAGTTCCTAAACTTGGAAAATGGGTGCCTCATGAATTGTCTGAAAACAACCTTAAATCTCGAGTTGACATCTGCTCTTCTCTCCATTCTCGCCAACTTGTTTCACCTTTTTTGGATAGACTTGTGACCGGCGACGAAAAATTGATTTTTATCGAAATGTTAAGCGTCGTAGACAGTGGCTTGGTAAAGGGGAAGGACCCCAGCTACAGCCAAGAAGGGAACTTCATGGGCAAAAGGTTCTTCTTTCAATCTGGTGGGATTGCCAAGGAATAATCCACTTTGAATTCTTTTCCTGGTTTTTACTGCATCCAGCCTTGCGTTGTCTCGGCAGAGAACAACATTCTTCCTATTAAGGAGCGCATAGCGCCTTTCAGCTAAACCTTTATGGACAGATTGCAACTGCTGGACGTATAATTGTGCATTTAGTGTTTTACTGCGTTTTACGAACTTTAAATGAATCTTTCCTGCCATACGCACAACAAATACGTTTTTCTTCCACGGAGCTGATATTTTGTAGTCGGTCGTGGGGTGTTATGCATGTCAGTCCAATGCTTTTGCGATGAACATTGTTCTATGCCACCCATTTTTCATGACCTGTTATGAACTATTTAAGGAACTTCATTGCAACCTGTTCCCGAAAACATCAATTTCTTAGTCAACCTGATACTGTTTATGAAATCGTTTCATCGCCCCAAATAACTGAGAAATTAGGGAGATTAGTGTCATAAATTTATTTCAGGATCCAATTCCTTAAACGATTGCGTAGCAGCTCCTATATACATCCGGGCCTTTTCAACTAATGTCAGGCTGAAACAACGGTTCTCGTACGATAACCAAAATTAAGCAACGTAGAGCCTGGCCGCTGGAGAATATCAGGTGCTGTATGCTTGGATGTGCGGGTGGTGTAATGGATAATGGCTTCGGAATTGGAACTATGGGCCACAGAAGACGGCTAAAAAGGACCTTTAATATATAACGATTTATCTTTCGCATGTCTTTCCCTTTCTTACAGCATTTTCACTTTTACTCTTTGTCGCCATCCTTTTACTGTATATGTCTCTCTCTCTCTCTCTCTCTCTCTCTCTCACACATACAAGTTCTATTGTATTTTCCCCCTCTCTCTCACGATTTATAGTATTTACCTCTCTCTCTCTCGTTTTATTGTATTTGCCCCTCTCTCTCTCTCTCACTCTCTCTCTCTCTGGTTTTATTGTATTTCCCTCTGTCTCTCTCTCGTTTTATTGTATTTGCCTCTCTTTCTCTCTCTCTCTCTCACTCTCTGTCGTTTTATTGTATTTTCTTCTCACGTTTTATTGTATTTGCCTCTCTTTCTCTCTCTCTCTCTCTCTCTCTCTATCTGGTTTTATTGTATTTGCCTCTCTCGTTTTATTGTATTTGCCTCTCTCTCTCTCGTTTTATTGTATTTCTCTCTCTCTCTCTCTCGTTTTATTGTATTTCTCTCTCTCTCTCTCTCGTTTTATTGTATTTGCTTCTCTCTCTCTCTCTCTCGTTTTATTGTATTTCCCCCCTCTCTCTCTCTCGTTTTATTATATTTTCCCCTCTCTCTCTCTCTCTCTTTCTCTCGTTTTATTGTATTTGCCCCCTCTCTGTCTCTCTCTCTCTCTCTCTCTCGTTTTATTGTATTTGCCTCTCTCTCTTCTACACTTCTATTTCTTTCTTATAATCATTTTTCGTTTTTAGTTTTCTTTCTTTTCTTGTTTTTTACTTAATTTCGTTGTCTTCTTTCCCCGATCCCTCTACCACCTCCCCCGCCCTGCCTCTCACGCTCCCCCTCCTCCTCGTTCATTTTTTGATACATTTTATCTATTAAGATTTCTTGAGCTTTTTCGTTGTCTTTCGCGGCCTCGTAACAGTCATCAAAGACAGGATGCAAAAACTCTCTTTATCAAAGAACATTCTCGGTCGCTTTCTAAAGCCTTTCAGCCTGAAAATATGCCCAAAAGGCGGCGCCCTCGTCTTCGCTAACATTACTGATGCTGCTGCTGTCTTGAACTTGGAAAGGAAAAGGTGCGAGGAAGGAAATGCCTTTTTATTTTATATCTACTTTTCGTTTCCACGAAGCCATATTTCCAAACACACACAACCTGCATCTGGATATACATACGTACGCTTGCATCTATACATACTTAAACGTCATTTCCAGTTGCTCGCTCGCTCGCTTATATATCTTCAAATATCCAAGAGGTTTTTTTATTATTATTATTATTATTATTATTATTATTATTAGAACACCTCTTGTGAATCTGTAAGGAGGTTGTTAGGAAAAGAGTCTCTCTCCATGCATTTAGGGAAGATCTATTAACCAAATGTCGATAATTGTCTCTTTTTGTATTGATGATTTTTTAAATTTATTTTTTACTCTTATGTGCCTCAAAGCGTAGATTTTTATTTATCTTTTTGGAAAATTTCTGACCCTCTGTAATTTAAAGGTTGCGGGTTGCTTTCCTGTTGTAGGGTTTAATTTGGCTGACTTGGTTTAACATCATACCAACCTCTATGGGTTATTTAATGGCGAAATCTAAATATTTTGAATGCAATTTTCTTCAATTACAGATTAAATGTATTGTTAATATTTTTACCATAAAATTAATTTTTATACTTTCATAGTGTTTTGTTTTTGTTTGCGGGGTCACTATTTTCCCATAGCTGGGCCCCAAAAAAGTGCTACCACCCCAATTCAGGGAACAGCAATTTCCCGATCCGAGGTCTTGCTGCCGGATATAGTTTCCCATATCTAGGACTACTATTGCAGAATGTGTGCGTGTACACACATAAACACTAAAGACTGAGGCATACAAAAACTTGGGTGTTATTTCCCTGGGTTGTGATAGACAATTTTTCTTGCCAGAATCTTACCACTCGTCCTTGCTTTGAATACAACTTCCACATCTGGTCTGGTGCTCCTGTTATATCTTTGTTGATTCTTGATAAAATCCAGTGAAGCTGCAATGCTACTGGTTCTTTCCTGGCATCTCGCCTTCGATCACATGCCATCCGCCTTAATGTAGCTTTCCTCTGCCTTTTTTCTACAAATACTTTCGTGGTAATTGTTTTGGTGATAATAACCGCGGTACATGAATTGTCGTACAAAGAAACAAAAGAACTTAAGGAAATGGAAAGAAAATGAAAACCTTAGCAATATGATGAAATTTTCTCTATGGTACATAGACTTTATCAATTTAAGCGCAGTACTGGATTGGCGGCAAGGTCTCATCATTTTACAATTGAAATAGCCAGATGTAACCGTAAGTTCTATGCTAACAGTTTCTTCTATCGCAGTTCTTGCTTGTGGAACTCTCTTCCAGCGTCTTGCTTTCCAGCCAGCTTTCATCTTCAAAAATTGAAATGCGATGTCAATCGTTATCTTCTGCCTTAATTCTTGTTCTTTTAACCCTAGAACACTAACCATGGTATAATATACCCAGAGCAAATTTTCCTATTTTTAATTACAATTTTCAGTACTGATTTTCTTACTTAAATAATATGTTTTTCTCTTCCTATTAATGTTAACTCAAAGTACAAAGTTTGAAGTGCCTGCATGTAAAATATTTCAAATAAAGATTTATATTTAATATTTTTTTGGATATTTTCAAAATCGGGTATGATATACCCATGGTTAGTAGTGGTATAACTTTAATTGATGGTTAGTGTTTTAGGGCTAATGTTCTTTCTCCGCGATGTTTTTTCTCGTATTCTCTAACACATTTCTCAGCAGCTAATTTCGTCTTAGTGGCTTTATTGCTTTACTTGGTGTGAAATGATTAAAATCTAATATATACAACTGTAGCGAAACAAAGTTCTCAATGTCTCTTGGGTATGCCCGTTTTCTTTTTGGCCCAGAAGTTAGGTTAAGCATGGTTATAATGGTCGAGTACAAGTCAGCTTTGCGCAGAGTCGGAACAAAGAAAATGTTGTACTTACTTCATCGGTAGTTGTAATGGCCGAGCTTAAGGTAGCCTTGCGCTGACTTGGAACAACCAAAGAAAAGGTTGTTTTGTAGGTGGAAGTTTTTGAAGAAGCGTTCTAATATCATGCGTTAGAAAGTGGAAAGTTCAATCGTCAGTGGACCGGGGAAACGAACGTGTGCCAACGAGGACGTAATTTTCGCATCATGCTTTATGTTGGAACGTTTTTGTATTTTTATAAACTTAAAAAGCATTTGACGAAGCGAAGTATGGTAAATAAAATTTGCGATTTCTTTATTAGCATCATACGAAATTTTATTTATTGATTTTATTTCATTTTCCCACCAGCTCGCTACCGAACATAAGACCACTCCGATAATAATTTCCTCTCTTTGCTGCCAAAGAAGAAACTAATTATTACAGTTGGTTCAAGTCTTAACATGCAAGCTTTTATGATTACATTGTTTAAAGCAGCGGTTCACAAATGGTGCACCTGGGTGCACTGGTACGCCCTGGAAGATAGGTGCGTCCTGGCATCTTCCAGAGAAATATGTGTCCAGATATAAGAAATAAATAAATTTACTTTATTATATTTCGGTACCTGTCTCGTTCATATTTATGTGAATTAGGATTTTCTGCTCTTACTACAATTAAGTGCAAAAAGAGAGGAACTCTTCAATGTATTGAGGAGAAAATAAGTGTTTGCCTATCAAATATACGTCCAAGAAATCGCTAAGACTCACCAGGCTCATGTTTCTCATAAACACAAGAATGAATAAACTTATGGTACAGTGCTGTTCGATAAAAGTGACTCACCTGATTTTTTTTACTAAATGTTCTCTTCTCCGATGAAACAAAAGTTGAGCTAAATTCAAAGGATAAGCGATCTAAAATCCGAAGAAGAAGCTTTGAAAGCTCTTTGAATTTAGCAGTAAGTACTGTCAAGCATCCGTTCAGTATAATGTTCTGGGGGATGCTTTTCTTTTCATGGAACTGGTTTCTTAAAACCTACTGAAAAGACCCTCAGGAGCGAGCAGTACATGAGAATTTTAGAGTCTTGTCTGCTCCCTTCTGCTGAAAGGGTGCAAATCGACCCCACCAGGCTCATTTTTATGCAGGATAATGCTCCCTGTCACAAATCAAAATTGATGAAGGAATACTTTGATGAGAAGCAGGTGAGTGTTATGACATGGGCGCCCCAATCTCCTGACCTCAACCCCATAGAAAACTTATGGAACATTATAAAGTACAGGTTCTCGAGAAAGCAGTTGAAAAGCAAAGAGAATTTGATTGTGAATTTCATATCCGAATGGAATTCAATGCTTGGAGATGAGATTTGCCAGAACCTAGTCAAGTCAATGCCAAAAAGAGTTGAAAAGGTTATTCAAAATAAAGGAGGACCCATAGATTATCAAATATTTCGAACTATATTACCTATTATAAATTAATTATACCTCTATTATTCTTTATTTAAAGCTGTTCGGTTATGTTTCTATTGATTACTAGTTGCAGGAAATAAGTGAGTCACTTTTTTTGCACAAAGTTTTTCCCTAAATCTCATTTCTATCCAAAATTATAATTATCAATAGAATACCTTAGGGTGAGTAAACTTTTTTTACTAGGTGGTCGGGAAGGGGTCTTTATATTAGTAAGATTAAAAATTAGTTTGACCCCCAAAACTATAGGCGAAAACATTTTTTAAGTAAGGAAAATCAGGTGAGTGACTTTTATCGGACAGCACTGTATGCTTCATTTTATACTTTTATTGCATTATTTCTTTTCGGCAATATTTGACTTCATTATAACATTTTTTTCTGAAATTTGTATATAGTGCGCCTATAATTATTGGTAGGATTTCAAGTGTACCCCGTCTTCAAAGAGTTTGAGTACCAATGTTTTAAAAATAATTAAAGGTAATTAAAGGTAATTAAAGGTAACGTTTCATTGTTATTATTCTTTTCTGAATTACCGCGTTCGATTTTTGATAAACTTCATGTTAAAAAAATATTTGTCCTGTAAGATGTTTCGCATACTAATTACATTGCCAGGGCTTATTTGCGTATTATTATGCTATCAAGAAATGCAAGAAGTCCTGAGGGTGATGTTGGGTGTTACAATAGGTGTTCTGAAATAATTTTTCTTTACATTAAAATTTCGGCATGTGCCTGCAAAAAAACGGATTGTGAAAAGAACAGTTTTTTTCTCTTGACACCGCTATTATTTTAACTACCTTCACTCCTCGGTAATGTTTATTTTTTATAAAGCGATCATTAGAATTTTAATAAAACTTAAACGTATATAGTTTATAAACTTTCATTGTTCCTATATTCTTTATTTAGACTATTTATACACTGTGTGTTTACACTGTTCTTTTGTGTACACTGTTTATTGGAACAGTGGGCAAAACATTGGCTATTTGCCAATCAATTCGAACTTTATAAAATGGTAACTATTTCCTTATAGTTGGTTCACATATTATAATTTAGTGAATGTTTATAATCTATGAATTGTTAACAGATATTTTTTTATAAATTGGCAAACGGTATTGTATTGTGTTAGTTTTAACACAATTGTATTAGTTTGTAGAATGTCATAAATATAAAATTGTTCTTGCAAATATGCAATCTAATAAATGCTGTTTACAGATCGCGACATCTATTAGGAAGATGTAATTTAATTTTTCATTAGTGCATTATTCCAAAATGTTTACACATCAGCAGATAGCTATTAATGCCAACAACTAAACACAAATAGTTATTTAATAATTAGTAATTAATGTATAATATTATTCAGAACTACATGTACAAGAATGTCGTTTTTGATAAAAATTAAAAAAATAACCATAAATACGTAAAAAAAATGCGTATATTGTTAAAAATTCCTTTTTCCACAATATAGCTATTTGTGCTATGTTATAATGCTTATTACCTAAACAATAATAATACTGAATATTTTTTAAAAACATTAAAGCATATTTAATCTCATCTCCCTAATAGCTGTCGCGATCTGCAAATTCTCAAGAACACAGTTCACTTTCATGTGTTTTAGGTTTTATTAATTCTAATCATTAATAAATAAAACATCTATTTCTTCTTTTGAAATTGCTTTGGATACGAAAATGAGCAGTTATGTTTCGAGAATCAGAAAAAGATTTGCGTTTATAAACCACAATTCAAGTTTACTTGATCGCCGACGCTGTCCGTGACTTAGTCGGTTGAAAGCACGTCTGATCTAACGACGGTTTCTCCTAAGGCGGGGATCGGGGGAGCACGGCTTCGAATCCTGCTGGAGGGTGCATATTTTCTTTAACAAGATTTCTCGAATATGGAAGCCAGTAGACGAAAATAAATTCACTGTTTAATGAGTATCCATTATTAAAAATAACGTTTAAGTAATATAACCTATAATAAATAAAACATACATTACTTTTTTTTTTAATGTCTGCTTCTAAAAAAAAAAAAAAAATAGAAAGCAAGATTCTTTATTTTACGCGTTCTTTCAATATAAACTGAAAATTTTTTTTCTATGCCAAATAATAAATTCTTTCTATACAAACGCTGGACTAAATTAAAATGATGACTGTTTCTATGTTTACGGTGCACGCTCTGGCAAACGGGGATAAACGTCTACGCAATAAAACGTTGTGTAAAAAGGACAATTTTTCCCTTGACACCGTTCTTTGAACTATCTTCACTCTTTCGAAATGTTTTAAAGCGATTAGAATTTGAATAAAACCTAAACATATGATGATTAAAGTGAATTTATACATTTTTTGTGTTCTTTAGAATTTTACATCAAAAATATTAAACACTATTTAGTTTGTTTATTTTTATTTTTATTTTTTTTAAAGCAAACGTATTTATTGAACAAAGTAACTAATAATAACAAAACAAATGTCATTGAAACAAAGCAAGTTCAGTCGACCATTGATGACAATTCCAGAACAACGTAACTATAAACAATTTTTTCTATCCTCTGCCAGCCGCTACGATGGAGAAAGCATTACCTCGAACCGTCGCCAGTGAGACACGCTGCAAGAGCCACTCCGTTTCGCGAGGCTCGTTCCTTAATCGAGACGCAATCGCACCAATCCTCCGAAGGAACGCCATCGAACGAGGGCCAATAACCCCTGAAGTCTCCGCTGTCACAGGAGTAAAAAAAAACAAACTATAAGTTTGTTTATTTACAAAAATTATTTTAGATTCCCAACATACTAAAAAGGCTAAAACATTTAGAACTAAATACAATATTTATCGTTTTTCAATTTATAAAGAAATAAATGAAAAAACAATTTTTTATTCATAAATTTATAAACCTTTACTAAATTATTAAAATATATGAACCTAATATAAAGAAATCCTTATTCACCATTTTATAATTAATTAATCGGCAATACGATAAATATTGCCGATGAGTCAGTTCAGTTATGGGCCATGTGTGATACACGCTTAGGCGATCATGTATCTTTCGAGACATGACTGACGAGGCAGATTTTTTTCCCCGCTTTAGGTTGCCATTTCTTTCTGCGGTAGACCAGTTGCCACCCAAGGATATAGAACCCGGTCTCTCCAACTATTTATCCATAGCTGGGGGAGAAGAAGATTCATACCTTTCCCAAGGGTATTAGTACATTTGACTGGATTTCGAACTCGGCTCTCCGATTCCTTAATCCGCTATCTATTACTCCACCGTGCATCCTATGTATACAAATTAAATTAAATAGCCTGTATTCCAAAATCCGAAAAAAATCGGAAAACCGAAGCACTTCCGGTCCCAGGAATTTCGGATAAATGAGCCTCAATTTGTAGTATTTAATCTTGATATTTCTGTGAAATGAATTTCCTCCTGTCTGAGCTTGCTTCCTTTCCATTCTATCTTTCATCTAGCTTTCAACCTCTTCACTATCTCCCTTATCTCAACGTGCTAGATCTTCAACGCATGCGCTGTAGAAGCAATCCGTGGGTCTGTCACCAACACGCAGAGTCGAGGGCGATAATCAGAAAGAGGGTGACGTCATCAGACTGAAATCTTTGATAATTTCAGTGTTGCGTAGTAAAAGCAGTAAAAACGTACAGTTGAAAAGTTTTGAATTTATAAAAACACATATACATACACACAGAAAACTTAACCCCCCGAAGATGGTCCCAGATGAGATTAAAAGTACTTGAGGAAATAAAAACTATTTGAAAGAAAATTTTGGTGTTTTTTTTAATCAATTTTCTAAGGCTACCAGGAAATTAATCCGTGAACTCGAAAGGATCATAACGAAAACTAATCGACATGATAAGTCTAAATTATTTAACCAAACCTGTTTGAATGAAGATATGCTGCCTAAATATAAACAATATATATATATATATATATATATATATATATATATATATATATATATATATATATATATATAATTATTTATTTCAAATTTATAACATAAATATGTTATAAAATCACTACAAAAATAGCCATTTTGTTTCAACACCTCGGGTGTCTTATCAAGTGATGGTGTTGAATGTAGAATAAAGGGTTTTAAGGATCGTTAATTTATTTGAAACTTTTAAAACCCTTTATTCTACATTCAACATCATCACTTGATAAGGCACCTGAGGTGTTGAAACAAAATGGCTATTTTTTTAGTGATTTTATAACATATTTATGTTATAATTTTTAAATAAATAATTATATTTGCTCTACTCTGTATTGAGCACTCTTTTAAGAATAATAATTGTTGGTTATTGGAATTTATTCCGTATATACCAATCCTATACTTGTGTGTATATATATATATATATATATATATATATATATATATATATATATATATATATATATATATATATATATCCGGATTTATATATATATATATATATATATATATATATATATATCCGGATTTATATATATATATATATATATATATATATATATATATATATATATATATATATATATATATATATATATATATTTCCATAACTCTGTCTAATCGATTCTTGACTTTTTACAGTCTATTTTGAGCAATGCTGTCTTCTCACTTTTATAACAGTCTTCTATAGATACCAGCTTTTTTTTTTCAACAATTTTGATGTCTGGATTGTTTCAATTCTTCTCTTGATTTCAAGTTCCTCCATCCTTTTTTTATGGCTCTTTGAGAACATTTCTAGCATTCCGTTAAAGATTGGCACAGAAAGAAATTGAGAACATTGGCAAGATAAGAACAATAAAAAATGGCTTTAACTAGGTTTTTTGTTATTATTATTATTACTATTACTTCCTTGGATTTCTGCTGGATACACATTTCCTTCCGGGTCCCAACCAGAGACCTAAGGTCACAAATGGCTTCATGACTTTTTCCACAGATCATTTTTTCGTTTTTTTTTTTAAACTAACATCATGCATATTTTGCATAGATAAAGCTCTTCGTAATGTGTTGGTTGTATTTGAGAGTATTATTTTTTGTAGCTCTATTTTTATATTTCGGACCATTTTCCTGGTATCCAAAATTTTTTTAATATAAATCGTTCTATGCTTACTTACTTCATCTTTTATTAATCAAGGAGGCTTTGTTAATAATGTTGGGACTATATTAAGACATTTTATCTTCACGAGTAATCCTGGTTTTATAACATATCACGTCTTCAGGCATCACAGACAAACACTGATTTTTTTGTATTTTCTCAATACGATTTTTTTTTAAAATTAATACTAAACTGACCGAAGTTCCTGTTTGGGTGATTGACTTGTTCGAGTGCTTTCAACATTCTCGGTCCTTTTCAAGGACCGGTGCGACCTTGCTGTACCATTAACCGTTACACGTAAGTGTCACGTGGACGATTTTTAATTACATCTTTCTAAAGAATACCATGATGTCGGTAACTGTATCTTGCCTGCCACACAGACACACCACAATGGTTCTTGAAAAAAAATGACTGAAACAGTCGAACGTACTTTAGTAGTTTATACATAATTACGATCGTAATATCTTATTCGAAAATCGGAAAATATAATCTAAAAAAAAATAGACAGAACTTGTCGATTAGATTCAGTCAAACTTCCTTGGGTAAATACATGATATCTAAATATCACACATGGCACAGTGGATAAAGGCGTTGGTTAGATCCAGTGACAGACCCAAAGAGTATGAGTTTAATACCCGGTTAAGGCAGTGGAGAACTTTCAGAGGGTAAATTAGCAGGAGATAACTGATAACTGAGATCCATCAAACATGGCTCGTGGAACTAGAACAGTCTACCCCAGTGATCGAAATAAAGGGTTCAGTTCGAAATTCCAACCACCTGAAGAAGGCTTGAGCGTACAACGGCCGAAACGTTGTGACAAATATGGCGACAAAGATGAGGACAATAGTCCGACTAATGTAAATACTGTACATAATACCTCATCTCTGAAATATAGACTATAGACAGAATCTAAATATATATATATATATATATATATATATATATATATATATATATATATATATATATATATATATTTAAAGACATTTTTATGTTTAACATTCTTTTTATAGATACAAGTATTTAAGTAAATGTTCTGTTTATAATAAACAGTATTAAATAACATTTACCGGCCTGAATGTCCGAGAAATTTTTATAAAAAATATTCATCCTCCGACTCGAACCTGTATCCTAGAGGGAACCGTCATTTAGCCTGACGTGCCTTAACCGATTCGGCCACTGAGCATCGTTCGGTTGGCAAAGTCGAATTTACTGCTTATAAACTTCAATCTTCCATGAATCTCTCACGTACATTCATATCTGCTCATGGCGTATCAAATGTAAACAAATGACGTCACACATTATGAAATGGACAAAGTCCGACAATTATTTAAAGACATTTATATATATATATATATATAACTGTCGTTCGGAGTTTCCGTGACAAGTCTTTTGCACCGTTACTTTTTTATCGACAGATCCAAAAAGTGTGGATGGTCCGACACAAGCTTTCACCACTTGAAACAAATCATTGTGTTGGTTTTCTGACAACTACATCTAATTAGTTCCACACATATCCGGCTACTGTGAAAAACTCTACGAAACAACATCAACTTCATCTTGTCACTTGGAATGTACGAACTCTCCAGGACAACAACTCAGCACCAAAAAGAAAACCAGCTCTAGTCGCATTGGAGCTAAAGAAGTACAACATTGATATAACTGCACCGAGAAGTAAGCACCAGTCGACTACATGAAACGAGAATGCAAAATAAGACAGCTAACAGTGTTCCTGCTGCACTTGGACAATACATTCTCCTGTACGGTTTGTGGTCTTTTGTGCAATTCTTGAGCCAGTCTCAAAAGTCATGTCCGTCATAGGCATGCAGATAATTAGTTCGTGGTCGTTGAAACCTCATAGGTCGAACTCGATTGGAGAGTCCATCATATATATATATATATATGTATATATGTATGTATGCATGTATGTATAATTTTTTAAAAAATTTTATCCGATATTATTTCTTAAAAGTAGCTACACGTGTTTGAATTGTTACCGCTGTATTTTTATTTTATGAAACAATGAAATTAATAACAGAATTTATAAATAAGTTAAGTCCTACAAGAGCTACGGGTTCGATTCCTGTCGGAGTCAGAATTATTCTTTCGTAGGATTACTCAATTTAGGCTGATTGTTGTTAATTTCACTGTTTCATAAAATAGAATAAAACACGGGTAACAACTCAAACACGTGTACCCACTGAAATAGTTTAGATTAATATATATTCAATAAATTAAGAAAAGTGTCTTATCCGGTTAACCAAGGTACCTTTCCTGGGTTATTGAATATTATAGTTCTATAAGATGGCATAAGTTATGTTAGTTGGGGCATGATCTTGCTCAAGGGATGGATGGAATCTTATTTTGTTTCTCTTTTAAACAAAAGTCAGATATTAACAACAAAAAAACTTAAATGGAACAACCTCTTTACAGGATATTGGGCTGTGAATGTTAGATATACTTTTTTATTTGGGAGGGGATCCTGGAGAGTTGGTGTATCAAGGATTTTATCGTTTTCTTTATTATTTCTTTTTATTATTTATTTGTTTTATTACATCAACAGTTATCGATTCTTGCCTGAGTTAATTATTATAGTTAATGCTTACACTTGTATTTTTTTTTATCCCATGACCCTACGGGTCATAGGGGTACCACGTGTACTGCAGCCGCAGTAGAATTGGTGTTTCTTGATAGATAGCCTCGTCTTGAATTCAGAGTTTTCCTTTTCCTAGACCGGTTGCCACCCAAGGCTATAGAACCCAGTTCGTCCTGCTATTTACCTATAGCTTTTCCCAAGGGTATTAACACGTAAGTGAATGCAATGGATCCGGCTGGAATTCGAACTCGGTTCTCTGATTCCGCAATCCAATCTCCTCCTTACTTCACCGTGCCTCCTAACACTTGTATACGTTGCTACAAACATATGAACGCATGCATATTTATTTACTAAGCTTAGCTTTGATCTGGCGCCAGATAGATGGAACTCCCAATGAGGATCGACTTCCTTAGTAATGGTCTGCTAGACTTGCTCGACAACTATTACACCATGCGTGGTGCCTCATCAATTCTTTTACGGGATTCAAAGACTTCAAATCACCGACCTCTTAAACTACTCTTTGTAGTGTTCAGGTCGCTATTTCATACGCTTCGTCTATTAACGCCTTCTCTACTTTTTCCTTCCATTCATTTCTTCTCCTTCTGATGTCTTCCCGCCACTCTTCGTTCTTTTTTTTATTTTCTCACTGCCTCCCCTTGACCAACTGAGAGTTGCATTTTTCTGCTTCTTCTTAAAAAAAATCCCCATTATTAGTCGATTGCCGGAAGTGAATACTTTCCGTATTATTGACACCTGTTGGTTAAAATAGGCCATGCCTCTCTCGATAGATAAGTTTCTCGCGAGATTTTTATTGCTTTCATTTTCGAATTTTTTTGTTCTTTTATTTGTTTTGGTTCTTTTTCTTTTTTTTCTCATTCTCATACACACTTCCGACTTTTCAGACTTTTATCTTTTCTTTTTACCTTATATAATTTTTTTCACTGGTTTTTTTCCAATTTCCCTCCCATTTCTCTACTGTCTGCTTCTTTCAATCTTTGTTTTTTTTTTCGTTTTTGTTTTTGTCTTGCTTTTTCATTCCTTTGTCTTTTTTTGTTTTCATTCCTTTTTTACTCTTTTCTCATTTCTTTTACCCTTTTTTTCATTCCCTTTGTCTTTTTGCTTTTTTCATTCCCTTTGTCTTTTTGCTTTTTTCATTCCCTTTGTCTTTTTGCTTTTTTCATTCCCTTTGTCTTTTTGCTTTTTCATTCCCTTTGTCTTTTTGCTTTTTCATTCCCTTTGCCTTTTTGCTTTTTCATTCCCTTTGGCCTTTTGCTTTTTTCATTCCCTTTGGCTTTATGCTTTTTACATTCACTGAGTCTTTTTGCTTTTTCATTCCCTTGGCTGTTTGTTTTTTTATTCCCTTTTTTCTTTTTGCATTTTTTCATTCCCTTTGTCTTTTTGCTTCTTGAATTCCCTTTGGCTTTTAGCTTTTTCCATTCTCTTTGGCTTTTTGATTTTTCATTCCCTTTGTCTTTTTGATTTTTCATTCCCTTTGGCTGTTTGCTTTTTTCATTCCCTTTGTCCGTTTGCTTTTTTCATTCCCTTTGTCCGTTTGCTTTTTCATTCCCTTTGTCTTTTAGCTTTTTCATTCCCTTTGTCGTTTTCCTTTATTTCATTCCCTTTTTCTCTTTGCTTTTTTTCATTCCCTTTGTCTTTTTGCTTTTTTTCATTCCCTTTGGCTTTTTGCTTTTCCATTCCCTTTGTCTTTTTGCTTTTTTACATTCACTTTGTTTTTTTGCTTTTTTTTTCATTCGCTTTGGCTTTTTGCTTTTTCATTCCCTTTGTCTGTTTGCTTTATCATTCCCATTGACATTTTGCTTTATGTCATTCACTTTGGCTTTTTGCTTCTTTTCATTTCCTTTGTCTTTTTGCTTTTTTTTCATTCCATTGTCTTTTTGCTTTTTCATTCCTTTGTCTTTTTCCTTTTTTTCATTTCCTTTGTTGTTTGGTTTTTTTTTTCATTCCCTTTGTCTTTTTGCTTTTTTCATTCCCTTTGTCTTTTTGCTTTATTTGATTCAATTTTTCTGTTTGCTTTTTTCATTCCATTTGTCGTTTTGGTCTTTTTCATTCCCTTTGGCTTTTCGCTTTTTTCATTCTCTTTGTCGTTTTGCTTTTTTTCATTCGCTTTGGCTTTTGGCTTTTTCCATTCCCTTTCGATTTTTGCTTTTTTTATTCCCTATGTCTTTTTGCTTTTTTTTTCATTACATTGTCTTTTCCTTTTTTTCATTCCCTTTGTTTTTTTGTCTTTTTTTCATTACCTTTGTCTTTTTGCTTTTTACATTCCCTTTTGGCTTTTGGCTTTTTCCATTCCGTTTGTCTTTTTGATTTTTTCGTTCTCATTGTTTATTTGCTTTTTTCATTCCCTTTGTCTTTTTGCTTTATTTCATTCCCTTTGACTGTTTGCTTTTTTCATTTTCCTTGTCGTTTTGCTTTTTATCATTCCCTTTGGCTTTTTGCTTTTTCCATTCCCTTTGGATTTTGGATTTTTTACATTCACTTTGTTTTTTGCTTTATTTCATTCACTTTGTCGTTTTTCTCTTTTTCATTCCCTTTGACTTTTTGCTTTTTTCATTCCCTTTGTCGGTTTGCGTTTTTCATTCCTTTTGTCTTTTTGCTTTTTTTCATTCCGTTTGGCTTTTTGCTTTTTTCCTTCCTTTTTTTTTTCATTCCCTTTGGCTTTTTGCTGTTTTTCATTCCCTTTGGCTTTTTGCTTTTTCCATTCCCTTTGTCTTTTTTATTTATTTCATTCACTTTGTCTTTTTGCTTTTTTTCATTTCCTTTGTCTTTTTGCTTTTTCATTCCCTTTGGCTTTTTGCTTTTTCATTCCCTTTGTCTTTTTACTTTTTTTCATTCCATTGTCTCTTTGCTTTTTTTCATTCTCTTTGTCCTTTTCCTTTTTTTCATTCTCTTTGTCCTTTTCCTTTTTTTCATTCCCTTTGTTGTTTGTTTTTTTTTTCATTCCTTTTGTCTTTTTGCGTTTTTCATTCCCTTGGTCTTTTTGCTTTTTTCATTCCCTTTGTCTTTTTGTTTCATGTCATTCACTTTGTCGTTTTGCTTTTTTCATTCACTTTGATTTTGTTATTTTTTTTCATTTCTTTGTCTTTTTGCTTTTTTCATTCCCTTTGGCTTTTGGCTTTTTCCATTCCGTTTGTCTTTTTGATTTTTTCGTTCTCATTGTTTATTTGCTTTTTTTTTTTTTGCTTTATTTCATTCCCTTTGTCTTTTTGCGTTTTTCATTCCCTTTGTCTTTTTGCGTTTTTCATTCCCTTTGTCTTTTTGTTTCATGTCATTCACTTTGTCGTTTTGCTTTTTTCATTCCCTTTGTTTTTTGTTATTTTTTTCATTGCCTTTGTCTTTTTGCTTTATTTCATTCACTTTGACTTTTTGCTTTTGTCATTCCCTTTGGCTTTTGACTTTTTCTATTCCCTTTGGCTTTTTGATTTTTGATTCCCTTTGTCTTTTTGCTTTTTCCATTCCCTTTGTCTTTTTGCTTTTTCCATTCCCTTTGGCATTTTGCTTTTTCATTCCCTTTGGCTTTTTGCTTTTCATTAACTTTATCTTTTTGCTTTTTTTTCGTTCTCATTGTTTATTTACTTTTTTCATTCCCTTTGACTTTTTGATTTTTCGTTCCATTTGTCGTTTTGCTCTTTGACATTCCCTTTGACTTTTTTTCTTTTATTGCTGATATAATTTTCTCTTCACCTTTTCTAACAAACATACAAAAATTGGGATCATTACTATCGGAGGAAGCGCCACTTCTGATCCGTCATTATTACTAACTTATTAATCTTTCTTTTTAATCATTTCACCCCAAACAGGGTAATAAAGCCACGAAGACATCTGTGTTTACTGAGTGTGAAAGAATAAAAAGGAAAACATTGAGGGATTTTCGAAAAAAAAAAGAAATATAAATATTTCAAAAATAATTTCATTCAATTGTGAATAAGTCCTGAAAATTTCATTAAAATCTAACAATTATTTGATTTTTGCAAGAATTTCCAAATCAATTTTACCGCAAAAATAGACGCTAAATTTCCTAATATTTGGCCCAGCCGCTGACACATGATAAACAAGATTTTTAACCAAATTTTCGAACGAGCTAGAAAAGATTAAAAAATTTAATAAAATAATCAAAAAATATTTTAGTCTTTTCTCTTGATAATAACATAAACATTTCGACAATAAAACTTTGTTTTTATCAAGTTTGGGGCCATTTTTCATCATACTATTCTCTTTTTTTTTCTTTAGAACATTTTGGAGGTACCTACATTAATATAATATGAGTTCTAACGCTTCCCTAGGTGGGCAGTCGGTTAATAACATAAGTCATTTTATTTCTCCTGCGAATAAAGTCCATGTTATCAAATGCAATGTACGCTTACCGTTATCGTCTCTTTTTGTACCAGCAGAAGAACAGAGACCCTTGTCATTACTATCAACGTCCATCTTTGTATCAACAACATCCGTGTCAGCACTGCCCTCTAGCGAAAAAAAAACGTTATCAGTTGCATGAGTGTAAGATCATGGTTGAAATGTCTCTTGTAAACATGATCAACACCGACATCTTTGCTTCAGCAATCTGATCTATGGCAGCTGGATATAGAGTAGCTTCTTTTATTCCCTTTTTTTTTTCTTATCCTCATTATAATACACTTTCTTCTTGTATCAAAGTATTGCAATTTATTTTTTCTGCCTTCTTTTCTCAGCAAGACACCAGTACTCGCGCTCGTAGAGAGAAGCCTCACACACTTGCAGGTACTGCTGCGCATGCGCAAAACTTTAGCAAAGAGAATGCAGAAACATCGAAACTAGCTTTAAATGAAGATATGAGAAACTTCGTACACCAATAATATAAATAGTTTGGCGTGTATAAGTCTTTAGTTACTTATATCCCTCTCTCGCATGTGTGCTAGACAAAGTAGCAGCAATAGTGAAAACACAAATTAGAATGAACCAGAACATATATACAGGCATACCTCGGGTTACGTCGTTTCGAGTTAAGTCGTTCTCAATTATACGTCGTTTGTCAAAAAACATATAGAAAAATAAAAATCAAGTTTAAGTCATTTTATTCGACTTTACATCTGTCCGCCACAAATGTCGAAGTCGTAATATCACTAGAAAAGCGTTATTTTTTAAAATGTCTTAGAGCAAATGACATTCACAAATAAAGAGCCCGCAATGTACTATAAAAATCGCCAAATTGTAAACATCTACATTTAGAAGTATGTACGTACATATATTCGTAAATTTACATTACTTTTTTCGGCACTATATTAAAAACTAAAATTTATTTTTTTTGTAAGTTTAAAATACATTCTTATTGACCATATATTATTAAAAATACATTTATAAATAAAATACAACTCTAGAAAAGGTTATTTGTGGGTTAACCTAGTGATAAGTAAATTCGGGGACAAGTGAATTCGACTTAAGTCGTATTTTGACTTAAGTCGCCTCTCCTGGGACAAATTATCGACGTACGGTGAGATATACCTATATAAAGGATATCAGGATACTTCTGTGTAGTGTAATGGTTATCCAGCTGGTCTGATTGGATCAGTTATGACTGAATAGTGAGTTCGATCCTTCACTTTATGTTATGATGTTGATTTGGGATTTGTAGAGACAAACGCCAAATAACACGTAACAATAAAAAGGGTTTTAATAGGTTGGTAAAAAAGGTACAGAAATCGCCTGAGTAGTCAATAACTAGCTCAGCCAAGAACTTCTCTGTCTCCCTGTCTCTCTCATGTCAACTGACATGCCACTATTTAAAGTCTTTGTTCACAGACGCAGACAAGTTCATCTTCAAGAGGGGTGGTAGGTTTCCGACACAACACTTTAGTTACTTGTAACCCTCTCTAACGTACGTGCTAGATAAAGTAGCAGCAATATTGAAACCACAAATTAGAATGAACCAGAACATATATATGCAGGTATACCTCGGGTTACGTCGTTTCGAGTTAAGTCGTTCTCGGTTATACGTAAAGTGAGGTATACCTATATAAAGTATTTCAGGATACTTCTATGTGGTGTAATTATTATATGAGAACTCTTATGTAGCGAAGGAATCATTTTTTTAAAATAATTATAATTTAAGCTCTACTTCTGTATGGAGCAGTGTTTTTTTAAATAAAAACAAAAATAATAAAGAACTCCGGATTATTTACCTCACATGTTCTTTCCTATTTTTCTATATATTTGCACGCATATATATATATATATATATATATATATATATATATATATATATATATATATATATATATATATATATATAAGTGAACACTGAAGTCAACACCACTCAGAGGCGACAGGCTGTTTCATGCTAGACACAATCGTCAGGATTATATATATATATATATATATATATATATATATATATATATATATATATATATACTGTGTGTGCCGCGAGGAGGGCACGCATTTTTAGGTTTCTAGGTTTAGATTTTTGTGAAAATACTAAAGAATTTGGGAGGGTATCCAATAAGGACCACTCGTTTGCAAGTTACAAATCTGAATTTATTCCAGTGAGTCCCGTCCTCACTGAGAACTCCATTACAGTAGCCTTATGCCATTCTAAGCTAGTATTTATTAATAGTCCTTTAGATATTCAGAAGGAAAAAGATGTCATCCATTCAAAAACGGATTGAGAGATAAGCACGCCGTTAGTTACATAGTTTGGCACAAGGTCACAAGTGAGATTTGATTTACATACAATCAAAGTGGCACCCTCTTAATTCCTACACACTCTTAGTCCTCGTAAAAGGAAAGAGTGTAAGAAAAACTGAAAAAATCCAATATATTCCTTGCCAATGAAACATGTATAAAAGAAGGTTTACTACCAAAAAATAGAATATTCAAATTTATACCCTAGAGATATTGATTCTTAGATACATCAGTACACATCCTCTCAGACAAACAGCCTGCATTAAAGTGAAGAATTTCTCATATTTTTAAATCTTCCCCATCAATGTTTTCCTTCTCAAAGACTCCATTTTTCTCTCACTCTCTTCCAAAACTCCCGTCTCTCTCTCTCTCTCTCTCTCTCTCTCTCTCTCTGTCTCTCTCCCCCCCCCACCGCCATCCAGATGTCTGGAAGTAATCATATATTCCATCCCACCCGGCTAGTTGGAAATGAATCCCCGCCTTCATTATAACAAAGAAATAAATGAATAAAATAAAACGTAAATTTCTTTCACTGCCATTCTTGAAATTTGGAGACAAGTAAAATTAGCGCGTCTGGGCGCAACGTGCTTCAATTAACGCTAAAATTCGCCCTTCATTAATGCTCAAGATTTACAGACTTGCACAGGAAGGACCATGAACTACGGTTCAATGTCTGGCGAATGCTTAAACAAAACAACGATCTTAGAAATCATGAAACCAAAATGGCAGAGAATTTCTCGTTGATTTATAAAAGAACTACATTTCTATTTATACGATTTCAAGTTTGTCCTTGGAAAATTTCCGTGTTTAATCATTAACCTTTTCTTAAAACATATTGAAAATTGATTCCTCAAGACCAGTAATTCATTACTGTGTATAAAGTTCCTTTTTATTTGTTTTGCTGGTTATCTTAAAATAGGGCTGATATGTCACACAGAGAATATCAGAAAATGATCACTCGCCTGTTTCGGTCTTGCATCATAAATTGCCGTTCAAGAGAATTTTATCACGGGTTATTATTATATATTATATATATAATATATATATTATATATACTATATATAGATATATCATATATATATTATATATATAATATATATAATATATATATATATTATATATAGTATATATATATATATATATATATATATTATATATATGTTATTTATATTATATATATATATATATATATATTATATATAATATATATAATATATATAATATATATATTATATATATATTTTATATATAATATATATAATATATATAATATATATTATATATATATATTTTATATATAATATATATAATATATATAATATATATTATATATATATATTTTATATATAATATATATAATATATATATTATATATATTATATATTATATATATATATATATATATATATATATATATATATATATTTATAATTTTTACTTTGATATTTTTCCGATTGTACTTTGTCTCTAGCTTTCGTTACAGAAAACTTTTCCTCATAAACTTTATTAAAAAAATTTCAATTTTAATGTTTC
This sequence comes from Acanthosepion esculentum, assembly GCA_964036315.1. Taxonomy (NCBI): domain Eukaryota; kingdom Metazoa; phylum Mollusca; class Cephalopoda; order Sepiida; family Sepiidae; genus Acanthosepion; species Acanthosepion esculentum. Next base: position 105,218,766 of record OZ038499.1, on the reverse strand, counting down.
AAAAAAATCGGTAAAAGTTTTCCTTTTTTATTCTAAAAATAAATGTCATTCATGATACATCTCAGCCCAATAGCGAAAGACAAATTTAGTCTTAAGTTCTCAGCTTCAGAAAAATGCGGGGTAGGCTTTAGGAAAGTCTCCTCTCTCTCTCTCCCTCTCTCTCTCTCTCTCTCGCTCTCTCTCGCTCTCTCTCTCTCTCTCTCTCTCTCTCTGGCGCCATTTACGCCCAACAATTGAGCGTTCGCACATTGACTATGGAAGCCACCGCAAGACTAGGCTTTCCGACAAACGTACTAAAGCACGCATCCACTAATATTTACCAAGTTTAGCTTACACTAGTTCGTTCAACAGATGAGATTGCCAAGGCGCCAGGCTGGATAGTTGCTCTTCATCGGCTTTTTTCACGGCAACATGATTAATTTGTGGCACTCATTTCATCTCTAAGTAACTTTCAACATTTCTACTGCGTTGGATGTTACCAGCAGCAATGGATAAACCCTGATCTCTCCTATTCTTGGAAAAGTAGGAGACTGTTTTCTCGTTGCCTTCTCGACGGTTTGGAATTCTGTGTAGTTCTTCTACAAGATACTTTTTCTTTATCTGTGAATTACTGTACTTCTGCGAAAGATACCGGAGTTGCTTCTCATCCCTTTCTCTACGGTTTGGAATTAAGAATAGTCCTTCTCCAAGATCTCTTTTCTTTATTATCTGTGAATTCTTAGGAAAGATAGTGCAGTTGTTTTTCGTTGACTTTTCCGCGGCTTGGAATTTAGAATTGTCCTCATCCCAGACCGTCTTCAAGCCATCGCTAGAAAATGCAGTTAATACTGATTTTAACCCTTAACGCGTGAAAAGATGGCTTAATACGTTTCTCCAAGGGCATTTATGAGAAAATGAACGTCACTCGTTTAGAATTTGACTTCTCCTCACCAGTTCCTTTTTTTGCGTCGATAACCATTACACTGCCCGAACATAACGAGGAAAGCTAATATGGATCAAACTCCTTAACGATGTGTTTCAAGATAATTATCTCTCTTTGACTGATAATTATGCTTAATGTCCAGTTTGACACATGGCCTTAGTATTAGAGCACCGAGATTGAATTCCGTACTCTCGTAATAAGTTGCCAGGTGTTTTTATCATTCACCTCTACTGAAGGTTACTCAACCTTATTTCATATCGTCTTTGGAAATGGTAAAAGAATTTTCCTGGAACTAGTGGGATCAGCCAGATGTTATCTGTTACACAGACTGGGCCAAACCTGAAACGGCTTTTACTCTTTCTTAAAAGTATTCCTTTTCCTTTTTTTTTTAGAAATCTAGGTATACATTTTACAAAAAAGAAAAAATGTTGCCCAATCTTTTAGCCTCTTTGGCAGACAGTAGGGTTAGCTTTTTGTGAAATTCATAACAATCTATTCTATATTAAGAATAACTCACCCGCAGAATTTCTCAGAAGCAAAAAGCCAATTTTTTGCAGCAAAACTTTAAAACGCTAAGAAAGTTAATTCACTGTGTTGTAATAGACAATTTTTCGCTCCAGAATCTGTCTTACATATTTATAAATCAACCATTTCGTTTATTTCACGGTATATCAACCCATTGGGTCATTTAACCCCGAAACACTATTGTACACATGGTAAATGATACTCAGCTTTTTTGCATATACATGTTTGTGTGTATATAATTACTAGAGGTAGTGATATGTTGTAGTTTTGTTGAAGTTATATTTTGGAATACACTTCGATTTCTTTAAGAAACTAGGATATTATGATTAAAGCATTGGAAATTCTGTTATAAATATGAATCGTTAGTAATTTTTTATGTAAAAAATGTATTGCTGGTATTTTTACGATAAAAAATATTTTATACTTTTATAGTGTTTTATTTTTTGTTGTTTTTTTTTTTAGGGTGTTCACTATTTTCCCATTGCTGGAACCCTAATAGGCGCTACTACCTCTCCAAATTCCCGATCAGAGGCCTTGCTGCCAGATGTAGTTTATCGTCATACCCATCATGTATACCATCCTTCCATATTTTGAATATTGCTGTCACATATGATCCAGTGCTCCTCCCATATGTTTACAGTTTTGAGAAATCCAAATCCATTTACAAAAAGTGTGTGACACGTAGCAAGGCCCGGGTAATTCGGCTAGTAATTAGTAATCATGCTTAACTGATTTTCATTATGGTTGTTAAGCTAATTCCTTTGTTAACGAATCGAGCCGGAGATTTTACGTATTCTACCATTTTATCAAAGTTACGGTTGTTTCAGTGTGGAATACAATTGAATACTGTTGCTGGAACCTGGAGTTTGTTTCCTAGTTGTCATGACATTTCAGCTACTTGTGGAATTGTCGGAAATGTCATTGTCGAAAGATATTTGTAAAGTAAATGCCAGAGTGAGGCAACCAGCGGGTGCAAAATATATTTGCTTAACTAGACATTTGCCCAGAGTTTCTGACCATCTTTCTTGGCGATGCTTCTGTCTCCCGTCAATATTGCTGTTTTTGCTACAGAGTTATCTAAACTTTTATTCAGATTATAAGTACAGCACAATACATGAACGTTTATTCAATGTATAAACACTTAACATCTATCTGTATTTCTGAGATGAAGTATTGTAACTATTTACATTGTTCGGAGTGTTGTCCTCATCCTTATTTTGATATTCACAACGTTTCGACCGTAGTACGCTCCGGCCTTCGTCAGGTGATATTTGTTTGAATTTCGAGCCGAACCCAGAATAGCCAATCTGTATGTTGGCGTTTCTGAAGATTGGTTCAATGACGTTTGTGTAGAGGTACTTCCATGTTTATTTCCTGAAACGGGCTGACATATAAAATTCACATTTTTGGGTTGCTCAGTAAAGTCACTGAGAATCTGTTTCATTTCCCCCACCCATTACTTGCAAATATCGTGACAGGGATTGGCAACAACAAACTGGGGAAAGAATTTGACCTTATGACGAATATGCACTCTCCGGCAGGATACGAACCCGCGACCCCACTGAGCAGATGGAACTGTAAGACATATTTTTCTTTAATATCCAGACCGGTAAGCTAAAATAAATATACATACTGTTTAATATATTGTATTATTATATGTTGTTTATATAGACAC
>OZ038499.1:105128144-105210644 GCA_964036315.1 Acanthosepion esculentum | reverse complement strand
GGGGTTCGAATGTCTATTTTTTCTTTTTTAATCGAATTTACCCCAAACAAGGCAGTAAAGACACTAAGACATAAGAAAGTAGAAACATTACTAATCAACGTGAGCAATAGAAGAGTAATCAGGAAGACAGTAGATAACGATTGACATTGAATTTAAATTTTTGAAAATCAAAGTTGTCCGGAAAGCCTCCATAGTGTTCCACAAGCTAGAAGTGTGAGAGAAGTTACTGTTAGCATAGAACTTACGGTTATATCTTGCCAATCTGCTTATTGCTATCTATCTTGTATCACTAAGATAGTTTGTTCATTTCCAGCTGGGGCAAAAAATAAGACGTTAAGATGTCATAAGTTCACTGATATTGTTTTGCCTGTAGTCTAATACGAACCTATAATTGGCAATATTTAAAGAAATAATATAATTTATAGTGATTAGATGTGGCACAAGGCTGAAAGTATAGTGCTCCCAGTGAGGATCGAACTCACTATTCAGCCGTAATTGATCTAGCAAAACAAGTTACATAACTTTTTGCTAGGGTTTTGAGCGCCCAGATCAAGTTGCGCCTCCTCCTTAACTATGAGCTGTTATAAATTTTAGTTTCGTACGTATTTTCTCAACCTATCATTTTTTTTTCCTTGGCTCCGCTAAAAAATTAGCAACCGGGTGCAATCGCCCACACTACGCCACTGGATGAATCGGGGTGTAACGGGTATCAGGTCGGAAATAAAAATCGGAGAGCCGAGTTCGAATTCCAATCAAGTTCGTTACATTCACTTACGCATGAATACCTTTGGGAAAGGTACGAACCCAGCTATGGCTAAATAACAGGGCAGACAGGGACCTATAACCTTGGTTGGCAACCAGTCTAGAAGAAGGAAAACTCTGAATTCAAACCAGCTTAGAGAAGGTGGAACTTCTTTAGGCTAACTTGCCCATAGGGCACCACTGTTGCTATGGTTTCAGTACTCGTTGTGCCCCTACGACCCTAATCGGTTACGAGCGTCATAGAGTAGCTAGAGGTTTGCAAAGTTTCGTCTGTGGGCAAAAGTGGCTGTAGGGTGGAAAACCATTCATCACATACAAGGTCGCGTAGACGCTTTTGTACTCTATCAGATATGGCAGCAGTACTCCATTTTCGATTTGATCTGGTTCTTTTAAAGGTAGAGCATAGCTGGAAAAAATTTTAAAATTTTTTTAGTGTAAATTTACGTCTACCGGCTTGTGCATTCGATAGGCTTAATGAACATTATTTATAATCCGACATTATTCATATTACTTTATTTTAAAAGTATTTTGATTTGTAATCATAATTTAACCATGTATAATCATATATATTTCATTCTTTTTTTAATATCATTTTTGTTTGCAATCATAATCTTATCCTATTATGATAAATATTTCATTCTGGAGACATTAAGAAACGATTGTATCAACAAGACGTGTTTATATCTTAACATTATTTTGATTGGCTTAATCTTTAATCAATTATAATCATGCTTTCTTCTGGGCTCATCAGAAGACGAATATGACAAACTCGGGTGTTTTAGGTTTTCGTCAACTGTCTACGTATAAGACGCAGGCTAATTCGTTAAAGAGGTTTTTTAACAAAAATGTACCTCTTATATGATAGAAAAATGGTATTTACAAATTAGCCCTTTTATAAGACATTCATGTCTCTTTACATCTGCAAGAAATTGATTTCTTTCTTATTTCTCTGACTCGTTGTCTATCAAAATTATACTTCTTCTTCCTCTTGTTCTTTTCTCTTTCTGTCTTTTTTCTCTTTGTCTTTTTTCTTTCTCTCTTTTTTCTCTTTCTCTCTTTTTTCTCTTTGTCTTTTTTCTCTTTCTCTCTTTTTTCTCTTTCTCTCTTTTTTCTCTTTCTCTCTTTTTTTCCCTTTCTGTCTTTTTTATCTTTCTCTCTTTTTCTCTTTCTCTCTTTTTCTCTTTCTCTCTTTTTTCTTTTTGTCTTTTTTTCTCTTTCTGTCTTTTTTATCTTTCTGTCTTTTTTCTCTTTCTCTCTTTCTCTCTTTGTCTCTTTTTTCTCTTTGTCTCTTTTTTCTCTTTGTCTCTTTTTTCTCTTTCTGTCTTTTTTTCCCTTTCTGTCTTTTTTCTCTTTCTCTCTTTTTCTCTTTCTCACTTTTTCTCTTTCTCTCTTTTTTCTTTTTGTCTTTTTTTCTCTTTCTCTCTTTTTTCTCTTTCTCTCTTTTTTTCCCTTTCTGTCTTTTTTCTCTTTCTGTCTTTTTCTCTTTCACTCTTTTTTCTTTTTGTTTTTTTTTCTCTTTCTCTCTTTTTTCTCTTTCTCTCTTTTTTTCCCTTTCTGTCTTTTATCTCTTTCTGTCTTTTTCTCTTTCACTCTTTTTTCTTTTTGTCTTTTTTTCTTTCTCTCTTTTTTCTCTTTCTCTCTTTTTTCTCTTTCTCTCTTTTTTTCCCTTTCTGTCTTTTTTCTCTTTCTGTCTTTTTCTCTTTCACTCTTTTTTCTTTTTGTCTTCTTTTCTCTTTCTCTCTTTTTTCTCTTTCTCTCTTTTTTCTCTTTCTCTCTTTTTTCTCTTTGTCTTTTTTTCTCTTTGTCTCTTTTTTCTCTTTCTCTCTTTTTTCTCTTTCTCTCTTTTTTCCCTTTCTGTCTTTTTTCTCTTTCTGTCTTTTTCTCTTTCTCTCTTTTTTCTTTTTGTCTTTTTTTCTCTTTCTCTCTTTTTTCTCTTTCTCTCTTTTTTCTCTTTGTCTTTTTTTCTCTTTCTCTCTTTTTTCTCTTTCTCTCTTTTTCTCTTTGTCTTTTTTTCTCTTTGTCTCTTTTTCTCTTTCTCTCTTTTTTCTCTTTCTCTCTTTTTTCTCTTTCTCTCTTTTTTCCCTTTCTGTCTTTTTTCTCTTTCTGTCTTTTTCTCTTTCTCTCTTTTTTCTTTTTGTCTTTTTTCTCTTTCTCTCTTTTTTCTCTTGCTCTCTTTTTTCTCTTTGTCTTTTTTTCTCTTTCTCTCTTTTTTCTCTTTCTCTCTTTTTCTCTTTGTCTTTTTTTCTCTTTGTCTCTTTTTCTCTTTCTCTCTTTTTTCTCTTTCTCTCTTTTTTCCCTTTCTGTCTTTTTTCGCTTTCTGTCTTTTTCTCTTTCACTCTTTTTTCTTTTTGTCTTTTTTATCTCTTTCTCTCTTTTTTCTCTTTCTCTCTTTTTTCTCTTTCTCTCTTTTTTTCCCTTTCTCTGTTTTTCTCTTTGTCTTTTTTTCTCTTTCTCTCTTTTTTCTTTTTGTCTTTTTTTCCCTTTCTCTCTTTTTCTCTTTGTCTCTTTTTTCTCTTTCTCTCTTTTTTCTCTTTCTCTCTTTTTTCTCTTTCTCTCTTTTTTTCCCTTTCTGTCTTTTTTCTCTTTCTCTCTTTTTCTCTTTCTCACTTTTTCTCTTTCTCTCTTTTTTCTTTTTGTCTTTTTTTCTCTTTCTCTCTTTTTTCTCTTTCTCTCTTTTTTTCCCTTTCTGTCTTTTTTCTCTTTCTGTCTTTTTCTCTTTCACTCTTTTTTCTTTTTGTTTTTTTTTTCTCTTTCTCTCTTTTTTCTCTTTCTCTCTTTTTTTCCCTTTCTGTCTTTTTTCTCTTTCTGTCTTTTTCTCTTTCACTCTTTTTTCTTTTTGTCTTTTTTTCTTTCTCTCTTTTTTCTCTTTCTCTCTTTTTTCTCTTTCTCTCTTTTTTTTCCCTTTCTGTCTTTTTTCTCTTTCTGTCTTTTTCTCTTTCACTCTTTTTTCTTTTTGTCTTTTTTTCTTTCTCTCTTTTTTCTCTTTCTCTCTTTTTTTCCCTTTCCGTCTTTTTTCTCTTTCTGTCTTTTTCTCTTTCACTCTTTTTTCTTTTTGTCTTTTTTTCTTTCTCTCTTTTTTCTCTTTCTCTCTTTTTTCTCTTTCTCTCTTTTTTTTCCCTTTCTGTCTTTTTTCTCTTTCTGTCTTTTTCTCTTTCACTCTTTTTTCTTTTTGTCTTTTTTTCTTTCTCTCTTTTTTCTCTTTCTCTCTTTTTTCTCTTTCTCTCTTTTTTTCCCTTTCTGTCTTTTTTCTCTTTCTGTCTTTTTCTCTTTCACTCTTTTTTCTTTTTGTCTTTTTTTCTTTCTCTCTTTTTTCTCTTTTTTTTCTCTTTCTCTCTTTTTTTTCCCTTTCTGTCTTTTTTCTCTTTCTGTCTTTTTCTCTTTCACTCTTTTTTCTTTTTGTCTTTTTTTCTTTCTCTCTTTTTTCGCTTTCTCTCTTTTTTCTCTTTCTCTCTTTTTTTCCCTTTCTGTCTTTTTTCTCTTTCTGTCTTTTTCTCTTTCACTCTTTTTTCTTTTTGTCTTTTTTTCTTTCTCTCTTTTTTCTCTTTCTCTCTTTTTTCTCTTTCTCTCTTTTTTTTCCCTTTCTGTCTTTTTTCTCTTTCTGTCTTTTTCTCTTTCACTCTTTTTTCTTTTTGTCTTTTTTCTTTCTCTCTTTTTTCTCTTTCTCTCTTTTTTCTCTTTCTCTCTTTTTTTCCCTTTCTGTCTTTTTTCTCTTTCTGTCTTTTTCTCTTTCACTCTTTTTTCTTTTTGTCTTTTTTTCTTTCTCTCTTTTTTGTCTTTTTTCTTTTTGTCTTTTTTTCTTTCTCTCTTTTTTCTCTTTCTCTCTTTTTTCTCTTTCTCTCTTTTTTTTCCCTTTCTGTCTTTTTTCTCTTTCTGTCTTTTTCTCTTTCACTCTTTTTTCTTTTTGTCTTCTTTTCTCTTTCTCTCTTTTTTCTCTTTCTCTCTTTTTTCTCTTTGTCTTTTTTCTCTTTCTTTCTTTTTTCTCTTTCTCTCTTTTTTCTCTTTGTCTTTTTTTCTCTTTGTCTCTTTTTTCTCTTTCTCTCTTTTTTCCCTTTCTGTCTTTTTTCTCTTTCTGTCTTTTTCTCTTTCTCTCTTTTTTCTTTTTGTCTTTTTTTCTCTTTCTCTCTTTTTTCTCTTTCTCTCTTTTTTCTCTTTGTCTTTTTTTCTCTTTCTCTCTTTTTTCTCTTTTTCCCTTTTTCTCTTTGTCTTTTTTTCTCTTTGTCTCTTTTTCTCTTTCTCTCTTTTTTCTCTTTCTCTCTTTTTTCCCTTTCTGTCTTTTTTCGCTTTCTGTCTTTTTCTCTTTCACTCTTTTTTCTTTTTGTCTTTTTTATCTCTTTCTCTCTTTTTTCTCTTTCTCTCTTTTTTCTCTTTCTCTCTTTTTTTCTCTTTCTCTGTTTTTCTCTTTGTCTTTTTTTCACTTTGTCTCTTTTTTCTCTTTCTCTCTTTTTTCTCTTTCTCTCTTTGTTTCCCTTTCTGTCTTTTTTCTCTTTCTCTCTTTTTCTCTTTCTCTCTTTTTCTCTTTCTCTCTTTTTTCTTTTTGTCTTTTTTTCTTTTTCTCTCTTTTTCTCTTTCTCTCTTTTTTCTTTTTCTCTCTTTTTTCCCTTTCTGTCTTTTTTCTTTTTCTGTCTTTTCCTATTTCTGTCTTCTTTTCTCTTTCTCTCTCTTTTTCTATCTCTGTCTTGCCATTATTCTCTCGTCTTTCTTTAACTCTCTCTTTTCCTTCTTTTTCATTAATTTCTGTTTTCCTCACTTTTTCTTTCATTCTTTCTTTACTTGATACATTTTCTTTATCTGTTCCTTTAACTTAGTTTTGCTTTCTCATTCATTCCATATTCTTTCTCTCTCTCTTTGTCCCTTTCCCACTCTCTCTCTCTCTCTATCTCTCTCTCTCTCTCTCTATCTATCTATCTTTGTCCTTTCTCTCTCTCTCTCTTTCTTTGTCCTTTCTCTCTTTCTTTGTCCTTTCTCTCTCTCTTTGTCCTTTCTGTCTCTCTTTGTCTTTTCTCTCTCTCTCTCTCTCTCTCTTTCGTTTCTCTCTTTGTCTTACTTTGCATATCCTACTCTTACCATTCCTCCAAACAATAACTGGTTAGCTATTCAATTCTCTTTCTTTGCAAGATCCGTCTAATGGGAACGTCACGTGCATGTCTTTACATAAAGGTGTGGCTTTTTAATTCTGCAGACTTCGTGACTCAAAACAAAATTCGAATTACCTGTTGTATTACGCACACAACCATGTGGGCGTGTGTGTCAATGTATGTACTTGTGTGTGTCTATGTGAAAACTGGGATAAATATATTTACTGCCTGTCTTACTTTCTCATTCGTCCTCTTGGCGTCAGTTTCGACTGACATCTAATTTTTTTCCATATATTGTGATCATCCCGATTAAAATTCGTATTTTATTTATCTCGAAGGAAATTTTGGAATTTTCAGTTAAATTTCCCCTTTAAATTTGCTCGTATGTAATTAGAGTTTAGATATACAGGGAAAAAAGAAGCCGTAAATTGATAAATTATATTTTTATCGCATGGTAAACATAATATATGGACACTCGTCCTGTACTCGTGTGAGTCACGGAAGGATACACAAATCCGTCACGTACAGGGCCTATCTACTAATCATTGAAATCGATTTCACGCTGACGCTATACATTCCCTATCAGTGACAAACCTACATTCTTGAGCTTTGAGGATTGAACAGATATAAAGGAACCTTCGCAAAAAGCAACAATAAATTCGAGGATCTAACGTCCAAAATAGAACCAATGAACAGATTCGGATAAGTTCAACAAGCGCATATAGGGGTTCGAACGAGCCACCAAGAAAATTTTTTTAATTTCACCAATTACTGAGGAAATTTGGGGCAATATAATATAAGTACCAGAGCATATACTAAGACCAAAATTAGCTTCTTCAACATATTATCTGATGATTCTATCACTAAAAATACTTTATTTTAATAATAAACACCTAAAAAAACTCTTTTTTGCTACAGTGGCCCCTCTGGAATTAGGGGACCTGTAGCTTAAGCCTTCCTTAATTGTTTAAAAACTCGTTTTTGCTACAGTGCCCCTCATGAATTACGGGATCTGAAGCTTAAGCCTTCCTTAGTTTCATAGTAGATCCGCCAATGTTCCCTATTATTTATTATAACTTTAAAATGTAAGAGGTTGAAACCATTATTATAATAACCAAGGATTTTCCAACAGTATACCGTGAGTGTATAGTAAAATTACGAATAGAAAATTAAACAAAAATTACACAAATTGTTCTTGTATTAGCTGATGCTCAGTTTAAATAACCTTGTGCTAATCTTTCATCCCAATGACCTTGTGCCAAACTATGGTTTAGTAAATTTTCTTAGTAAATCTGATAAAATGACGACTAATTCGTTTGTAAACATTTGGGTAACGCACTTCCAGAAAGTTCAACATGACGGCGGTCCAACCCAATGATGACAAACGAATTAATTGCAAAATGAAATTCTCAATATATTGGTTCAGATTAATTCCAATCTATTTTGTTTATCTGTTGAGCCCCTAGAGAAAAACGATGGAGAAACCAGAGATATTGTCATTTCATTCGAATTAATTTATTTCTTTCCTTTCAAAAGTCTCCGGTGTGAATTGTCGAAGCTCCAGTAACAATAACTCTCTGAAGAATTCTGATATTTTTCTCGCTATTCTTATAAAAACAATCTGGGGGGGGGGGTACAAAATTTTATTAGGGCTTTAAAACCGGACATTTTTACTGTAACTCATTCCCCCACCTCATCCTTGCTCTTCCTTTCACTTTGATAATTTTTTGTAAATATCTGATATATATATATATATATATATATATATATATATATATATATATATATATATATATACATACATATATATATATATATATATACATACATATATATATATATATATATATATATATATATATATATATATATATATATATATATGAAATATTTACAAAAATATATCAAACAAAGTGAAAGGAAGAGCAAAGAAAGGAGAGGAATGAGTCACAGTAAAGCGGTGGGCCGAAAAATATAACGAAAACGAAATAACCTCCTCGCTCTTCAAAGCTAATCGAAGACAACAAATATAAATATGCGTACGCCCTGTTCGCACTCCTCGCCTGTCTATTGAACAAGAGTACATGAGAAAACTCCTTGGCATCTTCTATTGGGAACATAAAACCAATGAGTTTGTGCGGAAAAAGGCTTGAAAAATTTGTGGACCAACAGGAACCTCTTGTCACTGTCAAACGGAGAAAAATGGCGTGCTTTGGACACGTTGCAAGGCATGACAGCCTGTGCCAGACCATCACGCAAGGCACCGTTGAAGGTGGACGTAGGAGAACTGGTTGGACATTGTCACACAATGGACAAGTATGACTATGCCAGAATTGCTGATGGTTGCTGCTGATAGGCCGTTGTGGAGGAGATTCAATAGGACTTCTGCATTGGGATGCCCCCCCCCAACCCGCTACGATTACAAAAGTCAAGGGGAGTGATGATGATGATGATGATGATGATGATGATGATGATGATGATGATGATATAACTATCCCTCGTTTTCTGTTTAGGATTGGGTTTCCGGTTCCTTTGAAAGTCTTCTCATTCTCTTTCACTCTCAATAGCCTTTTGCGTCTTAGTGGCATTATCGCCTTGTTTGGAGTGAATTGAAAATAAAGAAAAAACTAAAGAATAGAACACATCTCAACATGTCTTATTAAAATAGCAATGCTGCATGAGTAGGAAAGGCAGAGAATTTGCAGTCAAAATAAATGTAAACATTTTTAGCTAATTTTAACCCAGTATAAAGCGCAAGAGTCACTCAAGGTAGAGAATTTGCAGTAAAAATGGTAATGATAAAGAGTGAATGAAAGAGAATGTGGCAGGAATTGAAGATTATGAGGATAAGGAGGATAGATAACAATTGCCTTTGCTTTTGAAGAGAACAAGATTGTAGTATTCAAGGAAGCAATGACATGGACGTCTGTTCCACAAAATGGCAGTTCTTGGGAAAAAGCTGCTTGAGTGGAACTTTCTCCTTACAATTGGGGTACAGAAGAAATGATGGTGATTGAACTCTGAGGAAGTGGCATGGTGTGACTTAGCAATAAACTCATGAACTTGTGCAGCTAAAGAATAGAGTTCATCTGAACATTTGCCATGGAAATAGCGAGAGAGTAGTGTTGTAGCATACCTACGGACGATAATGTTTGTATCCCCATTCACATAAATACAGTAGTAAATACTGTATGTTGGTCTGCAGTTGGAGATTCGTCTCCAGCTGTGCTGGTCAAACTCTCTGCCTCCGGCCAGAGAGGATTCCCCGACGAGGCTACGTCGAAGAGCAGAGTCTTGTCTCAGGAAACAGCTACCCGACCCCGTTTTATACGGGATCTACGGGGACTTTTTGGCCGAGCCTACGGGTACGGATACTCCACATTAGATTTGGCATTGTGCAATATCTGACCGCGTGGGACGGTTGGTAGATATCCTGCAGTTGGAGATTCATTGTGGAATTCACTTGACTCACTTCTAGCAGTTGACTACTTCTTTTACGCACCGCTGGCGAATCTTATATGTGTTGTTCTTGTCCTAAGTATTATCGTTCATTACCAACCTTCGTTTGACTATTCTATTCAGTAACCTTTCCTAGGTTGCAACAAGTAGCAACAAGCTTGCAATGTTGTTTGTAGGAAAGAGGATGTAAAGTGGAATATATACGCACTTCTCCAAATGACTGCATAAATTATTTTGACCACTATCAAGGCTGGAATGGAAGGTTTAATCATCTTTAGCCTCAATATGGCAGCAGTATTCAATTATTTTCTCCTTAGTAGTGGCTACTTTCTCATCACTGTATTTCTTTTGAACAGGAGTAGAGGTCTATCCCCTGTTTCCTGTTTAACATTAGGTTTCCATTTTCTTCAAAAATTTTCTCTTTCTCTTTCACTCCCAATAATCTCTTGCGTCTCAGGCTGCTGAGACTACATACAATTTGTCTTTGGAAGATCTACACGTGAGGAATGAATAAAGTGTTTGGTTTGAAATTTCAGGAATATTTATCGCGTAAGAATACAGACATTTGAAGAAGGTCGTAGAATACAACGGCCGAGTATAACAACCAAGATGAGAATTCTAATATTAATTCCTCATCGGAAAAATTCCGACAAAGTATTAAAAAAAGACTTAACGAAAATTCCGAACATTACTTTCTCGATTATATCTGTAATATTAAAAACCATTATTTTGGTACTTCTTTGAAATAGACTCTCTGCAATGGGACGTTAAACTGAACATTCTGTTTTGCATCTCAAAGATATCGTAAAACATCGTTCTACATCATATATACATCATATGGGGGGGGGAATGTGAGGCTAACTCGGATTCCAGCCTCCGGTCAACGGGCGAAGGCTCGGAATAAACGCTCCTGATTCAAAACACAAAAATACATCTCAAGCATTCAAAACATGAAGAGAAACTAACAACACCAAAACAAAACCCTCTTTGAAAAAGAAGTGGTCGAAAGCGCTTGGCACAGTGGGCGATATGGACAGTTTTTGTACCTCGTCACTTCCACCAAACGGAAAAATGTAAGAACGCTGAAAGAAAAATCTAGATAAAAAAAAAATTATTAAATTTTCCTTGCCCGTCATATTTAACGAAAAATGTTTGAAAGAAACGTTGCTGACCAGATATGCATTAATCATATATATATATATATATATATATATATATATATATATATATATATATATATATATATATATATATATATATATAGTTGTGTACTTCGGCAGCAACCCCTCTCTACTACTACATGTTTCATTGTTTCGACATACTTTTTATTGTCTTTTTCTTATTTGCAAACAAAAGTTCTCTTTTGGCGACTCTGTGCGTGTAAATTATTCAAATAACTGTTGATTCTGACCACTTTTGACTAATAAATATTTACAAACATTTTTCGTTTTCCATGTCGACAATACAGTTAAATTCCCAGATCAATTCTGTGGACAAGACAAAAAAAAATCTCTTACTATAAAGGTAATTTACATTAACCAGAAAAAAGGCTTGGACAGAAGCGTCTATCTTTTTAAATTTGGATTTTTAATGTAACTACAACAACAGAGATATTTCGATTTCATTTTTGCCTTGAAAAAGTCGGAAGACGAAACGCGTCGGCAAAATCTAAGATTTTTCCAATTGTCATTTTATACCAATCTGTCTTGTCCACAAAATTGATCTGGGAATTTAACTGTATATATATATATATATATATATATATATATATATATATATATATATATATATATATATATATATATATATATGTGTATGTGTGTGTATGATGTATAAACGTATCCGAAACAAAAGTGAAAAGGATGGGACAAAGTAGAAAAGCTGATAAACGACGCGTTTCGCCTACGTGTGTTGCTTTTTCAGGTTGGAATGGAAGATGAAACTGCATAAAATACATTTTATCATTACAAAGATTTCTATTTCATTCCAACCTGATGAAACCGAGCTCGACTCATATCGTTTATTAGCTTTTCCCTTTTGTCTTATCATTCTCTCCCTCATATATATATATATATATATCATTCTCTTGCTCTCATATATATATATATATATATATATATATATATATATATATATATATATTTGAATTGGACATAGTCCGACAATTTATTTAAAGACATTTATGATATGTTTAACGTTCTTTTTATAGATACAAGTATTTAAGCAAATGCTCCGTTTTATAATAAACAGTATTAAATAACATTTACCGGCCTGAATGTCCGAGAAATTTTCATAGAAAATGTTCGTTCTCCGACAGGAATTAAACCTGTATCCTATACGGAACCGTCATTTCGCGTGACGTGCCTTTACATTTGATACGCTAGAGCAGATATGAATAGAAGAGATTCATGGAAGATTTAAGTTTAAAGATAGGAAAATCGACCTTGCTAAGCAGACGCTGCTCTGTGGCCGAAAGGTTAAGGCACGTCACGCGAAATGACGGTTCCGTATAGGATACATGTTCGATTCTTGTCGGAGAACGAAAATTTTCTATGAAAATTTCTCGGACATTCAGGTCGGTAAATGTTATTTAATACTGTTTATTATAAAACAGAGCATTTGTTTAAATACTTGTATCTATAAAAAGAACGTTAAACATATATATATATATCATTCTCTCTCTCATATATATATATATATCATTCTCTCTCTATCTCTCTCTCATATATATATATCATTCTCTCTCTCATATATATATATATATATATATATATATATATATATATATATATATATCTCATATATATATATATATCATTCTCTATCCCTCATATATATATATATATATATCATTCTCTCTCTCTCTCATATACATATATATATCATTCTCTATCCCTCATATATATATATCATTCTCTCTCTCTCTCTCTCATATATATATATATATATATATATATATATATATATATATATATATATATATATGAAATCAAGAAAAATGTTGGAGAAAATGTAAAACAACTTTGAAAAACTTTACTTGTGACACGTCGTTTCGTCATTCAGGGCTTCATCTGACTAATGGATATATGCATATATATATATGTATACACGCACACTGTTGTCTTTATTATATGTGAATTTTCATGACTTTAAAAACATAGTGGAATGGTTTCCCTTTACTTTCTTCATAGTTTTGAATTCAGAATAGTCCTTCTCCAAGATTTATTTTCCTTATTTGTTATTTGCCATGAATTCCTGGGAAATATAGTAAAATGGTTTCCCATTTCCTTTTCCACAATTTCAAATTCAGAGTTATCCTTCTCCAAGATTCCTTTTCTTTATCTGAATTGCCATGGCTTCATGGGAAAAATAGTGAAAGGTTTTCCCCGTTGGATTCTCCACAGTGTCGAATACAGTGTAGTCATCGTCTAAGATTCCTTTTTCTTTGTGATCTGTGAATTGCCATGACTTCTTGGCAAAGATAGTGAAGTGATTTCTCGTTAGACGTTGCATGGAGTCAACCCCACTCTCTAAACAACAAGAATATGAACCCAAAAAGAAGAACGTTACAGGTGTTAAATCAGTTTTCCATCTGTTATTTGTATACCTTAACGAATACTTACCGCATGTCTGGACACCAACCCCAGCATTTCTATATCGTCGCGCCTGTGCTGGAGGCGATTGATCCCACGAAAAGTATACATCAGCCTTTTGACAGGTCTTGCTTTTAATCCTGTTGGGCATCTAGCCACCCTCCTTACTAGACCACTAATATCTCTCCAAAGATTCGCTAAAAAAATTAGCAAACATGATAAAAAATGCCACCAACTTAATAGAAAAAAGTTTTATCTTCAACATACAGTGCTGTTCGATAAAAGTGACTCACCTGATTTTTTTTACTAAATGTTCTCTTCTCCGATGAAACGAAAGTTGAGCTAAATTCAAAGGATAAGCGATCTAAAATCCGAAGAAGAAGCTTTGAAAGCTCTTTGAATTTAGCAGTAAGTACTGCCAAGCATTCGTTCAGTATAATGTTCTGGGGATGCTTTTCTTTTCATGGAACTGGTTTCTTAAAACCTATTGGAAAGACCCTCAGGAGCGAGCAGTACAAGAGAATTTTAGAGTCTTGTCTGCTCCCTTCTGCTGAAAGGGTGCAAATCGACCCCACCAAGCTCATTTTTATGCAGGATAATGCTCTCTGTCACAAATCAAAATTGATGAAGGAATACTTTGATGAGAAGCAGGTGAGTGTTATGATATGACCGCCCCAATCTTCTGACCTCAACCCCATAGAAAACTTATGGAGCATTATAAAGTACAGGCTCTCGAGAAAGCAGTTGAACAACAAAGAGTATTTGATTGTGAATTTCATATCCGAATGGAATTCAATGCTTGGAGATGAGATTTGCCAGAACCTAATCAAGTCAATGCCAAAAAGGGTTGAAAAGGTTATTCAAAATAAAGGAGGACCCATAGATAATCAAATATGTGGAACTATATTACCTATTATAAGTAAATGATACCTCTATTATTCTTTATTTAAAGCTGTTCGGTTATGTTTCTATTGATTACTAGTTGCAGGAAATAAGTGAGTCACTTTTTTTGCAAGGAGTTTTTCCCTAAATCTCATTTCTATCCAAAATTATAATTATCAATAGAATACCTTAGGGTGAGTAAACTTTTTTTTACTTTTTAGGTTGTCGGGAAGGGGTCTTTATATTAGTAAGATTAAATTTTAGCTTGACCCCCAAAAACAATAGGCGAAAAAATTTTAATTAAAAAAAATCAGGTGAGTCACTTTTATCGAACAGCACTGTATTTATTATTAAGAGAAAAGATCAAAGGATTTGGTGATGTAAAAATTAATTTCTGAATTCTTTTTAGAAACTTCGATATTTAGCTAAAAATGTTGATTCTCCGTTGATAACTCTGTACCATAAATTATTATGGCAAATTTTAGTGTCTTTTTGCGCTGGAAAACACAGATTTGGACATATTTATAAATATCAGATAATTCTCGGATTTTAAGGAAACTTTCAGAACTTATTCACAAATTAAATTATTTTTTACATTTTTCCTTTTTTTTTTTAAGAAAATCTTTGTTAAATATTGTTTATATTTAGGCATCATATTTTTATTCAAACAGGTTTTGTTAAATAATTTCGACATATCTTGCCGATTAGTTTTCATTGTGAGACTTTCAAGTTCACGAATTAATTCTTGGTAGATTAAAATTTAAAAATTATTAAGAAAATACTAAGATTTTCTTTTAAATAATTTTTATATTCCTAAGTTGTTTCAATCTCATCTGAGATCATCTTCAGGGGTTTAAGTTGTCCGTGAGCAATGTATATGTGCTTCTGTAAATTCCGTATTTCTATAAATTTTTGTATCTTTCTTAATCAATTTTCTTCTAAGGCTACCAAGAAATTAATTCGATAACTTGAAAGGATCAGAACGGAAACTAATCGACATTATATGTCTAAATTATTTAACCAAACAGGTTATATATATATATATATATATATATATATATATATATATATATATATATATATATATATATATATGAAGAAATATAGTCTTAAAGTGTGCTATATTTATGGGATAAAGTGCTCAATATCAGAGATAGAGCGTGTGTAAATATAAAAGTGAACATAGAAGTCAACACTTAGAGGCGACAGTCTGTTTCATGCTAGATTCAATCATAGGGCCACCTGGCCCGATGATTGCATCTAGCATGAAACAGACTGTCGCCTCTAAGTGTTGACTTCTATGTTCACTTTTATATTTATATATATATATATATATATATATATATATATATAATAAAATCTTCTTTAAATCTTCTCTTTGTTAAAGGTTAATGCCCCCTCCACCTTCGGACCTCCCTGCCTCTCTCGTCTGTTACCCCTCTATATAGATCTCAGGTCCTCCCACACTCTCACACATATACTCTCACCAATTTTTCCCGGAGTTGTTTTTCTGTTTTCTTTTTGAATCTGTAGGTCTGATGAATGGGATCGTTCTTACGATTCCAATGGAATAAATTATGACCATGGAATATTAGTGTTTAAGTCTTTTGATTATATCCTTACTCTGTCCTGGACATCGAGTTCTACCTGGATCATATCCTCTTGGAATTATTTTTATACATATATGTATGTGTATATATAATTGCATATGTATGTGTATATTTACCACTAATACTGTCTATATATATATATATATATATATATATATATATATATATATATAGATAGATAGATAGATAGATAGATAGATAGATAGATAGATAGATAGATAGATAGATAGATTATATACATATATATTGGCATATACATGTTACCCCGCGACTTATTTAATTTTTTGAAATTTCGAGAGATGCTTTTTTTCTAGCGTTTAATTTTTATATTGGCTACAAGCACAAATCCTCAGAGAATTTAAACCATTAAATGTTGTGGTAAAACAGAAAAACCCAGTTACCGAAAATCTGCTCTGAATCGTCAAATAAAATTAAGTCATTATTTAATTAAAAATGTTTTTCATTTCTTTTATGTATAAAATATGTTGCTGACAAAAAAATTAAATTGCCTTAAAAAAATTTCGATGAATAATTATAACTCTTTTCATTTTTTTAATTAGAATAATATATAAAATTTTAAATCTTTTAAAATTCTGTGTTACCGTGTAGCTGTCAAGTGATATTATTATTAAATTAAATTATTAAATTAAATTAAATTAAATTAAATTAAGATCGTACTAATCATGAATAGAAAAGGTCACTAAAATTCAACGAACCCCAAAGTGAATTTGGAATTTATATTATTTGTGTATATCAGTCTATCGAGAGAGTTGCCAACACATAAAAACACTCACCTCCGTGATAATAAATGCCTTTCTGCTATATTTTGACTAAAAGTAACATTTGTTTCAAATCAGATTAATTAAACTTTGAATCAGCTAATCGTCTTCAAAGAAAGTTTCAGAAAAGTGTATTTTATTTTATAAAGGTTAAAGATGAGAATTATGCTGTGTCGACAGATTTGTCAATATGGACGATTTTAGCGTGTTTACTAATAATTAACACTTTCACTGCTACTCATTTGCCCAGTGCAATTAGATACGAAACTACCATGACGTAGAGAAAAGTCGAGGCTGACTAATAATTTGCATGATAGAACAGTTAGAATCTTCCGTATTTTACGATAGATGGCGCAACGGGACACTCGTATGCAAAAAACGTAGGTTTCCGTACTTAGCCAGCTGGAGCAAGATAAGAAAAACGAAGATCTCCGTAGTTAGCAGCGGAAGGGTTAAAAAGAAGTTCATTCCAGTCAATTTAAATGTATCTGAAATACAGCAAAGTAGTTTGCTTATTGGAAATATTGAATTTAATCTATTAGGTTGAAATTAAAAATAAAATGAGTGCTTCAATAAAGATTTTTGACTTTTTAAAGTACATTTTAAAACTTCTGTGTCTCTTTTCTTTGGGGGTACCTATATCCCCTCTCCCCCCACACGCACGCAAGCACGCACATTTTATTTATACTAAAAAAAAAGAAGCTTGGTTTGTTTTAACATTCCTTTTTCCGTTCTTTCCAGCCATCAAAGTTTTACATGTGTTTCTCATTATCATTTCATTTCTTGTTCTTCTCATCCATTTTGTACTTTCACCGGCAAATGTCTGGCCAGCCGGTCTCCTTTAGTAACGGTTTGACTTTGCGATTTTAAATACATTCACCTGCCGACTTCCTATTTTAGTTTTTTGGTTTTTCGCACTTTCTTTTGCCTCGCAGCCTCCTTCCGATATTTCCTTCACTTTTCACTTTCCCTAATTATTTCTTTTCTCGTCTTAAAAAAAAACAAACGTATTACATATTTCACATAATTTTTCTTTTTCCTTCTTTTTCTTTCTTACTTATCTTCTTTCTTTCTTATCTTCTTTCTTGTTTTTTCTTCTTTCTTCTCTTTTTCTTTTGTTCTCTTTTTCTTTGCTCTCCTCTTTTTCTTTTTTCTTCTCTTTCTTGCTCTTTTTCTTCTCTCTTGATCTTTTTCTTCTTTCCTTCTTAATTTTTTCTTCTTTCTTTCTTGATCGTTTTCTTTTCTTTTGCTCTCTTTTCTCTTTCTTCTCTTCTTCTTTTGCTCTCTTTTTCTTGTTTCTTCTTTTTCTTTTTTCTTGCTCTTTTTCTTCTCTCTTGATCTTTTTCTTCTTTCTTTCTTTATCTTTTTCTTTTCCTCTCTTTTCTCTTGGTCTTTATCTCTTTCTTCTCTTCTCTTTCTTTTGTTCTTTTTCTTTTCCCTTTTTTCTTTATTTTCTTCTCTCTTCTCGTTTTATTTTTTCTTTACTCTTTTTCTTTTTACTTCTCGCCTTTTCCTCTCTTCTTTCCTCTTTCTCAGACTAATTTTCTCACTTTTCTGTATTTTCTAAATACAGTTTTCAACAGTTCAATATCTATTCTCTCATTAGCACAAGTTAAAAAAAATTCTGCCCCTATTATTCCCACCCAAGCAGTAACAGCAAATGGTTCTTGCTCTCATAGTCAACCTTGACATAGAGGCGATAAGACTATTTTTTTAATCATTTCTTTATTTTAGCATAATTTTCTTTTTTCTTTCTTTTTTCTTTGCTTCTCTTTCACCCACTCATAAAATTTGTTTTTCTTTCTTTTTATTTTGACACGCATTTCTCCTTCCATTTTTCGAAATAATCTGTCCATTTTTTTAACTTCCTTCTTCCTCCCTTTATTCCGCTTTTCTCTCCCTTCCCCTTCTGTTATATTTTTGCACTGACCTCCTTGCCACCATCTTGACGAATGCCCACAATCACCCAATACAACTGTATCTAAAATAACACTACCCTTTCCAACTAACTCTCGTTTCTCCTCTCCTTCATCTCTCTTCTCATTCAAGACCAAATTTCTTTCCCCAACTCCACAACCTGAAACCTACCATCTTCACCCAGACACCTAAATTTTCAAATCACCTTCTTTTCCAAAACTTCCTCAGAAAACACGCTTCTCTACGTGTATCCTAACACGCGTAGCCACACAAAGTTCACCTGATTTCTTTCTTATCCCAACCACAAGGCAAAACTCGTAAGGCGACATTCAATAAAGAATAATAATACGAAACTGAAAAGGACTCGATCGAAACGGGCCGGACAAGACCCAGGACATTGTGAAGTGTGGGCCTCGGGGGACTGGTGAAGGGCCCAGACAAGGATGCTTTCAATACTTACTGGACATTGGCAGCTGGAGAGGCAGACAGTTAAGAAGTGATTGGACAAAAAGACATTGGAGAAACGGAATAATGAATGGAGGACAGATGGGTGGACATTGTAGGAAAGTATATAATAGAAATTAATATGGAGAAGGCTAGCCCCGCGAAAACGATTTGCTAATGACAGACCACTTATTTGATGACAGCCCTATATATATGTATATATATATATATATATATATATATATATATATGCGTGTGTAAAATAAAGGACCAGTTCAAGGGTCTCGTGCCCGTCTGAATCTACAAAATTGAAAATACAATGTATCTTATTACAAATTAGACAAGTCATGATAGACCATTCCATCTTAAAGACAATGTTTTGCGATAATTTTTAATATCAACTTGAGATTTTTCTTATCAAAAAAATTAATTAATTTTAAGACATTGGACATTATGGATAAAAAAAAAACGTAGTGAATTTGATATAATTTTTCTTTTCGCGATTTATACTGAGCAAATGATTTGGAAGAAAAAAAACTCAGAAGGTCGACAAAATCCACAAAAATCAGTTAAATTTGTAAATACAGTTTTTGCATATAAATAAATGTAGGTAGAAAAAAGAAAACGTTGCTAAGATAGCGAGGGTCACAAAGCACTGCCAGGACCTCCCAATCAGTCTCCTCTCCGTCGGGAATGGATAGTACGCACCAGCTCCCCCCTCTATTTCTCTCTATATCTCTCTCTCTCTCTATATATATATATATATATATATATATATATTGGGAGAGAGAGAGAGACATGCTCGTGTATTTGTGAGAGGATGCTGAAAAAAGTTATCCGTCTGACTAAAACAATAGATTACCGTCCCACACCCCGAATAAAAAATCCTCATTAGTTCCGATTTTGTGAAGGAATATGTGTTTATACACACACACATATATATATATATATATATATATATATATATATATATATATATATATATATATATATATATATATACTTAAGTACCCACTATAATATCGTTTGAGTAATTATTATACATGCAAAGATTCGTTAAAAAAAATGACCACACATGATGAAAAATGCCCAAATTTTAACACGAACAAAGATTTATCGTTAAAACCTTTAAGAAAAAAGACGAAACGGTTTTGGGTGTAAAAAATATGTTTTAACCTTTTTTTCTCTCTCTTTTAGGGCGTTCAAAATCTTTAAAATTTTTGTTAATTTTTGTGGCGTAAAAGTGGGACCCAAAATTAGTATAGGAAATTTTAGCGTCTTTTTGCGGTGAAAAACATATCGATTTGGAAATTCTTGCAAAAATCAAATAATTGTCTGATTTTAATTAAACTTTCAGGACATTCACAAATGAATGAAATTAATTTTTTCATTACGTTTCTTTCTTAGAAAATTTTCGGAATTTTTTTATGTCTGTTACTGTCGCGTATTTAATTTTATGAATATTTGAGAAATTCTTTTTTCTAGCACTTAATATTATAGTCCTCAAAGAATTTATTTTAAGTCAACAAATTATAATTGATAAAACAGAAAATCTGCACTGAAACGTAAAATTTAAAAAAAAATGCAATAAAACTAAGACAATTGTTTAATTAGAAAAGCTTTAAATTGCTTTCATGAATAAAATAGATTATGGACGCGATTGTCTTACAAAATACAATCTTTCCATGAATAATGAATTTTTACAAGAATTGTTTTCATTTTTTTTTTAATCTTAATTAGAATAATTCATAAACTTTTTAATCTTTTAAAATTTTATATTAATTTGTATCGGTCAAGTGATGTTATTAAATGAAAACTGTATTTACTAATAATAAATGGAAAATTTTACTACAATTCACTGAGCCAACCCAGTATTTTAAAATGAAATTGAAACTTATTTTGTGCGTACGTCCATACACGACATTTTCAAAAGTACGAACGGAAAATGCTGGCAAAGAGTGAAGAGCATAACGTGACTCTACAGAAAATAATGGTCGATTGCCAAACTGTTAAATCTGAAGAATGATGCTGAAAAACTTCAGAAGAAATAATATAAACCTTGCCTTAGATGTGGAAAATTACATCCGTGGAAAGACTGTCCATCGAGAAATGCAGAATGCGATAACTGTAGTAAAAAAAAAAAAAGAGAGGACATATCAAGTCATACTGCAGAACTAAACCAAGAAAAAATTCGCAGAAAGAAATTAATACACAATATTGCGACGGAAAAAATAGGCACACGAAAGAAAACAATTTGTTAACGTGCAAATCGATAACGTGGGAGTAAAAATGTTACTATTTTCTGGTAGTGAGATTTCAATAGTAAATGTAACCGCATACAAAGCAATTGGAAGTCTCTCTTTTTTTTTTTTAAAGGACTTACAAAGTCGCAATTTCAGCTTTTGTCGAGAAATTATTTATGGGAGGAGAATTAACATGTGATGTCTATTTTCGAAATAAGCAGGTGAAAACAAAAGCTTACGTTCCAAGAAATGCGACGAATCTATTCGGTACGGACGGAATGGAAAAATTCAAACTGGGATTTACCGATAAACGCTTATTGTAAAAACGTAACTATAAACAATTTTTTCTATCCTCTGCCAGCCGCTATGATGGAGAAAGCATTACCTCGAACCGTCGCCAGTGAGACACGCTGCAAGAGCCACTCCATTTTGCGAGGCTCGTTCCTTAATCGAGACGCAATCGCGCCAATCCTCCAAAGGAACACCATCGAACGAGAGCCAATAACCCCTGAAGTCTCCACTGCCACAGGAGTAAAAAAAAATCTATCAGCAAGAGAAGAATATTTAACTATTTTTTTCATCTCTGCGTCTCGGGCGACGGACCCCGGCTTAACCGCGGACCTGATCAAATTACCGTCCGAAAATGTATCCGCACAGGTCGCATCCCAAATCAACGACTTACCCGTTTTAAAAGGGAAAATGGTAATGCCATCCGGCTGCTTTCCATCACCACGGTCGAGGCCTACGGGTTCGATTTGGGAAGGGAACATATATATTGTAAAAATAAAAGTGAACAAGCGACGAATTTAAGAAGACAGAGCGAAAAACTGAAGGAAATATTTTAAAATGTTTCTTTTTTTTCTGATGTTCTGTTTAATGAACTGGGTTTTGCGTGCAAAATTCAAGTCGAATTTTCAATTAAAAAAGATTCGACGCCAATATTTAAACCGAAACGGGACATACCCTTCTCAGCATTAGAACAAGTAAATGAAGAGTTGGACTAGGAGCTGCTCGGCCTGGAGGCCATGATCAAAGCGTAGTATCTGTTCTAAGATCGCTCGCTTGGTCGGCCTTTTGGCTGAGAGCTTCACTCGATACTTACCTGGTGTAGGGATTCGTCCCTGCGCTGGTGGTATCATGGCTACGACTAGCTTGGACCGGCTCCGGCCTGGACCAGCTATGACAAGCCAAGACTAGCTATGACCAGCTCTGACCACCTATGACTAGCTCTGACCAGCTTGGACAAGCTATGACCAACCAAGACCAGCGGCCCGGGTGAAAACACTCGGGTCCCCACGTTAAAAACCGACCTTGTGTCACAACCTGACTCAGTGAGGGGTCAAGTAAATACCATGAAGAGTTGGACAGACTAGAAAGAATGTATTGCAGAAAATAAATCATTCGAAATGGGATGTGTCCCAGCGGTGGACATAAAGGGAAAAAAATGACAAAATTCGTGTTTATGTGCATTTCTAAATTGGATTAATTAGTTGGCTCGAAAATTTAATTTTATAGGACTTCATAGTAAACAATATTTTTTAAGAATTTTTTTTTTCCTTTTTGACAGCGTAGAATAAATTCTTAGGATTTATTTTTTTGACTTTTGAGCATGCAACATACAACTGTCCTTGCTGAAATATTTCTTTCTGGAGCCAAATTCCAAGTTTTTGACACGTTTGGCCCTCCTTGTGATTTGTTTATAGTTTTCGCAAACGCAGGGTGAACTGGAAATTGGATTCTTGTATATATAAAAATTTAAAAAGAAAAGATATGCAGAAACAATATTGCATTTTTATAAAATAAGGATTTGTTATTTTAATCATTAAATTGTTTTGAAAATAGTGGGAGTATTTTTTATGTTAAATAATAAAACATTTAATGTTTAAAAAAAAAAATAATGAAACTTTATTGTACTAACCTACGCACGATAGTAAAAGCCACTGTACTTTGTACCCCTTACCTGTTTGCACTTCTTCCCCCAAATTTGGTTTTGATTGGTCAATGTATGACTATTTTAGAGGACGGACTAACGGAAGTCAGATTTTTGTATATATAGATACGTTTTTCTTTGAAACATGTTTTATTTAAAAGGATAGACATTCTATATCTCTTCAATTTATCAATCTTTGCGAATATGATTTCGTAAACCTGCTTCAGATGCAAAAACAATACGAAATCAAGACCGTGTCCAAGCTTTCGATTCACATAAGTCATCATCAGGAGATTGAGGAAAAAGTAAAAAGAAAGAAGATAAATCAGAAGTCTTTTAAGTAACTTATTTTTCTGAAAGTATCGTTTTAAATTAAAACGCTGATAATTATACGTGGATATAGCGTATTCACGTCGGGAGGTCACCAGTGTGTATATACGTGTGGGAGTATTCTTAATGCCGTTCGGAACTTCAGGATTAAAACGAACAAGCTCAAAGGATTAAGGCATAATCAATTTTTTTTTTATTTTAGAATGATGAGAGTCCTTTGTGTGTAGCAAAATGTTAATTTATAAGGCGGATATTGGTAGCAGTCTGGAGAAATAGCCATTTTGATCCATTCGAGATTCAGCACGATAGTAGTTGTAGTCACCTTAGAAATAGGTCAACATCAATCTACTATATTTTTCTCTGCCTTCAGAAAGACAGAAAATATTAGATGACCTCTTAATTACTTCACTCGTCACGCATGGTTGGTTTCTCCGCGGAAGCATTTTTTGTTCCGTCCTCATCTGACGCCCTCTTGCTTCTCGCTCAGGCTTCGGGACTCTGGCAGGAGCTTTAGTTTCAGCTAACCCCAAAAGTCTTTGTGCTAATTGTTCTAACTGGTCAAAATTATTTTATTTTCTAGCGTTCGTTTCTTTTTTCATTTTTTTTAAGGGAAGATATGCGTGGAGCCTCCCTGATTTTTTTTTTTTTTTTTTTTTGTAGTTTTCAGACACAAATAAGTAGGCACTTTTCCTGCAAACCTCCAGTGTTTTTTCCACCGATTTCAGTCTTTTTTTTTCTTCCTCTTTTTATTTAAAGGTTGTCTTCTCGTAGTTTGAGAGAAGTATAAAAAGAAAAGTTCAAAGAGGGGGAGAAAGAAAGTGATAAGTGTTTTAAAGGAAAGCGCAAATGCCTTATTTTTTAACTTATATATTTTACTTTTATTTTGTAAACAATGTACAACGATAACGTATATCAGTCTTGTGCAATAGTATGTATTTTTTCTTTGATGTATATTAAAAAATAAATGTCAATTATGCCTCCTACGTTCTTCACTCACGTTTTTGTCTGTATCTTCTCATTTCCTTCTTGATCTCTTAGTCCATAAAATGCACGTATTAAAAAATATATCCAACTGTGCAGGATGTGTAACTCGTAATCGTTTTGGAGTCAAGCAGTTTGCTGCCAGGCTCCCGACAGGCTTGTCGAACTCTCTGCTTTCGAGCAGAGAGGAACCCAGGACTTACGGGCAGAACCTGGTCCGGGTAAGTAGATAAACCCGACCCTGTGTATGCGGGTTATACGGGAATTTTTGCCCGAGCACATAAAAATCGACTTGTGTCACATCCTGCTTTGTGGAGATGTGGGTAAATAAGAGTCGTATTCAAATCAGTCTTCATACTAACTATACAGGCGGTATGGCAATAGCTTAAGCATTACGTATAATTTAACGAATTACGTTATACCAAGTATTAGTATATGTTATAACAATAACCTACAGTAGAAAGTTATAATCGTAACTGTAGTAAATTTTAAATATATTAGTAATTTCTTAGCATTTTTTCAACAAGCGTCGTCGTAAGTAAAATTATAAAGCTAAAGGACTTAAAATACAATAAAATATTAGAATATAAACTTTAAAGATTACTGTGCATTTAAATAAAATTAGAAAATAGGCGTTTACGTTGTGCTCGTCATGTCATTTTATAACAATTCTTTTCCCCTTAGATAAATTTCAAAAACCTCAGGATGTCAATAAATGTGTCAGTACGTCATAAACTTCATGAGAATTTTTTTTTTGTTTTGCGAGATTTTAAACTAAAAGTAATGTTTCAATTCAGATTAATTTAACAGGAAATGAAATTGGTGAGGCGAGTTCAAATTCCAGTTTAGTCCTTAGTGTTCCTTTTTCAGACAAATACCCTTGGACAAGTCATGATTCCTTTTTATCTCCACCGTTATATGATAAGTAGCAAGCTCGTCTAGGCACTTAAACTGTGGGTTACATCCCGTCTAAGAGAATGAAAGACTGTGTAGAAGGCAATGCCAAAACACTCCACTATCATTCTCAAGAAGTCATGGCAATTCACAGATAATATAAAAGATGAATAATCTGTAGCGGACCATGATTACCTGTGTTCTGAAAGGACGTGAGATTTCTAAACAAAAAATAGTTCATCTGTGCATTTGATGTTATTAATGAGTAGCAAAAGAACTGAATTGAAACAAGTATTTGTAAACTCCTGTTCATGTCTCAACGTTCCTCTTCTTTCATTTAATATGACTTCAGTTCTTAGGCTAATATTATTTTAGGAGGCACGGGGGGGTGTAATGGATAGCGACTCGGATTGAGAAATTCCAGTTGAATCCATTACATTCATTTACTTGCTAACACCCTTGGGAAAGGTATGAATTCTCTTCTCCCTCTGCTATGGCAGACCGGATTCTATAGTTTGGATGGCAACTGAAAGAAATGGTAACCTACTGCGGGAAATATCTGCCTCGTCAGTCATGTATCGAAAGATAAATGATCGCCTAAGCGTGTATCACGCATGGCACATAACTGACTAATCATCTTGTGATGTTGGACAAAACTACTCCTAGCGCAACCTATCATAAAAGGGATTCAACAACAAAAAATAGAGATATAGTAAGAAGAAAGGATGGCAGATGAAGCAAAAGGTTGGTTGATTGGTGCCTCATAGCAATACAATTAAAAAAAATTACAGCTAACGCGATGAGATAGAGGTTTTCTGGTAAGACATAGCATAATCATAATTGTCCCGGAAGAAATTAACAAAAGCCTTTGTTTTGATGATCATCATATATACAAGGGTTGATGATCCCCTTCCCAAAACTTCTGAACCTTTACTTTAGAAAATATTATTTAATACTAGTTACAAAAAACAGGTTACAATGGAATAACTGGTTTATAATATAGAGCTATTGACCTAACAGTTCTGTTCTTAAAACTTTTGTTTTAGCGATGAACTGAATAGGAACAAATATTTGTAAACTCCAGTTTATCTCTCAAAATTCTTATTCTCTCATTTAATATGACTTCAGTTCATAGGCTAATATTTAGGTTTTGTATCATCTTGTGGTGTTGGACAAAACTACTAGTGCAACCTACCATAAAAGTGATTCAATGATAAAAATCATGGTGGATTGGAGATATAGTAAGAAGAAAGGATGACAGATGAAGCAAAAGGTTGGTTGAGTGGTGCCTAGTAGCAAATACAATAATAAAAAAAGATCAGTTAGAAGACTAACGAGATGAGATAGAGTTTTTCTAGTAAGACATGCCATCAGTCACGATGAACGGATGTCCCCTCGAGTAGGTCCCGTGCCTTGGGAGAATATTGGGGCCTCAAACTCACACCCGACTTCAAGTAGAAGTCATATACGACCAATCGCTAAAGATACAGGCAAAATGATCAGCTCTCTATACCGCTCCAGTAAGTACCTGACTCCTCATGCTCAACTATAATTTTATAAGAGCCAGATCAGAACTAAAATGGAGTACTGTTGCCATATTTGAGAGGGAGCAGCCCAGTCTCCACTTTCCAGTCTTGATAGAGTTCAAAAGCGTCTCTGAGTTCTTGTTAGAGGAGAATTATTTCCCCCACCCTCCAATTTCTCTCTCACAGTCGGGATGCTCTATCACTACTATATGGAAAGTGCTCGGACGAACAACATTACTTGGTTCCGCCAGGTCTAACCTTCACGGCTAGGACCCGCCATGACACTTACATTGTAGCAAACCCCACCCATATTCTCTCCGTATTCCATCGGTAAGAAGTCCGTTCTACTTAGCTTCTTCTCGCGTACCACTGCCCTGTGGAACAGACTCCCAAGAGGATGTTTCCCCAATCACTACAATCTTAACCAGTTCAAGTCTAGAGTTGACCGCTATCTTTCCCTTTTATCCATATAAACTACCCTTAATCTAACTCTCTACCTCGAGTGGCCTCCAGGCCTTGTACAGGATGAGCCTTACTGTAAAAAAGAAAAAAATGATGGTTGTCATGGGAGAAATTGAGAAAATCCTTTGAAGATTTACAATAAATAATAATTATTAACAGGATCCCAAATAAGGGTTGATCTTTCGAAAACTACTTTTTTGCAACTAAGATTTCTGGACACTTTTACTTTAGAAACATTTATTTAATACTAGTGACAAAAGACGGGTTACAAGGGAATAACTAGTCTTCAGCCCCGAATTCTTTAATGCATATAAAAGAATAGATGTAATTGCCTGTCACTAATACACGTCACTGTTGCACGTTGTTTATATGATTTCCTGCGTTTCGTTTTATAATGATACTTTTTCAAAAAAAAAAAAAAAGAGCTCCTTGAAGCACTTACGATATTCTTTCTTTCACTTTACATCTTTTCAACTCTCTGAAGATGACCCATGAGCGTCGAAAGCTTTGGAAACCGTATTAAGTTCGGATTTTTTTTTTTTGCATCTGCAGCCGCCAGCTTTGCGGGAGGTTATTCGCAGTTTGAAAAGGACGATGGATGAATTCAATACACGTAGAATGTCTATCCTTTTTAATAAAACATGTTCAAAAGAACAATTACTGCGTAATCTCTATCTATAAAAGGCTGGATGTGTGTGTGTGTTTGTAACGAATGCACGGCCGCAATTTTCGACGGATTTGCATCAAAATTTACATGCACATGCTCCAAGTTAGTAAAAAGGCCAAGACCGACTTTGCATTTCCCAACTGCCATCGATAGTGGAAATAATCGATTTTTCATGCTTCTACGGCAGTTTTCATGTAGTTTGCGGCCATTTTCTACTGACCAGAGTGGAAGCCTATAGCTGGCTGCCACGAATAGGCAGGAAGATTCTATTGGCCAGCGTGAGAGCCAACAGCTGACTGACATGAATGTTAACTAGCATGCTAGCATGCCAAAAAAATCGATAGCTGCATTCGTCACAAGTGGGAAAAATTTAAATCTGCATGGCACTTTACTCCAGTTGGCTCATTAGCTTGCTTAAACTCAACGTTGATTCTGATTCCGCAGAACTGGGTTGGGCGTGAAAAAGTATTTGTTGTTAACATTCTTTTTTCATTCGGTTTTTCCAGTTACGAGTCCTTTTTTAAAGCTGGTCGTTTTGTGTTCATTTTGTTTAGTTCTTTTTTCGTAACAGATTTAATGTTTAGTATAGAGCTTAGAAAAAATTCGCAGTGTGAGATAGGCAAGAAGTAAGGCATGTTTCAACATCAGCACGGCAAAGGGCACTCCTTTAAAGGCAAAGAAGGGCAAAAATATTTTAAGTCAAGTGATAACGATTGCTGTATGAGTCGTACGATTTTTGAATCAAGCACGGGCAACGCCGGGCCATGCTGCTACTTATATATAAATCTTTCTTATGACTATAAAAGTTATTATTAGTGGGTACACGTATTTAAGTTGCTACCTGCTTTTTTATTTTTATTAGACAGTGAAATTGATAACAACCAAACTAAATTGAGAAATCCTACTAAAAAAAGTCAGTCGGGAATGTAACCTGCATCACTTCCTTACACGAAATATAAACAACATTAATGTATGAAAGTTAAGCGAGAAGATATCAGTTCGTAGAAGTCTCAACGAGAAAAACCTACACTATATAAATCCTTTATTTACATTCTTCGGACTATTGTCCTCATCTTTATCTCCATATTTATCACAACGTTTCGGCAGCTGTACGCTCCAGCCTTTTGGAATGTCGAACTGAACCCTTTATTTCGTTCACTGGGGTAGACTGTTCTAGTTCCACGTGCCATGTCTAATGGATGTCAGTTATCTCCTGTTAATTCCCCTCTCCAAGTTCTCCACCACCTTAACTAGGTATTGAACTCACACTCTTTGGGTCCTGTCACTGGATCTAACAAATGCCTTTATCAACAGTGAAAATTTCAGAGGGAAATTAACAGGAAATAACTGATAACTGACATACATTAAAACATGGCACGTGGAACTAGAACAGTCTACACCAGTAAGCGAAATAAGGGGTTCAGTTTGGCATTCCAACACCTGAAGAAGGCCGGAGCGTACAGCGACTGAAACGTTGTAATAAATATGGCAACAAAGATGAGGACAATAGTCCGAATAATGTAAATAATGTACATAATACCTCATCTCTGAAATATGGACAGATACTGAAGGGGAGAAACGTTGTAATAAATATGGCGACAAAGATGAGGACAATAGTCCGAATAATGTAAATAATATATATAATACCTCATCTAAGAAATATAGACATATACTGAAGGGCCGAAACGTTGTAATAAATATGGCGACAAAGATGAGGACAATAGTCCGAATAATGTAAATAATGTATATAATACCTCATCTTAGAAATATAGACATATACTGAAAGGCAGAAACGTTGTAATAAATATGGCGACAAAGATGAGGACAATAGTCCGAATAATGTAAATAATGTATATAATACCTCATCTTAGAAATATAGACAGATACTGAAAGGCAGAAACGTTGTAATAAATATGGCGACAAAGAAGAGGACAATAGTCCGAATAATGTAAATAATGTACATAATACCTCATCTCAGAAATATAGACATATACTGAAGGGCCGAAACGTTGTAATAAATATGGCGACAAGGATGAGGACAATAGTCCGAATAATGTAAATAGTGTACATAATACCTCATCTCAGAAATATAGACTGATACTGAAAGGCCGAAACGTTGTAATAAATATGGCGACAAAGATGAGGACAATAATCTGAATAATGTAAATAGTGTACATAATACCTCATCTCAGAAATATAGACAGATATATAAATCCTTTAACAAAAAAACGACTAAATATTATTTAAGCTATTTACGGCCAACAAAAGCAAGCATACATTAGTAAAAATAACTAGTCTTCAATAAATAAAAAAATAGACGCAAATGCATGACTAATTCTCGTTTCTTTTGCACGTTGCTTATCTGATTTTCATCATTTCGCTTTACAACGATACTTTAAAAAAAGTGGGGAGCTACTTAAAATAATTATGATATTCTTTCGTTCAGTTCTTTTCACTTCCCTAAAGATGACCCGTGAGTGTCGAAATCTTTGACCCCGTCTTGATTTCGGATATTTTTTGCATCTGCAGCAGACAGGTTGTTGGCAAGTGATTCACATTTTGGAAAAGACGATGGATAAATTTAATAGACATATAAATTCCTTCCTTTTTAATAAAATATAAACTATGTTTTTGTTTTTTGTTTTTTTTTAAGAAAGGATAGACTTTCTAGCCTTTCCACCTGTTGGTACTCAAAAAATAGACTAGATTAATCGTTAAAGGAATGTATCAGTAAACAACCTTACGGGATTGTTGATAGTCTGTATCCAGAATTTTCAATACCCAGAATATGAGAGCCGACTGAAAAATAATATATATATATAATATGTATATAAACAGGAAATAAACTTTTCTGTGGATTCAACGTTTTCGTGAGTGATAGCTAACATAGGTAATATCTATTTAAGGATTTCAGCCTTGAGAACATTACCGTTT
The DNA here is from genome assembly GCA_964036315.1 of Acanthosepion esculentum. Classification (NCBI taxonomy): domain Eukaryota; kingdom Metazoa; phylum Mollusca; class Cephalopoda; order Sepiida; family Sepiidae; genus Acanthosepion; species Acanthosepion esculentum. The sequence continues at coordinate 105,180,156 of OZ038499.1, read as the reverse complement.
TGGCTTTTACTAAGACTAACATATATGGATGACATCTTTATACTCGGGCTCAACCAACAGAATGTAGAAACACTGTTGAAGCGTCTACATTTCAACAAAGCGTCAGTAATGTGCCTTATGCAAAAATCTACCATTTCTGGGATGAGCAGTTATCATTATTTACACGATTTACATTCAGACTCTTGTTCCCATCTTTATCGTTGTTGCTATCACAGCGTTTCGGTCGTTGTGACCCTCCCCCCGGGGCCTTCGATGAGTGTATATCGATCTCGATAAGCTACAGGAAATTCTGAACTGAATCCTTTATTCAATCTATGGGAGTAGACTGTTCTCGTCTCACGGTTCCTGTCTAGGGATATCTCATCTATTTCTTATTTTTAGTGCTGCTAAATTATTGCTCGCCCCTTTTCTACTGATTACAAGTAAATACGACACGGTCCTCTCGGTACTATTAAAAACTTAAGCGCAATACTAGATTGAAAGCGTCCTGGGTATGACGATAAACTACATCCACGTCCTGGGTATGACGATAAACTACATCCGCGTCCTGGGTAAGAGGATAAACTACATCCGCGTCCTGGGTAAGACGATAAACTACGTCCAACAAAAAGGTCGTTTTTGAAAAAATAATATTGCCGGCTATACGTTTTTTGGAAAAATAGTATTATCAGCTATACGTTTTTGAAATAATAATGTTGCCAGCTGTGAGTTTTTGAAAAATGATATTACCAGCTATACATTTTTGAAAAAATAATATTACCAGCTATATGTTTTTAAAATATATATACATACGAGGGTCATTCAATAAATAAGTTGAATTTTTCAGTATAAGGACTTCTAATACAGATAGAAGCTTACTCTTTTTTATTATTTTTTTTTGTTTTACTTCTTTTTCACATGGATTTAATTTCTTTTGCAAATTAAAAAAAAACTTTGAGAGTTTTGGCGATTAACAAAGATGGCCGACCAAGAAGCATGCTCCAGGATTGAACAGCGGTCAGTTATCAAGTTTTTGATTGCTGAAGGGTGCAAACCAGTTGAGATTCATAGGAGAATGTCAACTGTGTATGGTGCCACATGTTTCAGCCAAAAATGTCTACAAGTAGGCTAAATTGTTTAAAGAAGGACGAAGCAGTGTTGAGGATGAAGACAGGCCTGGGAAGCCTACAGAAGTGAGGTCTCCTGAGGTGATCGAATCAGTCAATGACGTCATTCAGTCTGACATAGGGTGACAGTGGATGACATTACAAGGACTTTGAGCTTATCTGTTGGGACAAACGCAGGGGTCATCAGTCAGAAGGTGTCATCTTGCATCATGACAACGCAAGGCCTTACACAGCAGCCCAAACAGTGCAGACCATCAACAAGCTGGGCTGGGAACTGCTCCCTCATCCCCTTACAGCCCAGACCTTGCCCCTTCAGACTTTCACCTGTTTGGTCCCTTGAACGCGTTCACGAGAGGCATGAAGTTTAAAAGTGGCGATGAAGTCAAAAGTGTTGTGAGCGACTGGCTGAGACATCAGTCCAAATATTTTTACGCTGAGGGAATACGGAAGTTTGTGCCCAGATGGGAAAAGTGTGTGACAGTGCTGGGAGACTACGTTGAAAAATAAAAAGTAAGCTTCTATCTGTATTAGAAGTACTTATACCGAAAAATTCACCTTATTTATTGAATGACCCTCGTATATTACCAGCTAAGCGGTTTTTTTTTTAATAATATTACCAGCTGTACGTTTTTGGACAAATAAGCAATATATTTTTGAAGAAAAAAAAAGAAATAAAGAAAAAAGAAAAAAAAAATATATATATATATATATATATATATATATATATATATATATATATATATATATATATATATATATATATATATATTACCAGCATTTTTATATATATATATTACCAGCATTTTTTGAAAAAAAGAAAAATATTACCAGCGATACATACTTGAAAGAAAATTATTACCAGAAATAGATTTTTTTGAAGGAAAAATATTACCAGGAATAGATTTTAAAAATCATATTACCAACAATAAAAATTTTGTCGGCATTAAATGACCCATTGAGGTTGATATGCCGTAAAACCAAACCAAACCAAACCAAACTAGATTGAAAACTACAGTTGAAATTGCTTGATGTAACCGTAAGTTCTTTGCTAACAATATCTTCTTTCGCTTGTGAAACCCTTCTGGCTTCTTGCTTGCCAGGCAACTTTGATCTTCAGAAATGTAAATGCAATGTCAATCGTTATCTACTGTCTTCTTAATTCCTCTTCTTTTATTGTACGGTGTCCTTAATAATTCTTCTCATATTCATTCACTCGATAGTCCCTTAAGTTTTAATGCTTTTCTTGCCTTTGTTGGTTCAAATCTCTAAAGGAATGACTGCAAAAACACCCCTCCCCAAATTTACCTACAAAACATACAGGTGCATGCTGGGATTTCTTCCTAACCAATAAGATAAGCTATTTCTGTGTCTCGTAGGTGTATAGGTGTCCAATACTAGTGGAATTATATTTTAATTTGGAATTTACTATTTTTAAGAGAAAAAGAAGACATTGCCACCTTCAACAACGGAGTCAAAGACTCTGCAGTTCTTAGCCTTTAATTTAGATCTTATGCCAGAGAACAACTATGTTTATTTTCCCCTCAATACATGGTCCGCTATACCTGATTTTGTATCCTCACCTTGGATCAAGGCTTCCCCATCATTTTAAGGCATTTATTTTCTTCCTGATATTTTTGCGGCAACTATATGGTGTGTTAGATACACAAGCATTAGTTATAGGCTTCAGCAGGTCGTGATATAACCTTTGTGAAGATCTTAAGTAGTTTAATTAATGTCAAAATTAAGCCAATTGCTTAATGAATTTAAATGGGTAATTTTTAATTTCTCGAAAGAGCGAACATTTGGCAAATGTTATTGTGAATTCATTAAACTGTGGTGTCAGTAATGAAGCGATAAAAGTACGAATGAACTTAGAAATCCATTAAATATGACCTACGGATGTAGAACGCTGAAAAACTATAGACTGAAAAGTTGTGTAAAAAAACAAGAGAAATTGATGCTCGTCTGAATAATTTCCTAGACCCCTTAATACAAACTTGTTATATGAAACGCTGGTTCAGTGGCGCGGAGAGAATTCCCGAGGTCCGTCACTCAGATTGAGGCCCCTTACCAATTTGACGACCCTTGCGATCGAGTGTGATTTGGCACGAGAATTAGACTTTGAGGAACTAATCGCGCATTTTGCTTCAATGAAAGTTCCAAAAATGCACTTTAAGCTGCTTTGAAAGTGGTTTGAGTCTTCGTATTATTTTTCAAAAATAGGACGCACAGTGGAGTAATGGATAGCGGCTCGGATTGGGGAAACGGAGAACCGATTTCGAATTCCAGTCGAATCCATTACATTCACTTACGAGCTAATACCCTTGGGAAAGGTATGAATCCTCTTCTTCTCCCCGCAGCTATGGGTAAATAGCAGGACAGACCAGTTGCCTTGGATGGCAACTGGTCTACCGCAGAAAGAAATGGCAACCTACTGCGTGAAAAAAAATCTGCCTCGTCAGTCATGCATCGAAAGATACATGATCGCCTAAGCGTGTATCACACATAACTGACTGATTTCTTTTCAATAAAATACCGATTCGTTATTTTGCTCTCTACTTTTTGTAAAGAAGCTCCCCCCTAAACCTCTAAAGACATTTTCTTGAGGCCCCCCGGGTTTCGAGGCCCGACGCATTTGTGCCGGCTGTCCCCCAATCTCGTCGCCATTGCACTGGTTATATGAAACATCTTGTCTCGTGTTTTTTTGTTTTGTTTTGTTTTTTTATCTAGAGATACTTCACACAATTCAAAGAATTTGCAATGTTATCGGTTCTGACCTGGCATCTTGGCTTCTGTCACATTTCCACCGCCATAACCTAGCATCCCTGTGCCTTTTCTATAAATATTTTCATGGCAATTGTCCTAATGAGCTCCTCTTCTTGGTACTTTGTGCGCATTAATTTAAGCGTACTACTTATCGATTTACTATTGAAATTGGTAAATGTAACTGTAAACTCTGTTGTAATAGTTTCATCTCGACTGTGTGGCTCTCTACCTGCTTCTTACTTGTCCTCTCAATAACGATCTTCAAAAGGTTAAAGTTAACGTCAATTATCAACTTCTGTCTCCTTAATTCCTCTTCTTTGTCTCCATTCTCCTCAAAGTTCTCTCAGTTTCTTTCACTTATGCTGATGATTTGCGTCTTAGTGGCTTCATTGCCTTCCTTGAGTTGAAAAGATTTTTAAAAAATTAGATCTCATTTAATGCTTAGATCCGAGCGAAAACTCTCCTACGATATCGAGACATAATTGTTTATTGCGAAACTAGCATTAATGATCTTCTGTCTCTCTTTTTCTCTTTCTTTCTCTTTTTCTCCTTCTTTCTCTTTTTTCTCCTTCTTTCTCTTTTTCCTCTTTCTCCTTCTTTCTCTTTTTTTGCTTTCTTTCTCTCTTTCTCCCTCTTTCTCTCTTTCTCCTTCTTTCTCCTTCACTTTCTCTTTTCTTCTTCTCTTTCTCTTTTCTCCTCTTTCTCTTTTTCTCCTCCTCTTTCTCTTCTTTCTCCTCTTTCTCTTTTCTCCTTCTATTTTTCTCCTTCTCTTTTTCTCCTCTTTCTCCTCTTTCTCCTCTTTCTTTCTCTTTCTCATCTTTGTTTCTCTTTCTCCTCTTTCTTTCATTTTCTCCTCTTTCTTTCTCCCTCTTTCTCCCTTTTTCTCCCTCTTTCTCATTTTTTTCTTCCTTTATGACCCTGGTGCTGCGCACTTCACTGAATGCCACCCTTACTCTGGGTCCCTCTCCGTTGATTCGTCTCCGGTGAGCTCGCCCTGCAACATATCTACATCCACACATTGTGTTTCAGTAAACACAAGAATATCGGTGAAGAACTCTCGAAGATCAGGCTTGAGTCCTCTTTGTTCTGGTTATGCTTCAAACTTAATCAACTTCAACAACACTCGTTAACAAGTGTAAAAATAACAACTTTTATTCATGGCACTGTGATTGGTTAAGATCCTGAATACATAAATAAAAGAGATTTGAATAAGTTTTCCCGTATAAGGAATCCTTAAGCTGGCAGAGGTTGACTGACTAATTGCAATTATGCTAAACAGCTCAAAGTCGTTCAACTATTTAAATGAAGGCGCATTTGTTCGAAGGAATTCAAAAAGCGGCACAGACAGAACGGAGGACTTCAGCTGATTGAGCCGGCGAAGGAGAATCGGGTAGATGTGCGAGACGCATACACTTCTGCCCTCGATTCGAGTCCACAGGCGCACTGCTTCTTCGACCTTCTGCCGAACCTCCGACCAGTTAGTCTCCAGCTGAAGGCCGGGACAGAACCAGATACCGAGTATCTTTACCGCTCCAGCCGAAGGGCCTGAGGAGAGAAACTACCCCTACTCACCCAACCGCAAGCCAATAGACTTATCACGATTGGTGTTAGTAGCCACCACCGTCTCATACCTGCAATTTTTTTTACCGACTTCGGCAGCGTTCGGACACAGACACATCGTCAGCATAGGCGAAATACCTGGCCAAGCCCACTGCTTTTTCAACGACTGATTTTTATAGGGGTTCAAATTCAGTGCTTAAGTCAATAATAATGCTTGCCAAATAGTATTGGCTAGCCAGTAATAACGCTTGGCCAACGGTCTTGTGTCATACGCCTCTAAGGGGAGGAAGGAAAACTCCCAATATGATTGGTGGTCCAATCAAAATAATGGCCCTATGTTATAAGTATTGGAGGAGAGACGAGAAGCTTCATCTCAGCTTTTCTCTCATTGGCGGACCAATAAAAGATTCTAGCCTTGTATCGCTCTATCCGCCTTCAGTAGAACATTTTCCATGTTCCAGAATCTCACCTTCATTTGACCTGATTATCACAGATGCCATCGTCAATTCTATCTGAAAAGATGTTATATCCCTGATCAAAACGAACCTAACCTATTAAGATCTGCTTTGTTTCACTCATTCTAATGAACAATTTCTTTATTAAAATAAACACTTAACTGAAACAGACCGAAGTCTGTACCCCATGACCAATCTCACCCAAGCTTACAATTTCACCTCCCACACTATACTCCATGTCCCAAACCAGATAATTTATGGTATCGCATTGTTTTAACATGAAAATATTTTTCTTTCTTTAGTCATGTTTTTCTTCTTCTTCTTCTTCTTTCCTTTTTCTCCTTCTTTTTCCTTTCTCCTCTCTCCTTTTTCTTTTTCATCTTTCTTTCTTCTTTCGTTTCTCTTCTTTCTACTTCTTACATTGTTCTGCTTTCTACCCCCCTTTTTTCCGCTTCTTTTTCCTCCTCCGATTCGTTTTCCTTTTCCCTTTCTTTCTTCTTTTCCTCACCTTACTTCTTTTTCTTCTTCAAAAGTTTTATCTTTCTCCCTTCATATTCGCCTTTGTTTCTGCTCTTTTGACTTTAACTTCTCTTTGATTATCTCCTTACTCTCCCGTCTGCTCTCCTTCCGTGTCTTTAACATTCTATTTTCTTATGCTAACCTATCACCGTTCTCTTCCGTTTGATCATCGCTGTCATCAACAGTAACTGTATCAGCAACAATGACGAAGGTGGCGGTAACGTCAGTGGGCTTGTTGCCCTTGCCGCTAAAACAGGTGAACAGGCAAGCGGGTGGGAATGACAAAGTACGCAATGCGCATGACAAGGAATATCGATTGACTTCCGCCGTTCTCCAACATTCAGGGCGGTCGCTGTTGAAGTTCTGCACCCTTCGTTGCTTGTCGTTCTGTAGAATCAGGATTCCATTATTCTGTGGCAAATTCATTCATAAAAGAAAAATGCTTAAAACTCGAAGAGCGGGATCCCGTAACCGATACGTTTTTATTTGCATCTTTCTACTTCGTCTCTCTTTCCTTTCACCCGTGTGCGCATGCGTACCTATACAGTAGGCACGAAGAGACCTGCGCAGGAAATATAAACTGGCATACACTTGTGCACGACTTATATCAGACATGCGGATTACCATACTTGCATAAACATATATAAATACAGCTTTCTCATGCAGGCCACACACGCTAGACTGCATTATGCTATATATAATGTTAAGAAGTTCGTATAACGTACGTAGTTGCTGGTTAGTAAGATTGTACGGAAAACACTGGGGTGGCGAAGTTAAATCAGAGGAGAACATTGATTGAAAATGCGGTAGTTAAGAACGACTGAAAGCGCCAAGCTTTAGAGATCCACTTCTTGCCGCTTCTCCATAAGCAGACGTTCCACGTATTAAAGATGGACGAGTCCATGCTTCAATGAGAGTGTAGAGAAAGTTAGACAGTCTTTCTGCAAAATCCAATGTGTCCCAATAGTTAGTGATATAGCATTTGAACATGAGCACCTCCAGGCGGTGTAATGGTTAGCAAGCTTGTCTCTCTAAAACAATTACGACTGGGTAGTGAGTTCGATCCTTACTGGGTGCCTCATACTTTCGACCTTGTGCCACATCTAAGCTATGCCTAGACCACCATTTTGGGCTCCTCGAGGTGGTGTAATGGTTAGCAAGCTTGTTCTCGCTAAAACGATTACGACTGAATAGTGAGTTCGATCCTCACTGGGTGCTTCCTACTTTCGGCCTTGTGCCACATCTAAGCTATGCTAGGAAAATTACTATAGCATTTGAACATGTCAGGTTTTTCAAAGTGTTTATTTGTATTTTTAATTTATTCAGAACTTTGCCCATGAAAAATTCACAATGGACGAAAGAATTAAAATCATGAATCTTTACTTATTTATTTATTTGTTACGACAAAAATGGCAATGCAATGATAATCATTAGTGAGTAGAATCAGATCATGATATATATATATATATATATATATATATATATATATATATATATATATATACACGCACACATATATATATATACACGCATACACATATATATATATATATGCGTGTGTAAATGTGTGTATATATATATATATATATATATATACACATATATATATACGTGTGAATATATATATACACAGACATATAGGAATACACACACACACACATATATATACAAACACACACACACATAGTGTTCCGTCTACTCAATTTCACTAACAAGACTTGGGTCAACTCACACACACACACACACACAAACACACACATATATATATATATATATATATATATATATATATATATATATATATAAATTTATTTCGACTGAGCTCTCTGGGGAGGAAGTGTGAGTTTGTAAACAGTGATTATTACAGCAAACAATGCAAGACTCTTCGGTAAAGCGAATCAAGTTATCTCAGTCACTGACGTGTTTATCAAAAAATAAATACACTTAGATTCAACTTCCACCCTGCCGTGCGCCAACGGCTTAGTGGTAGAATCCCTCACTGACGCCAATTCAGTCGGGTTTCAATCCTAGCTAGAGGCAACCGTACGTCTAGCCACACAGATGAGTTGTGATAGAGTCCGCCTGTGGATGACTATATATATATATATGTCAGAGAGAGAGAGAGAGAGGAAAACTGTACGTTATGTCCTCTGAGGGACTTTATCAAAGCAATGTAAGATTTATTATGCTTCAGGTGTTTACATATACAGGTAAGAATGGCATGATTTATCAAGGCTTCTAAATTGTAGTTTTTTCTTTTGTATCTTCTATAGATGCACTCAATCTAATATATATATATATATATAGCTAATTTTGCGAAGTTTCTAAATTTTATAAGTACCACATTCTCTTGAATACAGAGAGTCAGACAATGCAGTCAGTTACCAACTTGCTCCTCTTCTAAAACATCATGACGGACCAAAAAGGCAGTCAGCGGCGGCAGGGTCATATGACGGACCAAAAAGGCTGTCAATGGCGGCAGGATCATATGACTGGCCAAAAAGGCTGTCAATGGCGGCAGGGTCATATGACGGACCAAAAAGGCTGTCAATGGCGGCAGTGTCATATGACGGACCAAAAAGGCTGTCAATGGCGGCAGGGTCATATGACGGACCAAAAAGGCTGTCAATGGCGGCAGGGTCATATGACGGACCAAAAAGGCTGTCAATGGCGGCAGGGTCATATGACGGACCAAAAAGGCTGTCAATGGCGGCAGGGTCATATGACTGACCAAAAAGGCTGTCAATGGCGGCAGTGTCATATGACGGACCAAAAAGGCTGTCAACGGCGGCAGGGTCATATGACGGACAAAAACGGCTGTCAATCGCTGCAGGGTCATATGACGGACCAAAAAGGCTGTCAACGGCGGCAGAATCACATGACGGACCAAAAAGGCTGTCAGCGGCGGTAGGATCATATGGATGCAAGGATGAACTTCTAATTAACAAAATAATTTTTGATGATTGTCATAAAAACTAAAACCTGTCAATAGCCTGGGTGGATTATAATTAAAGGCTTCTGAAAGTTTTCAGCAACAAATTAAAAATTTCACAAATAATCAAAAACGTCTTATCTCTGGTTATTTAGCAGTTAAAAATAACATGAATTCTGAATACAGACGAGACCGCTATAAATTCTGGAGATGTCAACAACAATTTTAGACTCATTACTTCAAGCAACTGAATAAAACAAACTTCGAATATAAAGTGCGTGGTAAAAAGCTATTTCTCTATATGGACGCAAAAATGGTAATTAATTCTACAAATGCTCCTTCAAACAGTCATTCAATTTAGTGAGGATATCAAAATGGAATATGGGCTTGACCAATGTGCTCAACTCTTATGTAATATCAGTCCTCTTATATGGCAATGAATGCCGGAACAATTTCTTCACAGAGGAAAAACTGACTTGAGGCAACAGATGTCGTTCTACAGGAGGATACTGAGAATACTATAGACTGAACATATGAATATCGAGGGATTTTTATGGATATTGGAAACAAAAATGACACTTTCAGTTTTATGTAAGAAAGAAATTTCTAGGACACATAATGCTGAAAGAGGGCTTGAAGAATTTGACACTCACAGGACTTACGGAAGGCAAGAGGCACAGAAAACCAGTGAGCTAACGATCTAGTGTACATGGATGGTATACAGGAAGTAGGGGGTGATAGAAAAAAGTCAAATCTTACTAAAAGTTACAAAAGATAGGAAGTTATGGAGATTCATGGTCGCTCACGTCCAGAAGGGACACGGCACATAGAAAAAGAAAAAAACTACAATACTACGGTGGACAACTGTATCAGCGCGTTTGGAATGGATCTGAAGAGCATTGTAAAGAGGTTGGAAGCATTGGAACTTTGAGGAAGTGACGAAACTGTCCAAGCAAAAGCATTACGAAAATTAACTAAAGTACTTGGGAGAGTGATAGTGTACTGTAGAGACTTGCTGTCACTTGATATCCATTGAAAGTCACTAGTTACTGGTAGGAAAACTAGTTCGATATAATGAAAATAAAATATAAAAAGGTGAAATGATCTTGACATAGTTATTGAGAAAAAGAAGCCTGTCGAGAAATAACTTTGATCGGAAATTTCTACAATACAAAAAAAAACAAAACAAAAAGAAACTGCTGACATGCCAGGACAAAGAAAGAAAGACTGACAGACTTTAATCAGAAAGACAAATAAAAGACAAATAAACTATTAAAAATACATCAAATATAAAAGTTTAAAAGAGTATAAGAATACACAAAAAAGGGAATGCCCATTTCTCAGTAATAGACAAAGTATACCCTTTTTTTTTATATATATAGCGTAGTTTTGCTTTTTCAGTGATTTTTTTTAATAAAGTTAGATTTCTTTTCAAAACCCTCCCTGGTTTTGATAAGAAATCTGACTTTATTAAAATAAAAAAATCACTGAAAAAGCAAAATTGCGATTGAGCAGACAAGGCAATGCGGAAAGAGTGTTAACTGCGTAATGCATGATGGGAGAGAAAATTAATTCGACAGAACAAGTTTATAGGAGCGATAAAAGGGGGGAATTGGAAATGGTTAATCATGTAATAAGGATAACCTGGTCGTGTCTTGAATCCGTGTCACAGTTATATATATATATATATATATATATATATATATATATATATATATATATATATATATATATATATATATATATATATATATATATATTCTCTCTCTGCTTTCCTTTCCTATCCTCAATTGATGGAAAAGGGGGTCTATGACATACGTGCCGGGCTTGATCGCTCTGATGCGTGTGTTGAGTCACGTACAAAAGTAGGCATACACGCTGATGTGTCGGCTATAAAAGGAGGGAAGTGACTTGAAGCAAATCAAATGGAGTCGTATCCCAGTACTGAGAGAACATGCAAAAACAGCATTAATCGTGAATTCATTTTATGTCTGTGTGGTGCGTACCCATGCACGCTTTCATTCGCCCCCCCCCCCCGCCCCGACACGCACACAAAACGAAAAAGGAAAAGCTCAGAGAATTAGGCATAAAATGGTTTCCTGGAAAGAAAGATTCGACAGAGAGCGATTAACTATGGAGGTGGAATTAGAAAATACCCGGATGTACGTGTGATGGTCCTGTTCGGCGGGAATACGCGCATAGCTAATGCTCATTAGTACCGAGTTTATTGGGTCAGTCGACCAATACGCTTCTTGCTATCACTCATGTTCAATTATTAAACGAGAGTTTGGAACGCTATTTTGGAACGGTTCTGTGATCTTTACGATGGCTGACAAATTTGGAAAATGTATCTGCAACAAATTTGTCGTGAAGCTTGGCAAATCTGCAAGCGAAACTAAGCTATTCGTCAAGCCATTGGCGAATATTAATTAGGTTGACTATATGACAAGCGGGTTTCATTTATTCAGTTTTTCATTAGGCTTTATATCTTGCAACCGTTTGGGGAACTTTGGCTACAAGTTTTTATTGCGTCTCTTAATTATATAATGTCCTAATCCACTAAACTTATAATTTCAATTGACACTAATATTTGAAAGGATTTTTTTTATCTGAGATTATTTCATATTACTATAAACGTTATTTTCTAGTGAGGACAAATTCTTGAGTTGTTACGTTTGATTTTTTTTCTTTTTTGTTTTTGATTTTTTTTTGGGGGGGTAGGGATAAGTTATTTTATTAAACAGTAAAATAGATAACAACCAGATTAAATTGAGAAGTCCTAAAGAAAAATTCAGTTTCCAACAGTAGGAGTTCTCAATTTAAACCAACTGTTAACAAACCGACCACGGCCAGATTCGAACTCGTGTCTCATAGTTCAAATTCTAACGTTCGAATCACTCGATCAAGTGCTCCGAATTTAGTAATAATGTACTTTCAAAACCTAACCTTTCTTCTATCAACTCTTCTTTTGTATTGGAGTGATTTCGAGAGCTATGTAATATTATGTTAGCAATGTCTAATAAGTATAATCTTTTTATTCACTTCGAGGGCATGTGGTCTCGAGTCTTTCTTCGAACAGTCGATTTTCTCGCGAGGATGTAAGGAATTCTATCTACCCAGCCTTAATTGGTTTAGTGTTTATATGACTTCCTGTCATTCGGTTATATTTATCCAGCTGGCATCACTTCCTCTTTTATTTTGCTGCAAAACCACTTACAACCTTTGAGGCCCGATTATGCACTTGGTGGCTATGAATATACCTTCAAGGATAACCGTTAGGGGCTACTAGGTCTTTTGAAGTTCTGAAGCGATATTGAGTACAAAAATTACTTTGGTATCTCTTCGGATTAACCTAGTACATACTGGGGTCACCACAGATCAACTCTTTTTAGATCAAGTTTCCTGGTGGACATTCAATTCGATTCGGATCTTTATTAATTCCTAATATGAATCCCAAACTACACATTGAATTATTCAAAAGGCAAGGTTTTAATGAGTGCAAGATTACTCACCTTTTCAGTCGGAACATAAGCGCTGATTACATTAATGACATCTTCATAAGCATTTGACATGAAAGTACCAGTGTCTAAAAAGCCATTCCTCTTCAGTGGTAAGAAAATGTCTCGCCTCATTTACCCATGAGCGCATAGACTTTTGGGCAAAAGATGGCTTGTCAATTTTAACGCCTCCAAAACTAAACTTCTCTCCATTAATCATCTGAGAGAGCCCCTTGGAGCCTTCCACCAACATGGCGGATGCTAACCTCCAGGAAAATGACTCGTGGCGCCTTCTCGGGCTAACGTTCTCAGCTGGCATGAAGTGGAAAGACTAGATTGAATCCATTGCTAGGTCAGCTGCTAAGAAATTTGGTTTACTGTGTCGTACGAGACACTTTTTCTCTCCGGGATCTTATCTAACATATCTATAAGTCTACCATTCGTCTATGATTAGAATATTGCTGTCACATATGATCCGGTGCCCCTGCTATTTACCTTGAGCTCCTTGATAAGATCCAACGAAGAATCTGCAATATTATCGGTCCTGATCTAGCATCTCGGCTTCAGTTACTTACCCACCGCCGTAAGATTGCTTCTCTGTGCCCCTTTTTTATAGACACTTTCATGGTAATTGTTCGGATGAGCTCTTCATTATGGTACGTAAATTTTATGAATTTAAACGCAGTACTAGACCGACGTCGAGATCTCATCAATTGATTGTTGAGCAGGCTAGATGTAGCCGTAAGTTCTACGCTAAAAGTTTCTTTTCTCACACTTCTCGCTTGTGGAACTCTTATCCGGCTCCATGCTTTCCAGCCAACTTCAATCTGTAAATTTTAGATGCAATGTCAATCGATATCTACTGTCCTCCTGGTTAAACTTTCTGTTGATTATCAATGTTTCTGTTCCTAATTCTTCCATACCCTGTAACCCTTCGCGGTTTTAGTGGCCGTACTGCCTTGCTCAGGGTGAAACCGATTTTTTAAAAAATGGGTTTAGTTTGTCTATTACTGAGAAATGGGCATTCAAATAGGAGACCTGGAATTACACACTTCACACCACTTACTTTGGTCTCTCTTAATGATGAAAGCAGTACATACTGGGGTCATCACAGATCAACTCTTTTTAGGTCAAATGAAATTCAGTTCGAAACTCTAGTATATACGGGTGTGAATCACTCGCTGCAAATGTTTAACATGTCCAGTAGGACAGAAAAATAACGTGGATCACTTGGCAAATGGAGAAAATTATCAATCTATTTAAATTTATCAGACTTTTGGGGAGCACCTCGAATGAATGTCTGGTTAGCTAGCTGTCGGTTTTTTTCTTGAAGCAGTCTTTTTTTCTCTCTTTCCATAAGAAAACGTAGATATTTATGTGGCTAAAAGGCAGAATTACATCTCGATTTCCGTCACTTTCTCACCGACGTGGCGTGGCTTCCATCTGTCTTTTCTACAAATATTTTCATGGCTACTGCTCTGATGAGCTTTTTTCTCTGGTGCCCCGACTATGTGAATTTAAGAGTGTTATTAGATTGGCATCTAGGTACGATGCTTTTTACTGCTGAAATGGTTACATGTAACCACCACTTCTACCCCAACAGTTTATTTTCTCGCACTTCCCGACTGTGGAACTCCCTTCTGTTTACTTACTTCCCTGATAACTACAATATTCTAAAGTTTAAATGCAACGTTAGTTGCCATCTTCTATCTTCCTGAATCCCGTTCATCTTTTTTCAATTTGCTCAATTCACTTTCCGTAATCCCCGGCGTGCTAGTGACATTCCCGCATTGCTTGGGGTGAAATGATAAAAAAATATCCCTTATGCTTCTGAGAAAATATAGAGAATTTACGTAAACTGTAAATCTGATCTACCAGACAACCTCAAACAGAGATATTTTCATGCTACTGTACAGGTTATTTTGGAATCGTGTTATTGCACTCAATTTGAAAGTTGGTGTTTGACATGATAAATAACGACACAAAATATCTTCTTTTTTCTTTTTTTCTTTTTTTCGAAATCGTTACCGGTTTTAGGGAAGCGAGTTTAAAGATTTAGTTTCGGTTCAAAATCGTAGCGTTGCAATTTCATTCTTATTCAGTACGTGACTGGACACACGTGATCAGAGCGATCAGGCCAGGCACGTATATCATAAACCCCTTTTCCATCAATTGAGGATAAGAAAGGAGAGGAGAGAGAATATATATATATATATATATATATATATATATATATATATAACTGTGACACGGATTCAAGACACGACCAGGTTATCCTTATTACATCTTTACCATTTCCAATTCACCCCTTTTATCGCTCCTATAAACTTTCATACAAATTGCATATGGACAAGATGCATAGTACAGGCACATTATTGCTAAATCATTTTGCCATCAAATAAGACTGTCATTTATTTCAAAGGGAAATTATACGAAACAATTTTTATATTGATGTCATATATTACACAGTGTAGTTGTTTTAATTTTAGTGTAGGCTTCAATAAACAATGCAAATTTAAAACAGTTTCATAATTTGTACCTATCAGTGTTATATACTCTTTCATTTATAGTGATTTTCCAAGTGTACCTTAGGTGTGGCACAAGGCCTAAAGTATGGGCGAAACCAAGTGAGGATCGAACACAGTCATAATTGTTCTAGCCAGACAAGATTGTTAACCATTACACCGTCTCGAGGGGCCCTACTCTTTTATCTATATTTTATTTTTATTAATTCTGATCTAACAAATCTTATTCATCGGGTAGCCTTTTTTGCAGTCTTTTACAAGTTTTTTTTTTACAGTTTTTACTTATCAAATACAGTAAAGAAAAATTGGATATTTTGCTTGTGGTAATTCATAATTAAAATTCTCGTTTGAATATATTTTCCATTCAATGTATCTAATGCAAAGGATATCAAGTTTATTTGGATATTCATGAAATAGTAAAAGTTTGATGCCAGTTCATAAGCAAAAACCTGCGGAAACGAGATATTTCTGTACATTTTTCAGACAATCTTCAAACTTAATACTCAAAAATTGGTAAAAGCTATGAATCTAATTTTTCACTGCTTATCACATCAAAACCTAGCATTTTCAGATCTAGTGCAAGGTTGATTTTCTGAAAAGAATGAAAAATCAGTCTTCCCTATTCTACAGGCCGATTTAGTGTATGGTGCCATTGGTCATTAACTAAAACCCTCGAGTCTAAGCTTGATGGAACCTACACTTGGATGCTAAGAGTTATAGTCAACGTCTCTTGGGGACAGCATCCAACTAAATCACAGCTCTATGGACCAATCCCTGATATTTCTACAATCATACGCTGACGCAAAATGCTCTTTGCAGGACACTGTCGGCAAGCAAAACAAGAACTTGCGAGGGATCTACTGCTCTGGACATCTAGCCATGGCGAAAGACACAAGACTGTTATGACACAGAATACCACCTTATATGACCTTATATATATATATATATATATGTGTATATATGTATATATATATATATATATATATATATTGGTTGGCGTGATAGACTCATGAATGCCCCAACTAGCTCAACCGAATAAAAAAAAAGATATCTAGAACCTATAATGTACAGAAGTCAAAGTCTGCACGGAAGTAGGACATAATGAACTTCCTGTCTGACTTGAGCCCCCATAATCGAGTTAGATGAAAACAGCTATAAACTCGACTCTCGAGATATGACTTCAGCCATTACAATGTTAACCTCTTCAAGTTTCGGATTAACCCATATCTATCCTATACACCGCGTGCCAAATTATTATCGAGATAACTTTTTTTCTAATATTTCAAAAACCGTCCAATCAATTCACACAATTCACCTGTGCAATCACTGAGATTTTCGTACTGATCTGCGCAATGTAAACAAACTGGCGCCATATTTGTTATCAGCACGGTGAATTTCAGTGATTGCACAGGTCAGTGTTGCCAACATTGTGTGAAAATTTTGTGTTAGAAAAAAGTTATCTCGATAATAATTTGGCACGCAGTGTATATCCTCATCATCTACAATTTTTATGTCCATGAAACAATCCGATTTAGTAACAATCTACCTTTCAGTGGTTCTTAGGTCTTGTATTCGGTGAACAATGGCGTAGAAATTAGCAATGCCCAGGTATAGAATGAGATAACGCTTGAGAAATTTAGGTGTTAGTCATTTCTTAATTACCAGAGTTTGTATTAGTTCTGCTTCTGAGCACTTCCAAAGAAAGGCAAAGAATCTAAGCCGTGTTAATCATAATCGCGAAGGCTATAGCATATAGAATTCCAGAAATATCTCACAGCATTTAACAATTTCTCAAGTCGACACCTCAACATTTTCAACCGATTTCTGTTGAGTCCTCTATATATATTTCTAATTTGATCTTTAAAAATTCACTTGACTGTGGAAAAAAGGAATAGCCACATGGATATTTTGGTCAAAGGTTTTAAAATTAGCAATTAATTCCTTTTTAGCTTCATAATCTAGCTGCCTAGCAGATTTTCAAATTTCACTGTATGTCTGCAACAACACATCTGCAACCGTGGCTAGTGTGGAATGGCAGAAGAAGTGGCACCTTGTGTTGCCAGAATTATTACGTTTCTCGGCCACCAGTCACGCCAGATCCACCCCAAAATAAATCGTTTTATGGAAGGAGAATACAACGGGGCCGGCGCGTACTATCCCCGACAGCAAAAGCGCCACCCCCAAAGCTGGACTGGAAATCTTCGTTCGCCACTCTCTCGCACATTGAAAAAAAAACGGTTTGTACGCTACATCAGATAGTTTGAGAAGCACTGCTCTATACAGAAACAACAAAAATAATAATAATAATAATGTTTACTTATATATATATAAATATATATATATATATATATATATATATATATATATATATATTATGAATTGGACAAAGTCCGACAATTATATAAAGACATTTTTATGTTTAACATCCTTTTTATAGATACAAATATTTAAGTAAATGCTCTGTTTATAATAAACAGACCATTTACTTAAATATTTGTATCTATAAAAAGAATGTTAAACATAAAAATGTCTTAAAATATATATATATATATATATATATATATATATATATATATATATATATATATATATATATATATATATATATTATTTATCAAGCACCATTTTCACTTTAAGAGAATAAGCGTAAATAATCGCTATAAAAGTTTGGAAATGGTCGCTTTAAAAGAATTGGGAAATTGAAATTGCCACTATATGGGAAAATATTCATC
This sequence comes from Acanthosepion esculentum, assembly GCA_964036315.1. Lineage (NCBI taxonomy): Eukaryota > Metazoa > Mollusca > Cephalopoda > Sepiida > Sepiidae > Acanthosepion > Acanthosepion esculentum. Next base: position 105,162,064 of record OZ038499.1, on the reverse strand, counting down.
TCTCCCCGACCTAGAATGTGACCTCCTAACCACCAATTACAGAATCGGGCCTCAAAAGATGCGAGTGGCTGCGTCAACTTAAAAAAAAAGGAAATCAACCCAGCTGCACATAGGATGAGACAACCGGGTGACATGAAGTTGTAGAAACGTCCGACTCACCTGAGAGAGGGCAGAGTCCCTAGCGTCCTCACGAGAAAATCGAACGTTCGAAGAAAGTCCCCGAAACCACATACCTTCCAAGACCGAAATTAATTTCATAAGAGTCAAATGTATGTATGAAATGTATGTATTGGCGTGACTAACCGAAACATTACACGAATATAAAACGATTAGCTTAAAGTACATGAAGAGATACTTATTTGGCTGGAGACCTATAAGAATAAGTAGGGATGTCTGATTCCTGCGGGGGAACTCACCTCACACAGATAAAAAAGAAAAAAAATCCTTTACTCACCGGAAGCTGATGGTACATAAATGAGTGTCAGAAGACATCTGTGAGCGCGAACACGACTGGGCAGGCGCGTACACGCACTAACTGGTAATCACATCCACGCTAACCGTTGAATACGAAAGGCCAGTCACAAGGTATTTGACCAGATTAGAGTTACATGCTTCGTGCATAAATCAGTGTTAATCTGGCTTACAAATCCTGGTAAAAAGAAGTGAAAAGAGCGATTATAAAAGAGAAGGAAGAGGTAAAAGAAAAAAGAAAAGAATGAAAGAAAGAAAAAAAGAATGACAAAGAAAGATGAAAAAAGGAGATAAGAGAAAGATGAAAGAGATGAGAAAAGATGAGCAAAAGATTCAACAAAGAAAGAGATAAATGAAAGATAGAGATAAAGATGAAAGAAAAAGAGAAGAGAAAGATGAAAGGAATGAGAAAAGATGAGCAAAAGATGAAACAGAGAAAGAGATAAATGAAAGAAAGAGATAAAGAAAGATGAAAGAAAGATAAAACAGAGAGAGAAAAATTTAAGTGAATGGAAGGAAGGCAGGAGAATGAAAGAAGAAAATACTAAAAACTATGTAAGGGAGAGAGTTATGAAATATGCGAAAGGGGGGAAACAGATGAGGGTGTGGGGTGTAATTAAAGAAAAAACAAATTAAAAATATATATATATATAACGGAGAGAGTTATGAAATGTGCGAAAGGAGGGGAAACAGAAGGGTGGGTGGGGTGGAATTAAAGAGAAAACAAAGTAAAAAATATATATATCAGGGAGAGAATTATGAAATGTGCGAAAGGGGGAAACAGATGAGGGGGTGGGGTGGAATTAAAGAGAAAACAAAGTAAAATATATATATATATATATATATATATATATATATATATATATATATTCAAAATAGAAAGCCAAAGTAATGGTGTGAGAAAAGAATGTCAAAAAAAGACCAAAATAGAGAGAAAAAAAATCTAGCAATTCGTTTACTCTCCTGTCTGGTTTTCAATCTGGGTCACCGAATTGTTCTGGGTGATCCTATTATAGACCCCGCCCCTTTTCGCTGGCTGGGTCAGTATTCGGCTCGTCTATATCGGATTGGTAGTCAGTCGGGAAATGGCGAAGAGCAATCACTTCATTAAATGCGGTCGCTCTATATTTCAGAACTTTCTTCTTTCTCTTCCAAATATCGAATATTTCTTCATTATGAAATATGGTGATATTGTTAAATTACATTAAATTAAAAGCATAATTTGTTAGAAATTAACTCAAAATTGCTAGTAAGAAAGTCTTTTATTCTGATTCGATAAATTGATATTATTTCTTTCTTAATGGGAAAATCTTGTTCTTTTTCCAGTTCTGCTCTGCGCATTCAACAGCAGTTTGTAAGCACTTGGGAAATATTATTTAAAATAGATATGAACCAGTTCTGATAGATAGATAGATAGATATGAACCAATTCTAATAGATAGATAGATAGATAGATAGATAGATAGATAGATAGATAGATATGAACCAATTCTAATAGATAGATAGATAGATAGATAGATAGATAGATAGATAGATAGATAGATAGATAGATAGATAGATAGATATGAACCAATTCTAATAGATAGATAGATAGATAGATAGATAGATAGATAGATAGATAGATAGATAGATAGATATTAACCAATTCTAATAGATAGATAGATAGATAGATAGATAGATAGATATGAACCAGTTCTGATAGATAGATAGATCGATAGATAGATATGAACCAGTTCTGATAGATAGATAGATAGATAGATAGATAGATAGATAGATAGATATGAATCAGTTCTGATAGATAGATAGATAGATAGATAGATAGATAAATAGATATGAAGTAGTTCTGATAGATAGATAGATAGATAGATAGATAGATAGATAGATATGAACCAGTTCTGATAGATAGATAGATAGATAAATAGATAGATAGATATGAAGTAGTTCTGATAGATAGATAGATAGATAGATAGATAGATATGAATCAATTCTAATAGATAGATAGATAGATAGATAGATAGATAGATAGATAGATAGATAGATAGATAGATATGAACCAATTCTAATAGATAGATAGATACATAGATAGATAGAACAGACTGAGATAGATAGATAGATAGATAGATAGATAGATATGAACCAGTTCTGATATATATATATATATATGTATATATATATATATATATATATATATATATATAGATAGATAGATAGATAGATAGAAAGATAGATATGAACCAGTTCTGATACCTAGATAGATATGAACCAGATCTAATAGATATGAACCAGATCTAATAGATATGTACCAATTTTAGTAAATAATCAGATAGATGGATATGAACCAGTTGTGACAGATAGACAAGCAACAGATAAGACATAAGTGGTAAACATTAACCCACAAATACTGGAACTTAATTTGCGTCTCACACTCGAAATAAACTAAGTGAATTTCAGGAGGGCCTCAGCTTTTTGACAAGCCAACTGCCATCGTCAGTTCGAATTCATTGATTTCTACTTGAACATGCATGCAAAACTTTCAATCAATAAGGCTCAGTTATGGCTGTTGACGCAAAGAAAGGCTAATCAACACTAGAGTCTTATTTGATTTGACGAATTCGCCCAAAAGGAAATATTTTATTAGATTCGTCTTGCTACACAGGTTTGACCGATGAGCCGTAAATAGGATTTGGGGATGTCGCTAAAAAAATATTCAAAGCGAAAAAGCGCCCATAGAAAATAAGATTTTTGAAAGAATGATAATTGCAATAAATAAACAAAAGCTCGAAACGAGAATGCTGCTTGTAAAACGTAAATCTCGTTTACTGTTCACGAAAGTTTGCAAGTCAAGTCCCAAATCAAACAAAGTCAATAAGATGGAGATTTTAATCTTGAACGCAACGCACAAGAGTTTGTATTATGAGCGCAGATGAGACTAGATAGTATTTTGTTAGTGATAGGTGACACTCGTTTAGCAAGTTGAGGAGAAAACACGAGCTGTTTCGTAAATAAAAAGTAAAGTTTAGAAAGCCACTTTCTCGAATAAATATATTTAAATTATTAACAGCTAAAAAATGAGGCTCCAAAATGTACAAACAGAATACGTGGTTGAAAAAATACAAACTGAAAACGAGGTTTAATGTTTTTGCGATGTTGAAGTAAGACCTAATTGTTATGATACCATCGAGATGTCTTTCATGTCAAAAAGCGATAAATATCCTTTTTGTCTGGTTTTGTATATATTTCTGAGATGAGATATTATATACATTATTTACATTATTCGGACTATTGTCCTCATCTTTGTCGCCATATTTGTTACAACGTTTCAATGGGTTATTTAATACAGACAAAATTTTTATTGCTGGTAATATTTTTTTTCAAAAAAGTATTGCTGGTAATATTTTTTCCTTCCAATCTATTTCTATTTTTTCCTTCAAAAAATCTATTTCTGGTAATTTTTTTTTTTCATAAATATATTGCTAGTCATATTTTTCACAAAGTATCTCTGGTATTCAAACCTATTTTTACACTTTCATAGTGTTTTGACCCCAGTTTCGGGGTTAACTATTTGCCCATAGCTGGAAACCTAACAGGTGCTACCACTGCAGGTCAGGGGAGACCTGGGAACACCAGCAATTAAGAGGTGGTTCCGCGCTCCTCAAAACCTCCTGATCAGAGGTCTTCTGTTGGACGTAATTCATCGTCTTACGCAGGACGCGGATGTAGTTTATCCACCGGAGTAGATTGTTCTAGTTCCACGTGCCATACCTCTTCCGGGTGTCTCGGTTATCTCTCTTTAACTCAATTCTCCAGGTTCTTGTTCACCACTGCAGTAGCCAGGTATTGAATTTACAACTTGGGAATTAGACCCAAGACTAGAAAACCCAGTTTAACCTTATATTTAGCCCATAGCTAAAGAGAAAGGACATAGATTCCTGCAAAAGTGAATGCACCAGAATGAGGCTGGAATTTGAATTGGATTCGCAGATTCCATTTTCGGTGCCATTAGCTGTTATTGCTAACGAGATGTTTTATGTTTTAATATATACAGTGTCGCGTGTGCTATAAAAGAAATTAGACAAAAGGAACGACAAGACCAACTAAGTCTTAAACAAAAACAAGTTTGATAATTTTAGTGATTTAGTATCATGGTCATTGAGAAAAAGGGAAAAAAACATAGACTTAGCGATAAAAAGTTAAAAATACAGGTATACCTGGGCTTACGTCGTTTCGAGTTAAGTCGTTTGTCAAAAAATGTATGGAAAAACAAAGAATCAAGTTTAAGTTATTTTATTCGTCTTTACGTCTGTCTACCACAAATATTAAAGTCATAATATCACTTGAAAAGCCTTAAAAGCACATAAAATCATGTTACTGTACAATAATAAGAATAAAAGTATATAAAATCATATTTATAATAAATGTTAATATAATTATTATAAATCTGAAATTTAACATAAATTAGTTTATTTTCTACTATCGCAAAATAGTTTTAATAAATTTATTCTTTATTTAACCTTACAAAATCGTTTTATTTTATAATGTCTTAAAGCAAACCACATTCAGAAGTAAAGAGTCCGTGATGTACTGTAAAGACTACCAAATTGTAAACATCTACATTTATCTACGTACATATATTCGTAAATTTACATTACTTTTTTCTGTATTATATTAAAAACTAACATTTATTTGTTTGTAAGTTTAAAATACATTCTTAATCATCATATATTATTAAAAATACATTTATAAATAATATACAGATCTAGAAAAGGTTATTTGTGGGTTAACCTAGTGATAAGTAAATTCGGGGACAACTGAATTCGACTTAAGTCGTTTTTTGACTTAAGTCGCCTCTCCTGGAACAAATTATCGACGTACAGTGAGGTATACCTATATAAAGGATCTCAGGATACTTCGATGTAGTGTAATGGTTATCCAGCTGGTCTGATTGGATCAGTTATGACTGAATAGTGAGTTCGATCCTTCACTTTAGTTACTTGTAACCCTCTCTAGCGTACGTGCTAGATAAAGTAGCAGCAATATTGAAAGCACGAATTAGAATGAACCAGAACCTTTCTATGCAGGTATACCTCGGGTTACGTCGTTTCGAGTTAAGTCATTCTCGGTTATACGTCGTTTGTCAAAAAAGATATGGAGAAATAAAAATCAAGTTTAAGTCATTTTATTCGACTTTACGTCTGTCTGCCACAAACAATGAAGACATAATAACACAAGAAAAGCATTAAATGCAAATAAAATTATGTTACTCTCTAATAGATAAGAATAAAAGTATATAAAATCATATTAAAATACGTATATCTACGTCCGCGATGTAAGTAAAGAAATTGAATGTAAATATTGGTAATTTTAACATAAATTAGTTTTTCTACTATCGCAAAATAGTTTTAATAACAAAAAGTCGAGTACTATATTTATTGAACAAAGTAACTAATAATAACAAAACAAAAGTCATTGAAACAAAGCAAGTTCAGTCGACCAATGATGACAATTCCAGAACAACGTAACTATAAACAATTTTTTCTATCCTCTGCCAGCCGCTATGATGGAGAAAGCATTACCTCGAACCGTCGCCAGTGAGACACGCTGCAAGACCCACTCCGTTTCGCGAGGCTCGTTCCTTAATCGAGACGCAATCGCGCCAATCCTCCGAAGGAACGCCATCGAACGAGGGCCAATAACCCCTGAAGTCTCCACTGCCACAGAAGTAAAAAAAATCTATCAGCAAGAGAAGAATATTTAGCTATTTTTTTTTATCTCTGCGTCTCGGGCAACGAACCTCGGCTCAACCGCGGACCTGATCAAATTACCGGCCGAAAATGTATCCGCACAGGTCGCATCCCAAATCAACGACATACCCATTTTAAAAGGGAAGATGCTAATGCCATCCGGCCGCTTTCCATCACCACGGTCGAGGCCTACGGGTTCGATTTGGGAAGGGAACCCAGCTGCATCCAAACCTCTTTTGATGATGTCGTTAATTGCTGCATGCCGTGGAAAGCGGCCGGCTCTACGACGACAGGAGTGAGGATGCAAACCAAACTCATCTGTATTTGTTATTTAACCTTACAAAATCATTTTATTTTATAATGTCTTAAAGCAAACCACATTCAGAAATAAAGAGTCCGTGATGTACTGTAAAGATTGCCAAATTGTAAACATCTACATTTATCTACGTACATATATTCGTAAATTTACATTAATTTTTTCTGTATTATATTAAAAACTAACATTTATTTGTTTGTAAGCATAAATAGAATCTTATTGACCATATATTATTAAAAAAAAATGTATTTATAAATACAGAACTGGGAAAGGTTATTTTGGGTTTTTCTTAGTGACAAGTAAATTCGGAGACAAGTAAATTGGACTTAAGTCGCCTCTCCTGGAACAGATTAGCGACTTAAGTTGAGGTATACCTGTACTTCAAAATAACTTCATTCCGGAGTTGCTGGGTTTTTGTGGTATAGTTTACATACCAGGTCAGCGAATGGTAGTAAACGGACTGCACTGAAGCAGATTTCGACAAGAACTGACTTTACCGGGCATCTCCGTTTAATTTTGGCTCCAACCAACGAATACGAATACCTGGATGAAAGACCCCCACTTGTAAGGCCATCCGACCACATCAAATGACCCAGAAACTGGAGAAGTTTCATTCATAAAAATAGATTCTCTTGACAACAGCACGAAAAAGATACTACTGATCTTAAAGAAATCTTTTAAGGGTTTTTTTTTTTTACTAATGTTCACCAAATACAAGACCCAAGAGCGTCTCAATGTAGATGGTTAGTGTGTGGAGTTGTATTAGCGTAAGAAAGAATAAGATGACATGAAAGATAGCTAATTCTAGACTTGAAGATTTCATGATTTAATTAGCAAATAAAAGATCTAGGAGGTATAAATCATCGGTTACCTCCCCTTAAGATCTAGGAGGTATAAATCATCGGTTACCTCCCCTTAAGATCTAGGAGGTATAAAAAGCACACTGTAACATCCGTCAGTAGACGAGTAGTCAGAGTAAAGTGCAATAAATCTTTGGTATAAGTTTATTCACTGGTTCTGTTTTTACTATAATATCCACCATTATTTGCAATAACTTGCCGCCATTTAACAGGCAGCTGATCAATACCTTTTGAGTAAGTTTTGATGTGAAAATCCTCCCCCCCCCCATCAAAGCGCTTTGCGGGGATCGAAAAGGTTAATAATAATTTGTTGCAAGCTCAGGTGAATACGGTAGGCGAGGTGGTATCATATCCTGTCGATACTCTCACATTTTGTTTTAAATAACTGGAAGAAAAAGCTTAAATAGCTTTGTTGTAAAAACTAGTTCAGAATATAATGAGGCCCCGATGATTAAGATTAAAGTGTAGTATCTGTACCAGCAGCAGCAGTGACTGCCTGGCCACAGCTTTAGACATCAGCATCAGTTCCACCTCGCCAGCTGTCATCATATCCAGCTTGCCATTTCTAGCTCCAGCCATCATTACCAATGATATCCAATAAACTGTCCTTTTCAGAACAACACTCTCCAGCGACAACAAAACTGTACTTCTCGAGACATCCACTCTCTAGAAAATATAAAACTGTCCTTCCCGGGGCAGCGCTATTTCTCACCCTCTACATGAGCTTTGCCGAATTCACAATAACATTATTTTTCTTTATGTATTTTCTTTAACAAAAATAGTCTTGGCAAGATATTTTTTTTTTACTCAGGACTTCGTTTTGTTTGTTGTCTTCCGTCATTCGATACCTGTTTGTGGACCACCCACAACAGTAAAATAGACCAACCGAGTTGTAAAATCTTTCATCTGTTGTCAAAGATGCCAACCAAATTTTTCCTTTCATCATCTGTGTACACTGCCACTACCATGAAAAATCTAAAGTATGTTAATGGACTCCATTCTTCACTGTGTCCGATTAATAGTTAAGATGATTCATTTGTCCTGATAATCGGTTCGTAAAAATGGAAGATTTATTTTTGACATAACCTAATATAATTTGACAAAGTTGGAAACTCGAGGTACCCAGTGAGGATCAAATTCAAAACTTAGTAGTGATGGCCAACCAGACTATCCTCGCTTTTACTATATGTCGTCACGCCATTGGGCGAAAAATGACGCTATGATATTTTACAGCAATTTAATAACTGTATCTGCTACAATATTTATTAATTCTTAATAATCCTGAGTAAGCGATTACCATGACGCCTTTGTACTAGGCTTTGGTTTCCACCCTGTAGAGGGAGATTCTATTCTCATGTGAAAATGATGTCCACAGCGAAATCAAGCAAATTCGAAATGGCACATACACGAATTTAGTGTTTGATATTTACTTATTTTTAGAAATGGTGTCTCTGACGAAAGAGAAAACTGTAAAAGTTGTCCCTCAGGATTTCTGACCCCCTGACGTCAGATGTCAGCTTGCACCTGAAATTGTCACATTCAGCCGGCAAAGTAAATTTAGCTGTTTTTTTTTTCCCCTTTCTCTTCTCCGTTGTAAATATGTCCTTTGCACTTTTTCTTTCCCTCTCCGTCCTTTTTTATTGATTTCTTCCTCACATAAGTTCTTCTTTCTCTTTTCTTTTCTTTTACTCTTTTTCTCCAGCGGTCTTTCTTTACCTTCTCTTTATTTGCACGCTCAATGTTATTTTTATCACTTTATTACTCTCTTTATTACACTCTCTCCGTCTGTCGTTTTATTTTTATCACTCTGTTACATACTCTCTCTTATTTTCACTCTTTTACTCCTTTCTCTCTCTCTCTCTTATTTTCAATCTATTACTCTCCTTGATATTTTCACTCTTACTTTTTCTCTTATTTTTTCCGCTCTATAACTCTTTCTCTTTTACTCTCTCACTCTTTTTCTCTTATCTTTTTCATTCTATCTCTCTTATTGTCTCTCTTATTCTCTCTCTCTTTCTCTTATTCTTTCTATCGCGTTAACTCTATTATTTTTTGTTGTTTAGCTCTCTCTCTCTCTCTCTTTATTTCTCTATCCCTTTGTTATTTTTTCAAGAGTGAGACGAAGAGTGATACTTTTTCTCTATTACTAATTATTTCACCTCTTCTCTTCGTCCGTTCTCTTTCTACTCCTCTCTTTCTAATTCTCTCCTTCTACTCCCCCTCTCTCTCTCTCTCTCTCTCTCTCTCTCTCTCTCTCTCTCTCTGTACCCCTTTCTAACTCATTTTTCATATCCTCTCCTTTTCCTGTTCGCTTTTAACTTTCTAAACGTTTATTTTCTCCAATTTTCCGATATTTACCTTTCTTCTTCCCTATTTTCTTTTTACTTCCGTTTCACACATACCCCCCCCCCCGCTTATTACATTTAGACACTCGTTTTTTTTGCCATCTTCCTTTCATTCTCTCTTTCACTTTCATCATACCCACGTCTCAATCTCTCGCGTCAAGTTTATCTATCTATCTATCTATCTATCTATCTATCTATCTATCTCAATGTGTTCTTATCTATCTATCTATCTATCTATCTATTTCTATTCACATCTATCTATCTATCTCAATGTGTTCTTATCTATCTATCTATCTATCTATCTCAATGTGTTCTTATCTATCTATCTATCTATCTCAATGTGTTCTTATCTATCTATCTATCTATCTATCTATCTCAATGTGTTCTTATGTATCTATCTATCTATCTATCTCAATGTGTTCTTATCTATCTATCTATCTATCTATCTATCTCAATGTGTTCTTATGTATCTATCTATCTATCTGTCTATTTATCTGTCTATCTATCTCTTCTCTCCTTCTGTGCTATGTTATGGCAAATCTTACGGTATTACTTACACCTGTTAATTTTGAACAAACCTTTCTTACTATATTTGCTTGATAGGTGCGTCGGCGCAGAGTGCAGGTTAACAGGCTTGCCGCTTTTACTGGCATGAGTTCGATCCTGGCAGTGGCCCGTACGAAGCTTAGCTTAGAAAAATTGTGTTTTCTTTACTTGTTATATAATATATTTATATAGCGTATCACACACACACACACACACACACACACACATATGTAGGAACTACAAATATATATATATCCATTGTTATTATTTCATATGTTTTTTAGTGGATATCCGTGTTTGAAATAGACACCACTATTTGATTTTATTTTAAACGGTGTGTATTCCGTCTACCGGCCTACATACTCGAGAAAACTTAATAAAGAAAATGTGCTCTCCGACAAGGTTCGAACCTGCTTCTCCCTTGTAGGAAAACCCGGCGACCACAGAAAGAGTCACAGCCTAGCAAGGTTTTATCCCCCTCCTTTTAAGGAATGCACGTTCCTTCGTTCAGATTGTCTCAAAATCCCATATCTGTTCAGTTTCATGTCCGAAATATAAAACGGATCGTCTATTTTAAACACGGGTATCCACGAAAAACAACGTTTGAAGTAATAAGCATCCCTTATTCCGTAATTCAATGAACAAGAACTGGTTAGAACAATATGGGTCGTGCTATTTCTTCATCTGTCTAAATCAGCAAAGTCTTTCACAGAATTCTGGTTATCCAATGCTTTTTTTCTGAAGTAATTCAGTTAAAATCGCAGTCCCAATTTTACCGAACCCTATTTTGATTTTGTCTGTCATTACTCCAAGGGCGCCCACAATTGGAATATTTTTTTTAATTTTCTTTAGCTCCCGAAAGGGTACTGTCTTATGGTTCACATCATGACCATGTTGAAGCAAGACGATCACTTAACAGATAAACGTATCTGAGTGCCTCACATGAAAGGCTTGAACAAATAAGTCTGCAGTCTAAGAAACGTAGAAGAAAAGAAACTAGTTAATTAAACGGTTCATTTTGCTCGGGAAATGATGCTGTCTAAATGCAGATAAATATTTTATTTGTATAGATACGACTAAGAGAAGTAATCACTCATAAACTTACTAATTTGTTGATTTATCTCCCTTGCCATTACAGAAAATATATAAATACACATTGATAATTATTATATGGTTTTATTATTTCCTTTGATTTTTGTTATATACACATTTACTCCAGGGTCCCAATTAAAGACCTCAGGTCAGAACCGGCATCATGACATTTTCTACTTCGTAAGGTGTAAGCTGTACTTGTGAGTACAATTTTTGTATTTCTTTTAGGAATCGGCTACCAGAGAATCATTTAATGAGTCTATTGCAACCTTTTCTCATCAAAGCCATGATTGCAACCACAATTAAAATTATTGATGTCTTCATGTGCCATATATTTTATATGTCCTCTTCAAGATCCTTGTATTTTCATAGTTTTTAAACTCTTTAATGATACATTAATCTGCAGAAACTGCCATGTCAATAAGAAAGCACCTTTTCTGTTTTGTAGCCTTTGATCCCGATGTCTGGGCGATTAGCTTTGATTGTTCTGTCTGTGTGTCTTGGAAAGTCCCATAAAATTGTTACAGGTTTATGTCTGTGACTGGGTCTGGTTAGTGTCCATACCAATTTCTTGCAGTTTCCTTCCCATAAAAGTTGCTTATTTTCCAGTGCAGATATTGACCTACTGTTGCATGTCAAGATTCGGTGGATACCATGCAACTTGTTACAAGATGATCAATTGCTTCTGAATATTCATCACATAATCTACATTTGGAGTTAACACATTTTTTCAGTAGGTTTCCTTGGTAATCTTTTTTTGGTCTGTTGCATTTGCTTTTGTCTTTTTCAGGTTCTTTGCCGCTTCAGGAGTTGGATTATAGTTTACTTACTCTTCTGTATTCACTTGAAATTCTCATTTGAATTTATTGGCTTCCTTTATTACTAAATAAAGTTTCTTATTTCTGTCATGTTCTTTGACACAGATCATCGTTCAGTCGTCTGTATTTTGCTGCTTTCTATGAAGACCGTTTGTTGTAATTTTGTAAGACAGCGCTCCAGTTTGACTGCCTTGTGTCTGGGAAAAATCATTGTTATTCTCAAATAATCGTTAATACAATACAAAATAATTTCAATAAAAGAAAAATATAATTATTCTTACAATCCAAAAAATTTTTCGGCTTTAAATAACTCATAAAAAAAAACAAATCAATCATGTCATTTACAAAGATATTTTCAGTACGTGTGTGTCATATACAGTCAGGTATATTCCATGCGTGATACACGCTTAGGTGATCATATATCGTTCGATACACGACTGACGAGGCAGATTTGTCCCACAGTAGGTTGCCATTTCCTTCTGCGGTAGACCAGTTGCCATCTAAGGCTATAGAACCCACTCTGTTCTGCTGTTTATCCATAGCTAGTGGGGAGAAGAAGAGGTTTCATATCTTTCCCCAAGGGTATTAGCACGTAAGCGAATGTAATGGATTCGACATGAATTTGAACTCGGCTCTCCGATTCCTCAATCCGAGCCGCTATCCATTACTCCGCCGTGCCTTCTGTTTTATATATAGTGCGTCCATAAAGTCTCTTTATAATTTAAAAAATATTACAAAAGCAAATGAACAGGCAAATATGTAGAAATTCTTACAAAATGATATTGAAGTATTTTTTAACTAATGTAATCCACTTCTAAATGGACACCATTAGTTGCACGAAGCACATCAAGACGATACACAATTTCTTGCCATTTTTTCTGTAGCGTAGCCTCATCACTGGTGGCAATGGCATCACTGATCTTTTGCTTTAGATCAGTGATGTCTCATATCTTTGTTCGATACACGATATCTTTTACATAACCCCATAGAAAGAAGCCCAGGGGAGTGATATCTGGTGAAGGAGGTGGCCGGGGAATTGTGCCATCTCTTCCAATCCACTGGTCTGGAAATGTTAGGGGTTCATTTAACAGTACCTCTTTCATCAACAAGATCTCTGAAATACACAAATGCAATGTCATTAAAAACTTTGATACTTACTGAGTACATAGAAGAAATCTGATTAAAATATCTCATTAAATTGCCTTTGTAATATAAACATTAATGTATATATGTATGAAGGGAGTTGCTTGACCGGAGTGATAATTGCGTATTCCCCGACATCGTACCGCGAGGTGTTGGTGATCTCAATCAAGTAAAATTCAGAATATCAAATTCTAGTTCTCAAAGTAGCCAGATCACTACCACTTAAAAAAAATGGTGCAAAACAATCTTCCTATCTCGACTTTGCTTTTATGCCGAAGATGTCCTGTTTAGGGCCTCATATGTCGGGAACATGCCATAGGAAGATGGTCTACGAGCTCGTGCCGCAGGCGAGTAGAAATGAATCAGAACACGTTACCATTGTCTCGTGAACTAGTAGATAATCGAGCAACCCCGTTACCAAGAGGTGGGGGTGTCATCTCCAGAACCCCTCCCCCACAAAAAATGATCTGAACTAATTTTACTATGCAATTCTTACTCATGACTTTAAAGGCCGTCCCGATCATTCAAAACAGACCTGACATCTCTCAGGCAAATGGTGGCTACTCGTTGATGCCCATCTCCTCTCTGAGACAGGTTATACTGGTTTGCATGGTACCATAAACAGGATGTAATCTCTGATCTGATATAGAGAGTTTGACTGGCGCTTTTGACAAGAACGTTCACAGGAAGCGTATTCCTACAGACACATACTTGGGCGAAATGTGACTCAAAATCAAGTTTAACCCTATTCCAAGCGGCGCGGGGGGGGAATAGATTCACGCACAAGCGCACAAATTGCAATTTATTCAGCTCTTTTGTGGGTAAGATATTGATTTGAAAACTCGAGATATGTTACTAAAAATAGACTGTCGTAAAATCATTTTTACTCGAGTTCTTCTAAAAGGTAAGTATTTACTTGACCCCCCACTGAGTCAGGTTGTGACACAAGGTCGGTTTTTAACGTGGGGACCCGAGTGTTTTCACTCGGGCCGCTGGTCTTAGCTGGTCATAGCTTGTCCAAGCTAGTCAGAGCTGGTCTAAGCTGGTATTGGCTGGTCATAGCTGGTCCAGGCCAGAGCCGGTCCAAGCTAGTCGTAGCCGTGATACTACCAGCGCATGGACGAATCCCTACACAAGGTAAGTATCTAAAAGGTAATTGCAAATACAGTTCGCCCTTCTTTTGTTTCGTAATTGATGACGTCAGCATATTTTCGCTAATGTGAGGATTTTTGTCATTTTAGAAAATTAATCATTTTTTTTCTGTCTTCCACTAATTTACTTTGTAAATTCTGTAGACACATATTTCAAGGTACATTCAGCACTAATTCTTTGCATTGTAAAAATATTTATTAGTCATTTTATACATCAAATGTGGTACAGGACCAAAAATTAGGGGAGGCTTGTCTTCAGCTTCCTACATTTAACATAGCTCGACTCGATCGCTGATTCAATCATCCAATAAAGTCTCTTTAACCATAACGACACTTTCTTACTTACTTTGCTTTAGTTCGAATATTTGGTTGTGTTTTTTTTTTCGTAATTGGAATCAACCTGACCTCTTAGTTCAAGATACATAGTTTTTGTAAAATAATAATAATAATAATAATAATAATAATAATAATAATAATAATAATAATAATAATGAGAAAATAAATTTAAAAAAGTAATGTAATAAAAAAAATTGCAAATATCCATAACTTTTTACATTATGGAGTTTTAGCAGATTCCCCTGTGAATATGTGGTATTTTGGTAAATATAGGATTAGGTGAAGAATAAATGGGTCGCGAATCAAATAAGCTAGGTTTAGGATAGTTAGTGAGGACCAGCCTCACCCCAATTTCTATTCGTTCTTGTTACAAAATTGTATTTCAAAATACAATAAATATACAGATTCCTACTTACCATTCTTACTAGAGTCACCAAAATGCCAGAATTTCTCCATGAAGTCCTAACAAGTAATAGTCCTGACTATGTACAGTTCTTGTCTGTAGTGGGTGAAACATAAAATTAACAATGTCAATCACCAATGTGTATTTACATTGTGAAAACAATTATTTACAGAAACTAAAAAAAAACGATGTTAGTAAGTACGCTACGCATGCGCACACACACACACGATCCTAAATTGCGATAGAATTCATTCAGACTCTTACATATGATGGCTAGTCCTGGGTATGACGATAAACTATGTCGGGAAGCAAGGCCTCTGATCAGGAGATTGAATATTTGAAGAGCATAGAGCCACATTTTAATTGCTGTTGTTCCCAGGTCCACCTTGACCCGAGGTGGTAGCACCTGTTAGGGTCTCAGCTATAGGCAAACAGTGAAACCCCAGCCCAAACAAAAACAAAACACTATAAAAGTATAAAAGTACATATTTATAGTAGAATTACCAACAGTTCAGCTCTAAAGCTAAATGACTAACAGTACATTCTATCTGTTGTTGAAGGCATACAATTGCGTTCAAAAAATATTTAGTTGAAGCCATAAGATTGTGTTCATGTTATTTAGATTTCGGCATTAAATAACCCATATAGACAAAGTCGACCCACCAATCTATCATAGCGTCACTAGTTCCAGACCCGATGGAAAGTGAAAATGAAAGATAAAAGTTAAAAGAATAAGCCTGATAAAATTCAACCAATTTAAGACATTATTAGAGTATCTATGGCCGTTAAAAACTGGCGGGAAAAAAAGAAACAATCCCATCCGCCTTCCACGACTTCAAAATAACTTTCCTGTGGTAGGGAGATTGAGCCCACGCGTATTTAGACCAGGGGCAGCGATTGCTCAATTTCTCTCGGCAACTCCCCTTTTTGGAACGCCAAGCCCTCTCCCGAAGGAATGGTATTGCATGGGTAGATGACCACTTGGGGTTGTAGTAGATTATTTTAAATTTTGTCCACTCGGCCCGGCTGAACTAGGGAAATATTTTGCGTTGTGGGATGTGAGTCGTAATTTGAACAAAGTTCACTGGTTCAGTTTCTGAAGAAGACACATTCATGTAACGAGTTGGCATGTAAAGAGACGACCGAATTCGTTAAAAAAAAGAAAGCGAGGAAGTATTTTAAAAAATAAAATAAAATAATAAACCTTCTTAATGTTAACCAACTTAGCGGTATTTATTAAAATTAATTTAGTATATAGTAAATTGTTATAAGTGTGTGAGATTCAATGCCGATCGAATTCGTTTCCATATTGATGGCCTGCGAGATTGGCAGGCTAACCACTACGCAACTGTGAGTGACGACATCGCCATTTAAGAAACATTTACCTCATTTATATTTTCTTAATCTTCTTTTTTTCTTCTTTTCTCTTTTTTCTTCTTTTTTCTTCTTTTTTCTTCTTTTTTCTTTTTTCTTCTTCCTTTTTCTTTTCTTTTTTCTTCTTTTTTCTTCTTTTTTTCTTCCTTTTTCTTTTTCTTCTTTTTTCTTCTTTTTCTTCTTTTTTTTTCTTCTTTTTTCTTCTTTTCTTTTTTCTTCTTTTTTCTTCTTTTTTTCTTCTTTTTTCTTCTTTTCTTTTTTCTTCTCCTTTTTTCTTTTTCTTCTTCCTTTTTCTTTTTCTTCTTTTTTCTTCTTTTCTTTTTTCTTCTCTTTCTTTTTCTTTTTTCTTTTTCTTTTTCTTTTTTCCTTTTTTTTTCTCTTTCCTTTTTTCTTCTTTTTTCTTCTGAGTGAAATTTCAACATTTAAAACACTTTTAAATAAATAAACTGCTGCAGATTGTATTTTTGGGTGGCGGTAACCTTACGTCCATATCATTCTTCAACATCGGTTCCACGTATGATCAGGCAACGTTGAACCTGAATGAGTGACCACGTGAGAATAACAGGTGGTGTCATGGATGACGACACGGAATTGGAACACGGAGAGCCAACTTTTAATTCTAGTCGGCTTCGTTATATTCAGTTACGGGCAAATACCCTTGAGAAAGCTATGAATTCACATCTTCTCCCTATCAGTTATCGGCTAATTAGTAGGACTTGTATCAGTAAATCATTATTATCCACCCCACTAAAAATATTCTTACAATCTAAAAATATCTCCTGGCTTTAAATAACCCGTGAAAGATTCATATGCCGTAAAAACAATCCAATCAATTGTGGCTACGGGAAAACTTAATACTTTAAGCGATTAATATCGGAAAACAATTTTTAAGCCGAGACACAAGTTATTAAAAATAAAATGTATTTATAAGTGTTGTACGGACGATAATGGGCACGTCCACATTCATATAAATACAGTAGTAGATACTGTATGTTGGTCTGCAGTTGAAGATTCGTCTCCAGCTGTGCTGGTCAAACTCTCTGCCTCCGAGCAGAGAGGATCCTCAGACGAGGCTATGTCGAAGGGCAGAGTCTCGTCTCGGGAAACAGCGACCACCCGACTCCGTTTTAAACGAGGTCTACGGGGAATGTTTGGCCGGCTTGGATACTCCACATTAAATTCGGCCTTGTGCCACATCTGACCGTGTGTGGTGGTTGGTAGATATCCTGCAGTTGGAGATTTATTGTGGAATTCACTTGACTCACTTCTAGCAGTTGACTACTTCTAAGCGTGGCTGGCTAATCTTATATGTGTTTTTTCTTATCCTAAGTATTATCGTTCATTACCAAACTTTGTGTGATTATTCTATTCAGTAACCTTCCCTAGGTTAAAACAATAAGTATATTTAGGGTGATAAGGTATAAAATGAAAACAAAAATCCGTTTATTTTCGATTTATCACTATTTTTTTTTATTTCGCTCCTGTTTAATTGTCCTTCTGTTAATATCGAACAACAATAAAAGTTAGCCATCATTTGTCTTTTTAAAACTATACTAGCAGCAAACCGCCTACATACCGATAAAAATAATTCAGTAAATATACAAAAATTGAAAGTGGGTGTAAGACAAGGATGTGTCTTCTCGCCGGACTTTCCAAATCTATACAGTGAGGTGATTTTAACAAAATTAGAAGTTCTACCAGGATTCATTATTGGCAGTCACAGTCTTAACATAAGATATGCAGGTAATACAGTGTTGATAGCAGACATAGACAGGAAACTAGTAGTGAAGAAAAGCAAGAAGAAAGGAGTAAGCATCAACTGCAAGAAGATGCATGGTTGTTAGCAAAAGGAACAGACCAACATGCATATTACAAATTGGGGATACCAAAATCAAACTAATACAACAATTTAAATATCTGAGAAGTGTTTTAACAGGGGACAAAAAGTGTGACACTGAAATCCAAAAGCGCATTGGGATAGCCAAAGAAGGTTTCCACAAACTAAGCAAAGTATTAAGAAACAGAAAAATTAGAAAGAAAGAAGAGTACTGGACTGTTATGGGATATCAGTCCTCCTATATGACAATCTCCTCACAGATGAAGAAGAGACTTGAAGTAACAGAAATGTAGATCTACAGAGGGATGCTGAGAATGCCATGGATCGAACATGTGAGCAACGGCGAAGTTTTAGAAAAAATGAAATCAAAACGGGCACTTCACCAGGAAGAGCCAGTTGAAATCTCTAGGGCGCATAATGAGGAAAGAGGGCTAGGAAAATCTGATACGCAAGACGAATTAAAGGCCAAAGGTGTAGAGGAAAAAACGCATAACCTACCTGGGGAGCTTGAATAAATGGATGACAGATGACAAAATTTACTAAAAGCTTACAAATGGCAGATATTTTTTTTCAGTATTCACATCTCCATATTCATTACGATTCATGCAATTATTGCTGTTATTGTTGCTTTGTGTAGTACAAAATGCCCCCAAGTCTTCACCAAAGACTTCAAGAGACAGCAAGTTTGTTTTTTGTTTTGTTTTTTGCACCAGAAGGTGCAGACAGATGCAGTGTGATGCAATCAGAATGTAAAATGTAAAATGCATGGAGAGAAAATGATACAAAATACACATGAGCATGATTTTTGCAATTCAGATATTTTATTTGATCCATATACCGGATATATTCGCGTACCATGCGACATTTGTAGACCTGATTTTGAAGCTAATTTTAAGGGGGTCGCATTATACACGAAATATAAACTTAGCGTGTGTACTGCTGGCCCTGTCTATACCGTTGACCAAACTATATAACCATTTACTGTAGTCAAAAAGTAGAGCTTTAAATTTAATTTAAAATCAACATGATGTTAACATAACTGTATTCAATAATAACGCATGTCATATTCACATATTAGTATCGTAAAATATAAACATAGCGAATATGCATCTTTTCCATTGTTTCTCGTTCAGTTGTTTATGGCGGGACGAGTTTACGCAACGATTATAGCGTTACTAACGATACTTTTACTCATTCTCTTTTATTTATTTTTTTACTTATTTAACTAGAAGAAGGGATAAAGAGATAGAGGAAAAGAGGTTAGTTTATTCTGATTTGGTCTCTCAAAAAAGGAACATGCATGATACACAAGATATATAATAAAAGCATTTTTTATAAGTGAAAATTTGGGGGTCGCACGATATGCGAGATCTCGCGTTACACGGGGATATACGGTATTTGTTTGCTTCTTTTGATATCATTCCTGCCCCAAATAACAACAGGCAATGTTGTTGTTTTGAGATCCCACTTTCGACGGATTTCTATCTCAAAGACCTTTCATTTACTTAGTTTGTCATTATTATTATTGTTATTATCATTATTATTAATAATAATAATAATAATAATTCTTATTCTTATTCTAATAATAATAATAATAATACTATTACTATTACTGTTGTGAGTATTTTTTTTCCTTTTTTGTAGTTTTAGGATAAAGTCGTAAACATGTTAGTGTTCTGTTTCGTGTTTTTCCCTTCAATAAATTATCAAATAAAACATTTTCATTCTCCAACTTGCGAGATTTTGACTTCAAAGAATCTTGACAAAACTGCCTTTTTGGATTCTAACCTCTAACCTTTTATCAAAAGCTAAGAAATCCTGTTTGTCACTGGATTCCATTGACGTCATACAATTACTCTCTCTCTCTCTCTCTCTCTCTCTCTCTCTCTCTCTCTCTCTCTCTCTCTCTCTCTCTAATAACGCTTCCTTTTTTATCAATTTTGTAAATAACATGAACTGGTCGCTATAATTTAATCGGGAAAGTTTGAGAAGAGAAGCTCGTAATTGGGTTGGAAGGCTACCATTAATATTTTATTCACATAATAATTGTAATATCTCTCTGTATTGCTGATGAAAATGCTTGAGAAATTTAGAGGGTGGCTCGTACTTTTTGGATGTTGGGTGTGTAATGGTCAAAGGGTCAGATCGAGAGATCGACGAGCCGAGGTCGTTATATTCACTTACGCACAAATACCATTGTTATGAGTCTATCTATTACCCCCCAGCTATGAGTTAAATATTCGGACAGACTGGACTCTTTAGCCAGTACAGGAGAAGGACAACTCTGAATTCAAAACCGTATGTGACACTAATGCAGCACATACTTGAACTGGAATCAAGGACAGGTATTAAAGCACAGATGCATTCCGCGGGTGTGGAAGAAACGCAAATAGGCCTGAGCAGATGGTCATACTCGGAAACGGGCAGCCATGTTGAAGATAAGAAATCAAACAGCAAATCAGCGCCGGTTATGATTGTAGGTAGTGATTTTCCAAGCATTAGATGTGGCACAAGGCCGGAAATAAGGGGCACCCAGTGAGGATCGAACTCACTACTCAGTCATAATTGTTCTAGCAAGACAATCTTCCTAACCATTACACCGCCTCGAGGTGCCCAAATAGTGACTTTCCAAGCATTGCTTAGATGTGGCACAAGGCCGAAAGTAAGGGGCACCCACTGAGGATCGAACTCACTACTCAGTCGTAATTGTTCTAGCAAGACAAGCTTGTTAACCATTACACCGCCTCGAGGTGCCCAGGTTATGATTGTAGGTATTCTGATGTATTCGTTGACATTTAGCAAACAATGGGAGTTCGTTTGCTAGCGTGCTAAGTTCGATCCTCACGAATAACCCAATATCTTGGCGTCGCGTTGTACTAAGCGTAGTTTAGCGAATATCCCCGAAGCAATGGCCTTTTTTATAAGCTCGACAAAACGACCAATTTGTTAATGTTGTGAGTTCGATCCTCACGAGCGTACATTTTTTTTCGTCATTTTCCTCGTCCTTTATTTTCTATAGACTCGCTTTTATTTCCTTTGGCGGACTGCTGTTCAGTACAAAAAATAAAATCAACAAGTAATTAAAACGCGTTCACTACTATCTATAATCTGCTATGTATTCCCGTGCATTACGCTTCTTATTGGCTCCTATCACATAAAATTGAATGGTAGGTGGCGCCACCCTACCTAGGCGTCATATAAATGCTCAGCCCTACAAGATGCATTCCTGAAGTTTTGAGACATTCTTTTAGAAGAGGCAGTTATCATTGTCGTACATTATTGAGATTTTAGGGGGTTTTTTGTTTTGTTTTTTTAGACAGAAACTCTGGAATTATGTTCGGATCAGTTCTGATTGGTCTGTCACGAAACTTATACATAGAATGAGAACTGACCCAAACAAAATTTAAATACCAGAGTTTCTGTCTTTTTATCTGTTTTCTCTCAAAGTTTTAATAAAAGCAAAACATGTTAGATTGATATACGTTTCCTACTTGTTTTGTATTTTATCACGTCGGATTCCGATCCATATTTGATCGTCATTTGATCTTTTTTTTTATTTCTTTGCAACTAATAAATGTCTCTCCTTAAAAAAAAATCTCAAAACTTCTGGAAAGCACCTCTGACATCATCTGTGTTCTGAGCTCCGGTGAGTCATTGTGTTCACCAGGATACTTAGGGAAGGCAGCGTGAATTATCGGAGTTCGAACGGGGTACTACAATTGGTGCTACACGGATGGGATATTGCATTTCTGAAATTGGGAAGACATTTCGCATGCCTTAACTTACGGTGTCACGTATATTCCATAAATTCTTGATGAAAGGCATTACCTCCCAACCGTGGTCAGCAGAGTAGCCGACCACAAGTCCTTAAATATCGTGGCCAAAAGCGTCGATTGCTTCACGTTACGGGTATATTCAATGCAGGAGATATCACTCGCATATCCAACAGGACAGTTCAGCATTCTTCAGCTTCTATGGTATACGAAAGCAGAAGAGCCACCAGGATGCCCCTTGTCAACATCATGAAACTAGACACCTCACCTTAGTTAGACCTGGATCTAGTCTCATGCTTAAGTGAACCCTAGAGGACTGGAAACATATGGCGTTGTCCGATGATTCATGGTGCTAGGTGTTTTCGGTTAAACATAATTGTGGATGCCAGACAAATGGAATATTCCAATACAGATGTGAAAATATTTGACATCCCCTGATCTATAGTGCCATATATATATATATATATATAAGATTTTTGTAGTGCAAAATTTAAGGATAGCTAGGAATAAGCATAATTTATATGGCATTTTAATGTATATTTTAAAAGTTAAAAAAACAACTGGTTTCCTCGCAGCCTTATCAAGCTTATTTCTGGGATATAATAAAAAAAATCCGGATGCCAGGAAAAGTCAACTAATTAATACTTCTTGCTCTTCTATTGCAGAGCATGTTATAAATAGTAGGAATTGTGTCTTTGATTTTAGGGTGTACCGTTTTTCGATTTTATCGAGGTCCCACTCCTCATATCACCTCATGGTTCTAGAGTCCTTGTATATCAGATCCCGTGGGCCTTTTTTCGTCCATTAGTTATCCTTAATATCAATTAAATTTACACGTTTATTTTTTATATCCCAGAAATAAAACTTGATAAGGATGGGACGAAACCGGTTTGTTTTTTAGCTTTTAAAATTACATTAAAATGCCATATAAATTATGCTTATTCCTAGCTATCCATATATATATATATATATATATATATATATATATATATATATATATATATATATATATATATATATATATATATATATACTGGGATTGCCTAATGGAAGGCATTACCGCCCACCGTGGATAATGCAGATACTGACAAGGTTCAATAAGTATGATCGGTT
The DNA here is from genome assembly GCA_964036315.1 of Acanthosepion esculentum. Lineage (NCBI taxonomy): Eukaryota > Metazoa > Mollusca > Cephalopoda > Sepiida > Sepiidae > Acanthosepion > Acanthosepion esculentum. The sequence continues at coordinate 105,138,746 of OZ038499.1, read as the reverse complement.
CGATAAGGTCAAATTGACAGCTATCTAAAAAATGATCTACAATCTGTTGTTAAATGGGACAAGAAATGGCTTGTTAATTTTAACGCCTCCAAAATTAAACTGTTCTCTTTTAATCGTCTGACAGAAATCATTTTACGTTCTTTCAGTATGGCTGATGCTAACCTCCAAGGTAGTGACTCATTGCCGGTTCTCAAACTAACGTTTTCCGCTAATATAATTTAGGAAGAGTATATAGAATCGATTTCTAAGTCTGCAGCTAAGAAAGTTTGTTTTACTTTGTGAAGCGAGACCATATGTAAGTTTACCATTCGTCGTTACTTTGAATATTGCTGCCACATGGTATGGTGCTCCTGCTATTTAGAGATTCTTGATAAAATGTAAAGAATCTGCAATGTTATTGGTCCTAACCTGACATCTCAGCTTCAGTCCCTTTCCAACTTCTTCTCTATGTCTTTTCTATAAACACTTTCATGATAATTATTCTTTCCTCTATGGTACCTAGAATTTAGGACTTTAAACGCAGTACTAGATTAGCGGAAAGGTCTCATTATTTTACAGTTGAAATGGTTGGGTGCAACCGTAAGATCTATGCTAACAGTGTTTTCTATCGCACTTCTCGCTTGTGGAACTGACTTCTTGCTTCCCTGTCAACTTTGCATTTAAATTTTTGAAGATCAATGTCAGCTGTTATCTTCTGTCTTCTTAATTCCTCTTCTTTTATTGTCTTCTCTCGTAAATAGTATATTTTTTTCATATTTTCTAACACTCAGTAATCTCTTGCGCCTTAGTGGTTTTATTGCCTTGTTTGGGGGTGAAATAATAAAAAAACACTGACTCAGATCATAGACAGTCGTAATTGAACCCTGACGGACTAATATCGCATGGCTCAGATGACTCAGTTCTTCGGGCTGGGGTTAGAAATCGGGCGTGGTGAAAACCCAATGAGAGCATGAAATCCAGTTGTCAACAAGGCACCATGCAGGATGGGTGTTGTTCCATAACGGCACGTCTTTATAGGGAGTCAGCTGGTCCTCCTAAACATGTCATTGACCGGTGACGGTTCCCTAGCACCGCTTCGTGGCCAGGTGTCCCCATTCATGGTGATGGCAATATCAGACCTTTCCTTATAATGAAGCATCTGGCAAACTTTAACCTTGGTACCCGAAAAAGTCTGTGTGCGCCAAAAAACGGTTTTCCCTTGACATCGTTAATATTTTAACTACCTTCACTCCTCGGCAATGTTTGTTCTAAAAAGGGATGATTAGAATTGTATTAAAACCTAAACATATAAAAGTGAATTTATAGATTTTCTTTGTTCTTGCGAATCGGCAATAAAATAATAAACGCTAATTATTTATTAGATTGTTTATTTACACTAATTGTTTTTATTGGAATGGTTGACAGAACATCGGCTAATTGCCAATTGATTCGAATTTTATAAAATGGTAAATAATAGTTGGTTCATATATTTTAATAATTTAGTAAATGTTTATAAATTCATGAATAAGAAATTGTTTTCTTATTTATTGCTTTATAAATTGAGAAACGATAAATATCGCATCGTTTTTAGAATGTTGCAAATATAAAATTATTCTTGTAAATAAACAATCTAATAAATACAACGGTATGTAATAATTTTGTTGTAAATTCTCAAGAACAAAAAATGTAGGAATTCACTTTCATCATATGTTTAGCTTTTATTATAATTCTAATCATCGCTTTTTAAAACAAATATTGCAGAGGATGGAAGGTAATAAAAATAATACCGGTGTCAATGGAAAAACAGTCCTTTTGACACTCCGTTTTTTTTAGGTTTTGTGTGTGTGTGTGTGTTTGTGTGTGTGTTTGTGTGTGTGTGTGTGTGTGTGTGTGTGTGTGTGTGTTTGTGTGTGTTTGTGTTTGTGTGTATTTGTGTGTGTTTGTATGAGTGTGTGTGTTTGTATGAGTGTGTGTGTTTGTGTGTTTGTGTGTGTTTGTGTGTGTTTGTGTGTGTGTGTTTGTGCGTGTTTGTGCGTGTGTTTGTGTGTGTGTGCGTGTGTGTGTGTGTGTGTGTGTTTGTGTGTGTTTGTGTGTGTGTGTGTGTGTGTGTGTGTGTGTGTGTGTGTGTGTGTGTGTGTGTGTGTTTACGGCCACGAACGGCCAAGTTTGCCTGATTTCATTGAACCAAGCAGCCAGTGCTACTCTCAGTTAAAATTTATAAAATCTTTCTCTGAAAACAATTTTTTCAGGAAAATAGGTTTCTCAAGCCCAGTAGCTGTTATCACTCTTTCCAGTATTGATGGAGGTTTCCTTCCTAACCTTTTATTTGAAGTAGTGTGGAATGTCAACATCATGATTATGTCATTATTTTCTCTTCTCAAGCACAGTAGCTGTTATCACTCTTTCCAGTATTGATGATAGTTTCCTTCCTAACCTTTTATTTGAAGTAGTGTGGAATGTCAACATCTTGATTATGTCATTATTTTCTTTTTTATTTACATGTGTTGTCTATTTAAGCTGTTGCTGCCGTTGAAAGTCCTCAAGTGATGTGATTTCCTTCTATCTGGTACAATACTTAGTTTGTGATTATAGCATCAAGCCACAATTTTCGAGGAAAGGTTGTCTTCGTCAAGATACACAGACTTTATTTTTAACCATTGATCTTAGAAAGCGGTTATATACAACTGACAGTTTAGATATTTCTGATGGCGCCATCCATGACATCTAGATGAAAGTATCGATCTGACAGGGTTATTTTAAAAGATCATTCGTGTTTTAATGTTAATGTTTTGGTTTTGCAGCAACCTGCTGTATTGGGCGAAACTACACCTATTCTGTGTTCAATTTCTTTTTCTCCTACACTAAATTTGTATATAATTGATCCATACACTGAAGTATTTGAAGTGTTTGGTATTTACTAATTCCACATTCTGACTTTTTATGATGGATTCAGGATATGGACTATCACTGCTTTCAGTTTCTCTTTTGGAAAAATTAATTTTGAGTCCCATTTCTTGGAACATTTGGTAGAGGATGTTGATCTTTTGATTAAGATCATTCTTATCCCCACCTATGTCGTCGGCAGAACCTCCCTCATTATCGGTACATTTTCCCCGTGAAGTAAAACAGGATCACTGTCTTCTATACACAAGCAACTATGGACTATTCCTGCAGGATAATGCTCCGTGTGAGCGGGCCCAGGTTTTCACAGGTTTGAGGAACATTCCAACGAATAACGTTGTCCCCTTGTTCATCTGACATGAGCCCAACTGGGCTTTTATGAGACTGGATGGAGGATGGGGGTCTAATTACACGTAAGATCTTTGATCTATGTATATCAGGAAACTGTTGACCGATCTCTTGTGCAATTGATGCTACACCAAACTGGGTTTAATGAGGTCCTGCATGATAATAGGAACCTATCACATGAATGTTGGCATGTCTGTGTACATGTGAATTAATTAAAACGTAGTATATTTGTGCAGGAATCCTTCATTCACACCTGCTCTATTAAATAAGACAGGGACTGTCTTTTGAATCTTTTGAATGGTTTCTCTTAGTATCGAATTAGTCAATCTTTCTATCCTTGAAAACGACCGACAATGGTCGAAAGAACTCTGATCTTGACATTTAATTTCGACGGGTTCATCTGCACGTTTCCGACTGACATCAAATGACTAATTTAACACAAGAGGAAACTCACAAAGAAAACTCAGTAGACATTCTGTATCTGTTCTGTTTAATAGAATCATTTGGGGTGAATTTTTGAGATCATTATTTACAGTCTGATGGCGTAGATCAATGATTCCCAACGTGGGGCGCATGGTAATATTTTGGTGGGGCATGCGTAGGGTGAGCACCCTTACTATACCAAAAGAATAAGGGGGAAATTAACGGAATTCTTTTCTAGTGATCTCAAATTTCATTTTGCATTATTATTTCACGATTAAAATGGTCAAAGTATATTACAGAATAGGCTTACGTTCAAATATTATATATTTCTGCCTTTCAGTTCTCTATTATATATTTTGAAACTATATATATATAAATATTTAACTGTCTTTTTGTTTATTATTTACATTATTCAGACTATTGTCCTCATCTTTGTCGCCATATTTATTACAACGTTTCGGCTGTTGTACACGCCGGCCTTCTTTAGGTAGTTGGAATGTCGAACTGAACCCTTTATTTCGCTCACTGGGGTAGACTGTTCTAGTTCCACGTGCCATGTTTAATGGATGTCAGTTATCAGTTATCTCCTGTTAATTTCCCTCTGAAAGTTCTCCACTGCCGGGTATTGAACTCACACTCTTTGGGTCCTGTCACTGGATCTAACCAACGCCTTTATCCACTGTGCCATGTGACCTTGAGGACACCTGTGTATGAATTTCTGGGTATTATAAACCTTTTTGTTTGTTTTTTTAATTTTTCTCTTTCATCGACGCCATGGTCTTTGGAGGTTTGTTTAGAGACCAAGTTAATGGCCTTTTAAACTTCCTTCACGTGAATTGCAGTAAAATTTTGAATATGTAAGAATTAAATATTACAGGGAGGGTAGTCACCAGAATTTTAGAAATACTAAAGTGGGGCATAGCGCCAAATCGGTTGAGAACCGCTGGCGTAGAGGATTATGGTGTTAGTTACTATTTGGTGGCATAGTAACTGCGTGTTCAATCTCCGGGCCGGGGAGTACGTATAGACATCCTTTCAGGGGAAACAGCACTTACAATAACTAGAATGTTAAGACTTTATATCTCAAAACCTGCACAGCAGAATGTGAGGTAAATAAAGAATTCACTTCGAAATTCGATTATTTCATTTTTAGTTGGTAGACGAGTTTGAGTTGAAATCTCCGTTATTTTTAAATTGATCTCAACCGGTCTAGAAATCGAGACGTCCTGACCGAAAGCGAACCTGTGTCCGCTTTTCCCATCAGGGAAATCACTCATTACATCGAGATTGGGCACTTCGATGTGGCGTAATGGTTAACAAGCTTGTCTCACTAGATCAATTAAGACTGAATAGTGAGTTCAATCCTCACTGGGTGCTCCCGTACTTCTGGCCTTGTGCCACATCTACGCTATGGTTAGAAAATCATTTAAGAACACTTCGATGTGGTGTAATGGTTAGCAAGTTTGTCTCGTTAGATCAATTAACACTGAATAATGAGTTCAATCCTCACTGGGTGCCCCATACTTCTGGCCTTGTACCACATCTAAGCTATGCTTAGAAAATCACTATTACATTGACGAGTGCACCTACCACTTAGGCTAAATGCATATTTTTTCGTTAATAAGGACTTCTTGATTCCTAGGCCGGTTGACATTAATTTCACTCTCTTGAAATAATAGATGTCAATTCAAACACATGCATTTTCGGTTCCAGTCTCTGGAACTAACCGCTAAGAACATCCCCACCCCAAATTTATAGACAAATCCTACAGATGCAGGCTGACATTTCTTCCTAACCAATTTTGCAATTTTCGGTTCCCCTTCACGTTTTGGTTCTTTCTTGTCTTGAAATCAGAATGCCATAACCACTTGACTGTATCCCTTTCGTATGTGGAAACAATTCTTACTTTGTGAACTTCTTGTCTTGTTACTGTTGCCTTGCCTACTTTTGACTTGCATATATAGTGTTTGCTTTCTAGTACTCTCTATCCTCTTATTTTCCTTCCTTTTCTTAATGTTAGCTGAGAACTTTGCAAAATTCTGCTTAACTATGGCCACATTACTTCACATGTACCCCCCCACTAAATATAACCTTTATGGAAAGAAGAACTGATGTCTGATTAAAATCCATATATGTATATATATGTGTGTGTGTGTGTGTTCGATGGTGAATTTGTTGTTTTTATTTAGTAAGATTATTTTAGAAATCATATTTTATAACAAAAAAATCAAACTTCTTAACTACTTTAAAATAATTCATTAGAGTTGAGTTTTTAACGGATTAATAATTAAATAAACATATCGAACAGTCTAACACTGATGGGCGAGGTGACGCGAAACTCTGGAGTCGGGCAATGAGATAAGTCATCATTTACCGATTTATTGTATATTGACACTCATTATTATTTTTTTTTTTTTTTTTGAAAAAATTTCTACTGACCCTAAAAAATGCTTATGCTTCTAGTAATTTTTACGTATTTTTATAGGTGACTGTAAATTACACACACACACACACATATATTTATATATATATAAATATATATACACACACATATATATTTATATATATATACATATGCGTGTGTGTGTGTGTGTGTGTGTGTGTGTGTGTGTGTGTGTGTGTGTGTGTGTGTGTTTAGCCCGCATATTTTCATTCAAACAGATTTGGTTAAATAATTTAGACATACTATTTTGTTTTTTGTTTTGTTTTTTGTTTTGTTGTTTTAATTCTTTGTATTCCACGGGTAAATTTCTTGGTAAACCATCTTCAGTAAAAATGTTTTGGATTTACAGAAATACGTCTACACATACACAGACAATTTAACCCCTGAAGATGGTTTTAGATAAGTCTGAAATTACTTGGGAAAAGAAAAATTATTTGAAAGAAAATTTTGGTATTTTTCTTAATCAATTTTCTACAGCTACCAAGAGATTGATTGAAAATACCCTCTTCTTACGCTCATACAACCCTCTACCTTGAATGTCTCTTGGGTCTTGTATTGTGCTAAAATTACTATAAAATACATAACACACTAATTCACGTGTTTTCATATACTTTCAGAGTTTAACGTCTCCCCTTTTCGGAGTATGACTCATACGATGCTGAAGACTTCAGCCCGTCTCTCTCTCTCATCTCTTCATTAATCCGTTTCTGGCAGCCACCTTCATAATGACTCTGCTTCATTCAAGCGTCGTCATGAACCCAAGTCTTTTGTTTCTTGTTAAACTAAATAAAATAATTATTTCACAATCATTTCAATTTTCTCTTTTCATCTTTCCATTTGCGTCAGGTTCGCAATCAAAGCCAATTCTTCTAATGTTGAATTCCATAGATAACTTCGAAAATGTCCTACCCTTTCTTACAATTCTCTTTGTTCGTCTGATGACGTAAAACTCTTTCGTCAAATCCAAATTACTCCATTTTGAATGTTTAATGTCTATCTCCACCTGGCGGACTAATTTTCTGAAATCTATCCACATTCGCTTGATTTATTATTTAATCTTTGTTTTTATGATTGCTATCAAAAGAATTAGTTTATTTATACACATGACTATACTTAACCAAAATAATTTTTAAAAGTAGCGAATCAATCTATCTCAGTTTTAATTTCATTTCATAATATCTATCTACTTACCTACCTATCTGTCAATATATATATATATATATATATATATATATATATTTGTCATCCACAGACAAACTGTTTCGCTGTTTCGCAGCTCATCAGTGTGGCTAGACGTCCGGTTGCCTCTAGCTAGGATCGAAACTCGACTGAATTGGCGTCAGTCGGAACTTCTACCACTAAGCCGTCGGCTCACGGCAGGGATGAAGGTGAATTTTAGCGTGTTTATTTTTAGATTTAGATAAACACATAGTGACTGACAATGACTCGATTCTGCCGAAGAGTCATGCAATATATATATATTGCATGACTCTTCGGCAGAATCGAGTCATTGTCAGTCACTGTGTGTTTATCTAAATATATATATATATATATATATATATATATATATATATATATATATATATATATCCAAGAACCAATAAATCTGTCAAAATGACCAAGGGAATTCAGAGCAGCATGAATCAATCCAGCTCTTATCTTAAATAACAACTTAATACCCTAACGATCCGTTTAGATGAAACCTAGGTAGGTTTGCCTGGCTCCTTAGATTTATCTTACGTTTGCTCTACTTTGTGTATTGAGCACTTTACGTAGTTGCCTTTACTCATTTTGGAGGGTCTTTTTTATTTGTTCCTGAGCTAAGGTGATGGCTTTATCTAGCATGGATTCTGTTATAAATGGGTCGAATTGCTTTATGCCTAATTGGATGAATTGGCAATTATGTTTGTTATTTATGTTGTGGAACCAGTCAATAGTTGCTTTTGTGATTTTCCACTGATTTACTCATAACTTTTTACTTAGTTCAGAATTAATTCTTTCTAGTATCGTTTTACTTATTTTACCTAGTTCGCTTTTAGTTGGGTTTATGAGTCTGCATGCAGGTTTGGTTTGGAAATTTTCTTTGTGGTCTTTTACTGTGATAAAGGCCTGCGCCTTACTGATGCAACTTATTCGGTCATCGAGGTCTAATTTTTGGGCAATTGCTTTAGCTTCCTTATTGATATCGTGTTCTATTGTTTTGGTGCTTTTCTGTATGTTTTGGTTATGTTGTTCTTGAGTAATTTGTTGTGTGTAAAGGAGGCTTAGTTCAAATTTCTTATATTGTCCGCTGCAATAAATACATTTGTTGAATTGTTTATTTTAGTTATATCTTCTTTTAGTTTTTTTGAAATGCATCTCGTTTTTTATGGAATTTTATGTTTCTAACTAGGTGAGTTAAGTCTTTTTCGAAGTCGTCTAATTCTTTTTGTTGCGGGGGGGGATTTTTTTGTTTTAAAACCGTATTTTTCCTTGTGTGTAATGTTATTGTAAAGCTCCTGGTTTAAAAAGAAATTGGCTTTCCATCTTATTCTTTTCATGAAGATTCCTGTTTCTTTCAATTAATTGTAGCTTATACGTGGATGGAGATGGTTTGGTTATGTTTTTAGGGAGTAGTCGAGGCTATATATATATATATATATATATATATATATATATATATATATATATATATATGAAGAAATATAGTTTTAATGTGTGCTATATTTATGGGATAAAGTGCTCAATATCAGAGAAAGAGCATATGTAAATATAAATATAAAAGTGAATATTGAAGTCAACACTCAGAAGCGACAGGCTGTTTCATGCTAGACGCAATCGAGAGTGTTCGATTTTTTATCGACTATTTATATATATGGGTCAATATATGGGTAATCCATTCTGGCGGTTATATTGGTCTTTTTTAAGGTAGGGACCCGAGCGCGTACCCCCGAGCCAGGAACAAAAACTGTCCGCAGCCCCCGCAACCGTCGGTTGTGCTTGCCTCGCTGTGACCACCGATCCCTGGTGCAATGAGAGGTCGCGGCCTCGGGCAGCCGCTCCCCAGGGCTGGACACCTCTCAGTATAATTTTCCTCAGTTGCGTCTCTGTCCTTTGACGGAGTCGCCCCTGTGTGCACTCCGTCCAATGACAGAGACGCAACTGAGAGATGATAAATAATGTTTCACAAACCACTCAAGAGAACGATTTACACGCTGTCTGACACACTATCATCACACATGTATAACGTCTAAAATTAAATGCTATGTAACATTGGTAAGACTTTATGGGTTACTCCACTTGGCTTTACCAAAAACATCCGTTAGAGCAGCGCTGTTTAGGTCTATAACAAGTCAAACATTTCTTTCAGCTTTTGTTTTTTTCCACTTTCTTCCAGATGTAGTCGAACGTAGGTAAAGAAAGTTGTCGAGGGGACAAGTTCGCTTCCTTGGTCCTATGTTAATATTTGAACTTTCTCATGCACGCACACACGCACACATGTCTATCACACACGCTTGTTACACACAGACATACACACACATACACACAGCAAGCACATTCTATAACGAGTTTATGGTCCTGGGTATGACAATAGACGACATCCAGCAGCAAGGCCTCTGATTGGGAGATTGGAGGTTTTGCAGAGCGTGGAACCAGCTCTTAATTGTTAGTCCTGGGTATGACGATAAACTACACCCGGCAGCAAGATTTCTGCTTGGGAGATTGGAGGCTTTGCAGAGCGTGGAACCGGCTCTTAACTGTTAGTCCTGGGTATGACGATAAACTACATCCGGCAGTAAGGCCTCTAATTAGGAGGTTTTGAGGAACGTGGAAGAACCTCTTAATTGCTGTTGTTCCCAGGTACATCCTGACCAAGTGTGGTAGCACCTGTTAGTATGCCAGCTATGGGTAAACAGTTAACCCCAAAACTGGGGTCAAAACACTATGAATGTATAATAATGGATTTTTATAGTGAAGATACCAGCAATACATTTTTGAAAAAAATAATGCCAGCAATACATTTGACTCGACAAAATCCGTTTTTACAAAAATACTTCAATGAAACCTGATCTCCTACAAAACTGATTTCTTACAAAGAATGCAAATTCTATTCATACGAACCTATTCTAAAAATCTTGTCGGCATTAAATAACTCATTGAGGTTGATATACCGTAAAACAAAATAAACCAAGTTTAGTTAATGTCGGTGTCTTTTCCTTTCATTTCAGTTGTGTACATAAGCATTTATTTTTATCAATACATGCATATAATTGCAGTTTGTTTTGAATTCATTGTTTTGTTGCCTTATTTTTACCCGAACTCACATGTGTCGGAGTTAGCTCCTCCTCAGTTTCCTTAATCCTTCAACAGGGGTCTCTCTCCCCTGGCTATAAATACTGGCTGACCCTTCGTCTCTCTCTCTCTTTTTTTTCGACTTAGGCCTTGGGCCGCTACCTCGCGCGGAGGCGAGGTAAAATCTCTCTTTTTCCACTTAGGCCAAGATGTGACCTCTCACAGATACAGCGTTT
>OZ038499.1:105105644-105123144 GCA_964036315.1 Acanthosepion esculentum | reverse complement strand
AGCGCGTTCCCGGAATTTGGGAAACGCTGTATCTCTGAGAGGTCACATATTGGTCTAAGTGGAAAAAGAGAGATTTTACCTCGCCTCCGCGCGAGGTAGCGGCCCAAGGCCTAAGTCGAAAAACGAGAGAGAGAGAGAGAAGGGTCAGCCAGTATTTATAGCCAGGGGAGAGAGAGACCCCTGTTGAAGGATTAAAGAACTGAGGAGGAGCTAACTGCGACAAGTTCTTGTGTCTTCTTGGCTTTATCGTCTTGATTGGGGTATGAGGATTCAAAATGAGTAACCTTTGGTCTCTGGTTGAACGTTTAGTTAAAAAAAGTTATTTGCGTTGTTGGTTGTTAATAATATGCGAGTTACTTGTTTTAAACACAAGAATCTTGTTTTTACTTTGACTGAAAAAATGGATTCTTATGGTGATTTAAGAAATGATTTATGGGACGAGATTATTGGCCGTCGTTTACAAAAGCTGCCAAGTTCATGTTCGATATAGATGAGCTTGTAGCGGACCGTGTGGGTTTGCGTCTTGTTGAATTAGGAACACGTGCTGTTTATTCCTGCTAGAAGGAGGTCCAACTACAAGAACATGGCGGACTCAAGTTGAGTCCAACCGAAGATGTAAAGAAAACAAACAAGACCGATATATATATCAACGAATATATGTATTAAACAACAAATTTACAAGTGACAAAGACATCAACATTTGTGTTTGTGTGTGAACGTAAAGGGTTTGTATTTTGGTGAATGTTCGTACGGACGTGGACGTGTGTTTCATGGCGTCTTCCCACAAGTGGACGAAAACGCGGATCTTTGCGAGAGATCACATTTTTAAATGTGTCCGCTGAAATGCAAAGTCAAAAGGCAAGAACTCGCCCAGTATTTATAGTGCAGGAAGAGCGCCCGCTAGTGAACAATTAGGGAATTAAGGAGAAGTTAACTCCGACAAGTTTAACAAGATAGTTTTTTAATGGCATGTTCCCAGTTCAGGACGTAGGCTTTGCACATATTCCATTTCTTTATCATATACAAACATTAATTTGCCATAACATATTGAAAACGATAGTCGTGTGGATTCCTGTTGCCTTTTCCACGGTTTTGAATTCAGAATACTCCTTCTCCAAGATTCCTTTTCTTTATTGTCTGTGAAATGTCATGACTTCTTGGAAATGATAGTCGAGTGGGTTGCCGTTGCCTTTTTCGTGGTTTTGAAGTCCGAATAGTCTTTGATTTATTGTCTGGAAAATGTAATTAATGCTTGCAAAGATAGGGATTTCGTTCTACGGTTTTGAATTCAGAATAGTCTATCTCCAATATTTATTTTCATTATAATCTTTGAATTACCATGGTTTCTTGGAAATTTTCTGGATTCGTTTCCCGTTGTTTTTACCAATGTTTGGAATTCAGAATAAGTCCTTCTCCAAGATTCCTTTTCTTTATTATTTGTGAATTGCTATGACTTTGGAAACAATAGTCGCGTGGTTTCCCGTTGCCTTTTCCACAATATTGAGTTCTGAATAGTCCGTCACTAATATTTCTTTTTCTTTTTTTTCTTTTCTGTGAATTGCAATGACTTCTTTGGAAAGATAGTGGAATGGTTGTAACCCAAGGCTGTAATCCAAAGCTGTCATACTTATTGGTGCGAAAAAGGACATCGTCACGCCTTTCCAATGGTCATTTTTTTCGAATGTGAGCCCAACAGAAGAAATGTATTTTGATCTCGGTTTGATGAATCCGGTTTCCACAATGATAACTGCTACGCTACCCGCACATACAAACACATCAGTGAGATTTTTTAAAACTCCCGAAAGAAAAAAATAAGATTGAAATAATTTAATGGAATAGATCACTTTGATCATATAGAAAAAGAAACTTTGATCTGGATATGCAATAAAAGAAGTAATGCAACTAACCCTGAATCAATCATAAATATTCAGGATATGGAATTGGTAAATACTAAACAACTTCAAATACATTATAAATCCGTTTTAACTAATTTAGTATCAGACCTAATGACCTTCATAGTTGTCAGCCGTTAATAGTTGACAACTTCTTATTTAAAATTTTATAAGTGTTTTCAAAACTTTTACCGTCGTGACATTTAATGTGACAGAAAAGAAGGAATTATTGGATCAGGACATTGAAAGTTATAACATTCATGTATGCTGTCAACAATTAATCAAAAGCAAAGGATTTGATTATTAATATAGCAGATTATCAATAGCTTTGAAAATCAATAAATATTATTGAAATTGATTCGTGTTCTATGGCTTATCAACCCTTTGCAGGTTATTTAAAGCCAGATATTTATTGTTTTAGATTGTAAGAACTTTGTGGGGAGATAATAACGGTTTAGTGGTACAAGTCTTACTAATTAACCCAAAGCTGGGTGGAGAACGGGTGCATTCATACCTGTCGCAAGGGTATTTGTAAGTGAATATAACCAACGCAATAGAAATTGAAACACGGCTCTCCGATGAATAATTCCAAGCCCTGATCCTTTACACCACCCGCACATCCAAACGGACAGCACCTGGTATTCCTAAGGTTGCTTAACTTCGGTGATTGTACGGAATCATTTTGTTACCAATACCAAATAGAATAATGGCATACGGGGACGTTGAACCAACAACTGGAATAAACTGAACTAAAAAATGATTTATAATCTGCTGTTAACTGGAGCAAAGAACGGCTTGTTAATTTTAACGTCTCCAGAATAAAACTTCTCTCTGTTAATCACCTGAGGGACCCATTTCTGCCTCCCATCGATAGTGAAAAGAGCGATGACAGCGGAGTTGAGAAACATATTTTCCTGAAAATTTGTTTTAATAGAAAGATTTTGTAAATTAAAACCGAGCGTAGCACTGGCTGCTCGGTCAATGAATGCCGAATGTTTCCTTATAAACAAATGGATAATATTACCATTAGACGGTAGGGGAACAGATACTACACTTTGATCACATCCTGATGACCAAAAGATGAATAAAAATAACTTTCGTTGCACTGGCTACTCGGTCAATGAATGCCGAATGTTTCCTTATAAAGAAATGGATAATATTACCATTAGAGGTTAAGGGAACAGATACTACACTTTGATCACATCCTGATGACCAAAAGATGAATAAAAATAACTTTCGTTGCACTGGTTCCTCTGTCAATGAATGTCAAATGTTTCCTTATAAACAAATGGATAATATTACCATTAGAGGGTAGGGGAACAGATACTACACTTTGATCACATCCTGATGACCAAAAGATGAATAAAAATAACTTTCGTTGCACTGGCTGCTCGGTCAATGAATGCCGAATGTTTCCTTATGAGGTAACGGTTGATATTACCATTAGAGTGTAGGGGAACAGATACTACACTTTGATCACATCCTGATGACCAAAAGATGAATAAAAATAACTTACGTTGCACTGCCTGCTCGGTCAATGAATGCCGAATGTTTCCTTATGAGGAAACGGTTAATATTACCATTAGAGTGTAGTGGAACAGATACTACACTTTGATCACATCCTGATGACCAAAAGATGAATAAAAATAACTTACGTTGCACTGCCTGCTCGGTTAATGAATGCCGAATGTTTCCTTATGAGGAAACGGTTAATATTACCATTACTATACGCAGGTGAGCTGTCCATTCTGTGCTATAAATAAATCGACTTGACAAATTGATATAAAATCAGGCGATGCTCAAACTGAATATTTTTTTGATCATTTTATTTAAGTCCTGGCAATTATAGCACACGGATTCCATCTGTAACCATTATTACTGTGTGTCGAATTCGATCCCCGCTGCGTATCTGATAGTTGTGGCCTTGTGACGCTGAACCCAGGCTAATCATGGTCAATAATAACAATGAACTCAATCTAGTAATGGATGTAAAGTCATTTTGCCACCCTTGCCTGTGCAGATAATGACAATTTTGCTAAGTGCAGTCGCGCAACACTTTTTGTACGTGGTGTAACACTGACAAGACCTTGGTTCGGATGACTGGTGATGGGAAGAAAAGCTGTAAAGGAATCCCTTTTTTTTCCTGAACCTGTGAATGCAAGCGTGAACGAAAACAAAATGTTCAATTGGTACCCGAACCCGAGTTTTCCTGGGCTTGGTCTCACCGTCAGTTTATTTTCTCCCTTTTCCCCACTCACATATATTTCTCATTTTCTCTTTCTTCCTTTCTATGTATAACTATTTTTCTTTCTGTCGCTATCTGTATATGTCTACATTTTTTCTTTCTTCGTCTCTCTCTCTCTGTAACCTTTTACTTTCTCTCTCTCTTTGTCTACACACACACACATACGTATCTCTCTCCATGTAGATTGTCTTTCTTTTTCTCTCTCCATGTATATTGTCTTTCTTTTTCTCTCTCCATCTATATTGTCTTTCTTTTTCTCTCTCCATCTATAGTGTCTTTCTTTTTCTCTCTCCATCTATATTGTCTTTCTTTTTCTCTCTCCATGTATATTGTCTTTCTTTTTCTCTCTCCATCTATATTGTCTTTCTTTTTCTCTCTCCATCTATATTGTCTTTATTTCTCTCTCCATCTATATTGTCTTTCTTTTTCTCTCTCCATCTATATTGTCTTTATTTCTCTCTCCATCTATATTGTCTTTCTTTTTCTCTCTCCATCTATATTGTCTTTCTTTTTCTCTCTCCAGCTATATTGTCTTTATTTCTCTCTCCATCTATATTGTCTTTCTCTCTCTCTCTCTCTCTCTCTCTCTCTCTCTCTCTCTCTCTCTCTCTCTCTCTCTCTCTATGTATATTGTTTTTCTCTCTCTATCTATATTGTCTTTCTTTTTCTCTCTCCATCTATATTGTCTTTATTTCTCTCTCCATCTATATTGTCTTTCTCTCTCTCTCTCTCTCTATGTATATTGTTTTTCTCTCTCTTTCCATATATATATATATATATATATATATATATATATATATATATATATATATATATATGCCAATTTATATTGCGCGCGTGAATATGTGCAGACCCACGCATGTCTCTGAATGAACTAAAAATATCGATTCCCTCGTACCAAAATACAGCTTCAAAATATGATGCAACTCGATGGCAAAACGTCAGTCACGATTGTCGCACATGAAGTGTGGAAAAAAAAGACGTGATCCAATAAAAAATATGCGAATAATCTGGAAAAAAAAATAAATGAACTCATTTGAAAGCGATTGTAAATATTAGTATTTTTTAAATAATGGTAAAAGATTCGCAGAATATCTTAGCTCTTGGCGCTAAATATATTTTACAAACGGCCACAGACGCAAGTAAAGAAGTTGGCGCGATTCTAACTTTTGATGCAAAAGAGTGCACTCGGTTTGATATTCTACCACGCATTGTTGTTTATTATGAAGATTTTATTCAAAGGAAATTCCTATCTGCTTTTCTATATTTCTACAATATTATTATAACTTGTGGACTCGTGCCGTCAAAAACGACGGCAATTGTTAGAAAAGTTTTAATAGTGCGATGCAAGGAAACAAAAGAGTCTTGAGACAATGTATTAACATTCGATAAAGTGGAGAGAAAGAATTTGCAACTGAACTAGGGCTCAATGAACCGTTTCATCAATCCTTTCTCTTTATATATATTTTTAGACATTCAATGCTATCTATGATTCATTGATTACTCCTAGTATGATCTGTGATTCATTGATTACTCCTGGTATGATCTGTGATTCATTGATTACTCCTGGTATGATCTATGATTCATTGATTACTCCTGGTATGATCTGTGATTCATTGATTACTCCTGGTATGATCTATGATTCATTGATTACTCCTGGTATGATCTATGATTCATTGATTACTCCTGGTATGATCTATGATTCATTGATTACTGCTGGTATGATCTGTGATTCATTGATTACTCCTGGTATGATCTATGATTCATTGATTACTCCTGGTATGATCTGTGATTCATTGATTACTCCTGGTATGATCTATGATTCATTGATTACTCCTGGTATGATCTATGATTCATTGATTACTCCTGGTATGATCTATGATTCATTGATTACTCCTGGTATGATCTATGATTCATTGATTACTGCTGGTATGATATGTGATTCATTGATTACTCCTGGTATGATCTATGATTCATTGATTACGCCTGGTATGATCTATGATTCATTGATTACTCCTGGTATGATCTGTGATTCATTGATTACGCCTGGTATGATCTATGATTCATTGATTACGCCTGGTATGATCTATGATTCATGGATTACTCCTGGTATGATCTGTGATTCATTGATTACTCCTGGTATGATCTATGATTCATTGATTACTCCTGGTATGATCTATGATTCATTGATTACTCCTGGTATGATCTATGATTCATTGATTACTCCTGGTATGATCTGTGATTCATTGATTACGCCTGGTATGATCTATGATTCATTGATTACGCCTGGTATGATCTATGATTCATGGATTACTCCTGGTATGATCTGTGATTCATTGATTACTCCTGGTATGATCTATGATTCATTGATTACTCCTGCTATTATATAAATCGCTTTTTGCTCAATATCATTTCATGTTAAAAATATCGTGTTTAATATAACAGTGAAATGGAAAAAGCTATCGGAAGAAAATAGTTTAGCAACAGAACGACAAAGATGGTGACGACAAAAGCCTATTTCAAAACCGAATTGAAGCAAGACGATCGCTTAATAAGCAAAGGTATCTGAGTGCCTCATATAAAAGGCTTGAACAAATAAGACTGCAATCTAAGAAACGTAGGAGCAAAGGGAGTGATTAAACGGTTCATTTTGCTCTGAAAATAATGTTGTCTAAATGAAGGTGAATATTTTATTTGTGTAGATTATTAAAACGACTAAGGGAAGTAATCGCTGATAAGTTTACCAACATATGATGATTTACCTTCCTTCCCACTACAGATGGGACAGGAGATATATAAATAAAAACACATTGATTATTATTATTATTATTATTATCATCATCATTTGTGAGAGAAGCACACCAACAAAGTGGTGGTGACCACAGATATACATAGCCCAATATACCCATTATGACAACAAGTATGATAATAGTATACTTGCAATATGCACTAAGGACAAACGTACGCGATGTGGTGGCTCTTTATACCTGTGCATAACCGTTCAAGTGAGTCTCCCCTTGAACTATCTTCGGTTCGGGTAACCCAATCCGCCCAGACGGTCTCCGATTCGGGGTGTTCCCAAGTATCTAGATGTGACACCCAAGTCTCTTTGTCAGCCTCATCCTCCAAACTTAAAATATAAGCTCTCGATTAGAGAAAAACGATGCGTGGGTCCCTCGTAATATGCGCAACTAGTTTATAAAAAGGTCGGTGTTCCAACACTACACCAAAGACATTTGTATTCTTGGCAGAAGCACTTGGCGGGGCTTTTATCGATCTTCACGACCTTCGTATGGAGGTATCTGTATTCTGGGAGATAACCAGAATTGACGGCGAATTGACAATACAAGTGTTGTATATATTCTCTCTCTCTCTCTCTCTCTCTCTCTCTCTCTCTCTCTCTCTCTCTCTCTCTCTCTCTCTCTCTCCGTGTATCATTTATTCTATTTCTTTCCTATGTATGTTCTCTTTCACCCTCTATCCCCATTCTCTTTCTTTCTTTCACTCCATGTATGTTATATTTCTTTCTCTCTATATCCATGTATACTGTTTTCTCTTTCTCTTTGTGTATATTGTTTTCTTTCTCTGTCTCTCTCCGTGTATATTGTTCTCTCTCTCTCTCTACATGTTTTCTCTATATCTTTGTGTATAATTGTTTTCACGCTCGCTCTCTCTCTCTCTTTATCTCTCTACGTGTATATTGTTTTGTCTCTCTCTCTCTCTCTTTCCGTGTATATTGTTTTTTCTTTCTCTCTCTCTCTCTCGCTCCGAGTATCTTATATTTTCTCTCCCTCCCTCTGTTAATTGCTTTCTCTTGCTATCTCTCTCCGTGTATATCGATTTCTTTTGAGTCTTTCTTTCTCTCTCGCAATGAATAGTCTTTCTTTCACTCTCTCTCTCTCTCTCTCATAGTCTTTATCTCTTTCTCACACACACACACTCTCTCTCTCTCTTTCTCTCTCTCTCTCTCAATGTATAGTCTTTATTTTCTCTCTCTCTCACACACACACACACTCTCACTCTTGGTGCATTGTCTTTATTTCCTTTTCTCTCTCATTGCATAGTCTTTCTTTCTCTCTCTCTCTCTCTCTCTCTCTCTCTCTCGATGAATATTCTTTCTCTCTCGATGCATAGTCTTTCTTTCTCTCTCAATGCATTTTCTTTCTCTATCTCTTTCTCAATGTATAGTCTGCCTTTCCCTCTCGGTGCATAGTCCTACTCCCCTCTCTCTCTCTCCTTCCCTCCCCTTCTCCCTCCCTTTCTCTCTCTCTCTCTCTCTCTCTCTCTCTCTCTCTCTCTCTCTCTTGATTAGTCTTTCTTTCATTCTCCCTACCCATGTATAGCGACCCAAACAAAGCGATTTGGGGGTGAGGTATCATTGTGTACCCATTGAGAATATAGATGTGATTCCCAATGAGCCGCGGTAACTTCTTTAATCTGCCAAAAACCGGTTTCACAAAACGAACCAATTAAACTGTTGATAACTCACAACAGGTTCAATGGAAACAAAAATTGAAGAATTTTAAAAGTACACAAGGAATTATTAATAATCTTTCTCCGTAGACCCGGTTGACAACTTTTTGACAGGAAAGCTTTCTCGCAGTAATTCCTAGAGATTTTAAACACGTTGGTAATCGTACTGTATTCTTGTCCACTTGGACTTATGTCTGTGTGTTCGTCTGTCGAAAAAGCAGGAGCCACGAGACAGTCTAGACTGGGAGCGGACGTCTTATCTTGCTGTCGCCTTGTCACCTTTGTTATCGTCTGCCTGTCTCAGCTGCGTCCGTCGTGTTTAAGGAAGACCTGATATTGATTTATCGCCTATTTTTCGATGAGATAGTTATGACTTTCTTTGTTCAATAACTCATGACCCTTCTTTAGAATTCAGTCAAGCCGAACCCCAAGCCTGAATTTTGGTAACGCAATGAGCATTTTCGCCGAGCGTGTGAGCAACGATGAGGTCTTAGAGAGGTTGAAAACAAGGAGAAAGCTTATACTTGACATCAGGAAGAGGCAGCTGAAGTTTCTGGGACACATAATGAGAAAGAAGGGCCCGGAGAATCTGATATTCACAGGTCGAATAGAGGGCAAGAGAAAGCAGCTCGTGACATACCTGGCGAGCTTGAGAAGGTGGATGACAGAACGTGGCAGAGAGAATGAACTTGTCGAGTGCTGCAAGGGATAGAAGGAGGTGGAGAGCCATGATCGCCTACGTCCTGAAAGGACATAGCACATAAAAGAAAGTATTTTGAAAGAAGTATTTTGTATGAACAAGCCAAGAAGTCGTTTTTGGAGTTTCCCAAATTCCAGAAGACCGTAAATCTTTGTCCTATTGCACAGGAGATAGATAGGTTGGGGAAGATCATAATGGATTCTCCTTGGCTTATTTCAGGTCTAAGTCTTCCTGCAAAATTCTTTGAAGTCCTTTTATGGTTTCTACTCCTTGTTTTCTTTCTTTCCTCTCAGTTCGGAATAAGAGACAAACTCCTCTATAAGGAAAGTACATTAGCATTTTGATATAAAATGTCCTTATCAGACGCTACGGCCAGAAATCTTTTCTTTTTTTCTATAATGAAAACCGTTAACGTCTGTTGGATTTTAAATTAGCCCACTGTAATCGGGCCCTGAACTACCACCCGTCCTGGGTATGACGATAAAATACAGACGGCAGCAAGACCCCTGATTGGAAAGATTTGAGGAGCATGGAACCACCTCTTAATTGCTGTTGCTCTCAGGTCCACCCTGACCCGAGGTGGTAGCACCTGTTATGGGGCCCAGCTATGGGCAAATAGTTAATCCCCAATCGGGGGTCAAAAAAAGATGAAAGTATAAAAAATATATTTTTCTAGTAATTATACCAGCTGTACATTTTCATTGTAAAAAAAAAAAACACCGGTAATACATTTTTGAAAAAAATATATTACCAACAATACATTTGACCCTCAATAAAAACCTTTACAGAAATACGTCAATGAAACCTGATCAGCAAACTGATTTCTTACAAAGAATACATGTTGTATTCATACGAACCTATCCTAAAAATCTTATCTCATTGAGGTGTTGATATGCCGTAAAACAAAATAAACCAAACCAAAAAGAAATACAGTCACGACGAACGAGTGGCCCCTCGGGGAGGCATCGTACCTTGAAAGACTATTGGGCCTCAAACTCACACCTTACCTGAAGTGGAACTCGTACATACGATGCATTGCTAAAGATGCAGGTAAAATGATCGTCTCCCCGTACCGCTTCAGCAAATACCTGACTCCTCATGCTATCCTCTACGTTTACAAGAGCCAGATCAAGCCGAATATGGAGTACTGTTGTCATATTTTGGCGGGAGCTGGCCAGACGTCACTCTTCAGCTTTGAAGTCCAAAAGCATCTGCGAGCCCTTGTGGGTGACGAATTATTCTCCACCCTCTAACCTCTTTCTCACAGGCGGGATGTAGCAAGCCTCTCGCTGCTCTATCGTTACTTCCACGGAAAGTGTTCGAACGAACTACATTCGCTGGTTCTGCCGGTTCTAACCGTCACTGCGGGGACACGCCATGACACATACAATCTAGCAAATCACCCACGTTCCCTCCATATTCCTTTGGTAAGAAGTCCCACTTAAACAGCTTCTTCCCGCCGACCACTGCTCTGTGGAACAGACTCCCAAGAGGATGTTTCTCCGAATACTACAATCTTAACCTGTTCAAGTCTAGGGTTAACCATTATCTTCATCTCCTATCCGACAAATTGCCTCTTAACGTAACCCTCTATCTCGAGTGGCCTCGGGCCTTCTACAGGGGGGATCTTACTATATAAAAAAATATTAGTTCGTATTCCACATTCTAAAGGGTGTTTCATTAAGACGGATCAAAGTCAGCATTAAATAAATCAGTGTTATTAGTAAAAAATTATTTATTTCTCTATTGGATCATGTTATTTAACTCATAGCAATTATGTGTGAAAAATAATATCGCCCAAATGTCTCCCAAGGCTTTGGCGGCACACCTCGCAAATCTTTGATGACGTCTCTGCATAGTTGCTACTCGATCTCCACCAATATGCCTTACTATCTCATCCTTCAACTGTTAAATTATTGTTGGCTTTTTGGCATAGACCTTACTTTTGAGATGACCTCAAAGGAAGAAATCTAAAGGCGTCAAGTCGCACGATCATGACGGCCAATTTGACTTCGCTGTTTCGAGAGACGATGCGACCAGGGAACTTCTCATTGCATTTCTGTTTGAACGTCCATATTCGTATTAGGCTTCGACAACTAACACGTTGTTTGATTGTTAATCATTCCATGGTTGAAATTGCCAAAGACCTTAGTCGTTAAATCTGAAAGAAAAAGAAAAAATCATTAGACGCTTAAACTTAATTCACATTTAAAATCGGTCCAAAAGTGAGTTTGTGATGGCCGTTGTTATTATATATGAGCCCGATCTGCGGTTAGCTGTAGCGAATTAGTAGATCAGTCCAGTGGGATATGTGTATCTATTTCATAATTTCAACCACGAAGCAGGCCAGAGATAATTATTTGGGGCACTCAGTGATAATCGAAGTGGGTAAAGAAGAAATTATTCATACGTTATCAATTATATCTTACGGAATCGATAGTTTTAACGGATATGTTCAAAATTCTCCTTCTTTACGATTTATTTTAAATAGTAAAGAAAGAGCGATCACCTTTTTATGAATTAACTTAAAATAAGTTCCAGGGTCCAGACTTAAAAGTTTCGTAAGCCGTAAAAAACAAGTCAATCAATCATACTCTAAAATTTTACTCTTGCAAACCGCGGCTAATTTTCTGGGACCAATGTGGTCCCCCTCATTGTTTAAATTGTGCACGCCTGATCTCGACACTGAAACATTATCCAGTACACATTTTTTTAATCAATTTATTCCAAGAAAGGCGATAACGCCACTAAGACGCAGTGGAGCTACTGGGAGTAAAAGAGAATGAAAAGACAAGAAATGGACCGGAAACAAGGAATAAACTTCTACTCTTGTTCAAAAGACCGGAGAAGAGTGTTAACCGGGCGATAGGCGACCCTATCTACTGCTATTGAGGAAAAAATTATATATATATATATATATATATATATATATATATATATATATATTAGTAATTAAAATTTCAGGGGTATGGGGAAGACGTAAGAAGTATGGCGTTGAAGTAGATTTAAAGGAACCGAAAATGAAATCCTAAACAAGAAACAAGGAATAAATGTCTACTACTGTTCAAAAGACTGGAGAAGAGTGTGAATCGGGCGATAGGTGAACCTATCTACTCTTATTGAGGAAATACATTATATATATATATATATATATATATATATATATATATATATATATATATATATATATAATTTAAATAAAAACAGACCACTTTAAGGTTCCATGTAATAAATTAAGGGCTGTGGTGAAATAATTTATTATATGGAACCTTAAAGTGGTCTGGTTTTATTTAAATTATTAGCTCTGATTTACATTGAGCTCTCTGGATTTTATCCTCCTTGGGTCTACCCATACGGATTACCTAGCTTTTCGTAAACTATATATATATATATATATATATATATATATATATATATATATATATATATATTTTGGCTCCTGAAAAATTAATTTCGGTTGAGCTCTCTGGTTTGAGGTGTGAGTTTGTAAACAAGTGACTATCTAAGCTAATATTGCACGACTCTTCGGCAGAATTGAGTCACTGTCAGTCACTGTGTGTTTATCTAAATCTAAAAATAAACACGCTAAAATTCATCTCCATCCCTGCCGTGCGCCGACGGCTTAGTGGGAGAAGTTCCGACTGACGCAAATTCAGTCGGCTTTCGATTTTAACTAGAGGCAACCGGACGTCTAGCCACACTGATGAGCTGTGAAACAGCGAAACAGTCTGTCTGTGGATGACAAAAATATATATATACATATATATACACACACACACACACACACACACACACACACATATATATATATATATATATATATATATATATATATATATATATATATATATATATATATATAATGTATGTATATGTAGTAATTAAAATTTCAGAGTTTAGCCGGAGACGTTAGAACGACGTAGATTGCGTGGGACTGACGGATGGGTAATTTGTTTTTGTTTTGTTTTTAAAGTGGAATTGTAAAGAAATACGTAAATAACTTGCACAATTATCAATGGATATCCGTTCCATTTCAATCATGCTTATGTTCATGTTCATGTTGCGTCTGTTTTTGCTGTATTCGCTAATAACCGACGCCAGTTTTTAATCTTTCTCAGCATCAAATACTTGACGCTTATTTGTTTTTCTAAAGACATAATTTGTTCAAATCCATTTCGGAAACAACCTCCGTTGACCTTTGAAAGCGCCCGATTCACCATCCTGTTTGTCGTTTGATTCTAATCTATTCATTTCTATTATTATTTCTTCTTTGTGTCTTGATTACACTGTAGAGTTTTCTTTTTTACTAAATTTTCATCCAACGCAAGGCCGAACGGCCACTCAAGGTAGAGTAAATGAGGTCGTTATATGGATGTAAGGGGTAAGTAACTGTGGATTATGGGGATACGTACGGTAGGTGGCGGGTCTTAGCTGTAAAGGTTTAAACCGGTGGAACTAGGGAATTTAGCTAGTCTGAACATTTTCCATGAAAATAGCGATAGCGTAGTGAGAGGCTTGCGACGCTGCATCTACATGAAAGGGCGTAAAATTGATTTCGATACTCCAAACATTTATCATCTACTTCTATGAGGGTAACTAATCATTCTAAAGAATTAACAGCAAACACAGTTCAGATCGTTAGTGGTTGTGGAAGCATTCTTTCAAGAGTCTGTTCCATAAATAAGTGGCTCTTGAAAAGAGTCTGTCTGAATGGAACTTCTTTCTTACTAATGGAATATGAAGAAAAAGGAGGGGTTCGACCTTGTGTATATAACATTGCGAGTTTTAGCTGTAAATGTCTGAACTGGTACAACTAGAGAACGTATCTCGTCAGACCATTTTCCATGGAAATAGTGATAGAAATTTACATCCAAGACATTTCTAAATTTACATCCGGTACAAGGCCGAAGAATCACTCAATGTAGTATTACTAAATGAGGTTGTTATATGGACGTAAGGGGCAGTAACTGCAGGATCTTGAAGTGGTTGAGATTGTAGTGTTCTGGGAAGTATTCTCTCGGGAATCTGTTTTATAACGTAGCAGCTCTTGGAGGCACGGTGAAGCAATAGATATCGGCTCGGATTGAGGAATCGTGGAGCCGAGTTCGAATTCCAGTTGGATCCATTACATTAACTTACGTGCTAATACACATGGGAAAGGTATGAATCCCCTTCTCCACCACCCCCCTGAGCTATGGGCAAATAACAGAGAGACTGGGTTCCATAGACTTGGGTGGCAACCGATCTAGGAAAAGGAAAACTCTGAATTCAAACCGGCCTGGAGAGAGTTCGGGTCTGTCAGGCTATCTTTCATCACACGTACAGCAGCTGCGACCCTCGGGCTCCCTTGTTAGTTAACCTACTTAGGAAGCCCTTCTCCTCCCTCCTCTGTTCCCAGAAGGCTAGCGGCTGGCTGAATGGAACTTCTTTCCTTAATGAATTATGAAGAGAAGGAGGGTGGTTTCATCCCTGTGTATATAGCGTGACGGGTCTTAGCTGTAAAGGTGTGAACTGATGGAACTAAGGAAAGTATTTAGTCATGGAAATAACGATAGAGTAATGACAAGCCTGTGACGAAGCATCTGTGGGAGAGGAGTTGTAGGGGTGGAAATCATGCATGACCCATAGGGCCACGTAAACGCTTTTGAACGAGGTGGGAAAGTGGAGACTGGGCAGCTGGAGCTCAGATCTGCTACGATTTGTTTTGTTTTGTTTTGTTTTCTCTGAATCTTGTGACGTCAGAGCAGTGATTCTCATTTTTCGCGCCATCCCCTTAAGTGTGACTTGTCACGGCATACGTGTGTGTGTGTGTGTGTGTGTGTGTGTGTGTGTGTGTGTGTGTGTGTGTGTGTGTGTGTGTGACTTATTCTTTTTGTGTAAGTTCACGTTTTCTTATCTCTCAGTTGCGTCTCTGTCTTTGGACAGAGTGCGCTCAGGGGCTTCTCCGTCAAAGGACAGAGGGGCAACTGAGGAAAACTGAGAAAAATTATACTGAAGAGATGCCCAGCCCTGGGGAACAGCTGCCCGAGGCCGTTCCCTCCCATTGCACCAGAGTGAGGGATCTGTGCTCGCACCGAGGCCAGTGCAACCGACGGTTGCGGGGACTGAGGGCAATTTTTGTCCCTGTCCCGGGTGTACGTGCTCGGGTCCCCACCTAAAAATAGACCTTGAATCACATCTCGTCCAAGTGAGGGGACAGTAAATACTCTGTGTATGTGTGCGTGTGCTGCAATATTGGTACAGCATTAGCATTTGAATAAATGAATAAGTATAAAACTTTTTTTTCCAATAATTCTTTTCACTATTCTTCGATTATGTTATTTTAAATACTTTGTTTTAATATTCATTTTTGAAAAGTATTTTAATATTTTTAATTTAACTCTTTAAAAACCATTTCTAGTGATTGAGGTCTCAAAATGAAACATTCGACGGGACCCTCTAATACATTTTGGATTTCAATACAAAAGGAATATTGCCCATTGATATTGCTTTATCAATTTTATTGCAATTTTCTACTTGTTTAAATGAATTAAGATTCTCAACCCTAAATAATATAAAACGTAAGAAGTGAGAAAGACTACTCTCAACTGAAGAAGAAATGAGGGTCTGCTTGTTGCACATTCGACCAAACATTGAAGAAATCGCAACAAAAAAAACAAAAGAAACACTAGGCACAAATTTCACACTAAATAAACTACACAAATAGTTGAATAGAAACATTGAAATACAATTCATATTTGTGTCTGTGTATTTTTTTAAAAATCTTTCTATTTTTTATTTCATAACATTTGAATGTCTACCCTTTAGAAAATTTAAGTGTACCGCGATATTTTCATCTGCTCCTAGATGCGTTGTTGCTTAAAAAGGTTTAGAAACACTGCGATAGATTAGTGTTAGGTGGAGTCAGGTATCTTCTGGAGCGGTGTAAGGAGCCGACCGATTTTGTTTTTTTGTTTTTTTTCAATATACTGAGTGATGGGTCGTATAAGTGAACACTTGAAATCTGGGGTGACCTCGAGTTCGACGCTCAAGGAATGGAACTGCATTGAGAGTCCAACCATTCCTTGTGACTGGTTAGAATTTAGCAATCTTTACTGAAATTTCAGTATCTGTCTATATTGCTGAGATGAGGTATTATGTACACTATTTACATTATTCGGACTATTGTCCTCATCTTTGTTGTCATATTTATTACGTTTCGGCCTTTCAGTATCTGTCTATATTTCAATGATGAGGTATTATGTACACTATTTACATTATTCGGACTATTTTCCTCATCTTTGTCGCCATATTTATTACAACGTTTCGGCCTTTCAGTATCTGTCTATATTCTGAGATGAGGTATTATGTACACTATTTACATTATTCGGACTATTGTCCTCATCTTTATCGCCATATTTATTACAACGTTTCGGCCTTTCAGTATCTGTCTATATTCTGAGATGAGGTATTATGTACACTATTAAATTATTCGGACTATTGTCCTCATCTTTATCGCCATATTTATTACAACGTTTCGTCCCTTCAGTATCTGTCTATATTTCTGAGAATAGGTATTATGTACACTATTTACATTATTCGGACTATTGTCCTCATCTTTATCGCCATATTTATTACGTTTCGGCCTTTCAGTATCTGTCTATATTTCTATGATGAGGTATTATGTACACTATTTACATTATTCGAACTATTGTCCTCATCTTTGTCGCCATATTTATTACAACGTTTCAGCCATTGTACGCTCCGGCCTTCTTCAGGTGGTTGGAATGTCGAACTGATCCCTTTATTTCGCTCACTGGGGTAGACTGTTCTAGTTCCACGTGCAATGTTTAATGGATGTCAGTTATCAGTGATCTCCTGCTAATTTCCCTCTGAAAGTTCTCCACTGCCTTAACCGAGTATTGAACTCACGCTCTTTGGGTCCTGTCACTGGATCTAACCAACGCCTTTATCCACTGTGCCATGTCTCCTTGAGGATTATTGAAATTTCCTCCTTATTATTGCTGGCGGTGCAGTTGGTTTCTTAGACTCGATTACTTTTACTACTTGTTTGTGTGTATAACCGTTACGTTTTTTCTATCTAAAAACAACGTCATATCTGCCTCGCCGTTTTGATCTGGAACCAGATATGCTTTATGAGCATATTATGTAGCAAGGCTAGGAACATTCGTCTGAGAAATATTGGTCTGA